>LPNX010167038.1:3396-68794 GCA_001517045.1 Pseudotsuga menziesii | reverse complement strand
CATTCCCTATTGACCTCTCTCTGTAGTGATATAATTAGAGGGATCTTTTGTTGCGCCATGCTTATGCCATGAGAAATGGATATTATTAACTTAAATGAACATACAATCATTATTTAGATATTTATACATTTAGATGTTGATAAGATTTCCTTGTCTTGTCTTCACTGTATGTTATAATAACGGTATTGATTTGAATAAAATGATACTTAAACGTGTTTTATGTTTAAAATAAATAAGAGTGATTATATATACATACCATTACTCTCGATGCTAATTATAACATTGACCAAACATAAGTGTAAATTTGGTAGAATCTTAATCTCTTGAATCCCTACCTTGTTATAGAGTTTGGATCAATACACTAAATGGACAAGATATTTCTTCTGTTAATGTTGTAGAAATTTAAAAGTCCATGCTCTACTCTGTCTGCCATTTTTAATGCGTTTCAGATCCTGTGTTGCCATAAAATTTGCACTTTTTACTGTATTGTTTTGTAATTTTTTTGCAGGTTTAGACCGTTGCAGGAGAAGTTGCTGTTTTAGGTGGATGAATTTTCTCAGACCGGACATCAACAAGCAAGAATTCAGTTTAGAGGAGCAGAAAACCATCATCCGTCTGCACGATCAGTTGGGCAACAAGTAAGAAATGGCATAAATCGTGAATTGCAATATCAGTACCGAATCTCCATTCTTGCATTCACTAAAATGTAGAGTGTTCGTAAACAAATATAATCTGAATCGACCATTTTTTTTAATCATGTGTATTCTTTCTTTATCGCAGGTGGTCAATGATTGCTTCCCATCTTCCCAACATAACGGCCAACGGTATAAAAAATTATTGGCACACACAAAAATGAAGAAGGCTTATGGAGGAAATGGGCATGAGTCCCATCACGCAAATGCCAACCTTCGAACCTCTGTTAGTAGGCATGCCCACATCCGAACCTGTGTTAGTAGATGAACAGCAGCTGAATGACTTCAATGTCCTTGGCAACGAGATAACGAAGGAAGAAGCTCCTACACGAGCCCAAGACATATTGATCAACCCCAGAGCGAGCAGCAAGGGCTTGTGGACTATAGGGAACATCAATTCCAGCAGCAGTGCACCTCCTCAGTATTCTTTCACCGACGGCAGTAGCATCTCTGTAGTTGCAAACCACCAGTGTCACCAAACGATGGATGGTAGTTCATCAAATTCTTCCTACAAAGATAATCCCATCCACTGTCCTGCAGTGCCTCTAAGTTACAACAATCATCCCACCAACTATCCTGCAGTGCCTCTAAGCTACAGCGATAATCCCATCCATGCATTGCCTGTGATGAGCTACAGCGATAATCCTTTCCACTGGCCTGCAGTGCCTCCTAGCTACAGCAATCATCCCATCCACTCTCACGCATTGCCTATGAGGTTCGATGACAGAACCTATGGTAACACTGAACAGTTATCCACCTTTACACGAGGTTTGTCATGGACGAAGGTGCAAGGTAGCACCTACACCAACATTGGATAGTTATTCGCGATCTCGCAAGGTTTGTCAAGGACACACGTGAATAGCGAACAGTATCCGCCTTCGCACACTGAAATATCTACAAATAGCTGCTACAACACCTGCAGCAGCGCGCAGGGAACGAATGCCTTCGACCGAGATCCCCTCTTTCCTGATTATGATTGCAGTTTCGATGATCTTCTGGATTTCCCAAGGGAACACAACTCATTCGACTTGCCTGATCCGTTTTGCCATTTTTCAGACCCTTCAAAACCCAATTTCTGAACCGACATCTTCTGAAAGCGTTGGTAGCACCATGTAAAATAACAGATGACGTCATGGTCCACTGATTTTGGATTTTATGTTGATGACGTCATGTTGCCACATGTCAACCCAAATCTAGATACCAAATCCCAAGGCTGACATCATCTTCTATCCACCAATCAGCTCTTTACAAAAATAGCTTTTTAACAAAATTAAAAAAAAAAATTTACAAACCCTTAAGTCATACTTTGCAAAACAGGTTTTGATTTTTTAAAACTGCCTCAAAAAACACCAGCTAATAGCAAAGTCAACCAAAGTCAAAAGGTGATCGATTACAATATACCTGCTGAGGCAAGTATAAAAATACAAGTCTTGATCCTTAATGTTGATACCAAATGCATCAAGGTGCATTGTCAAATGTATACATACAAGTTGCATTTTCAAATATAAAATATATATACATACATTTAAAGGTGTAATTTTGATTACATTTAAAACTATGATGGCATATTCCTTGCCATAATTAGCGAATTATGAAATGTAACTTTGGTTTTTATAATGATAAGTGTTTTTCAGTGAATTATGAAATATAATTTTGATTTTTATAAAATAAGTTCTTTTTGTTTGAAAATAAAAAGTTAAAATAGTTAATAAATGTAAAAGTTAAAATTTAAATTTCGATTAAATGTCATTATGGAGAAATTGATAAAATAAGTGTTTCCTAACAAGCTATTAGCACCTCAAACCATGCAAGTTTGACATTTCTTCATTTTATATATACCAAATATAAGCTACAAGTTGTAGAATCTGGCCCATACACATTGGCTCCAAACTAGGCAAGTTTGGCATTTCTTGATTTCATATATACCAAATATAAGCTACAAGTTGTAGAGTCTGGCCCATACCCACTTTTGCATTGTGAGAATTGTTGAATAATTTTATGTTTCCAACTTGAGAAACATATCAAGCAGCTCATATGTCTACTTCTAACAATTTTATGGTTCTTGGAAAGTAGTTTTAAAGGAGAAGATGCTTACATAGATACCTATTTAAATAAATTTCTAAAATTTTAGAGATAGTTATAAATTAGAATATTTAGGTTTGATTTATATAAAATTAAGTTAACATAATCGATGATTCATGATTCACATGTTGCCTAAAATTTCCATAAAAATGACTCTATTGAAGAGGGGCATATAGGTTGTGTTAAATGGAGTCAAATATGTATTAAAGAATTAATTGATATTGAATTAGTAGAAACCAATAGGGATTTAAGATGTGAAATCCATAATGGTAGGTAATAAAATGATTATTTGCTAAAATCTTAAATGAGTGAAACCAAGATCAGTGATATAAAAAGGAAATTACAATAAAAAAATGTATTCAATGAAAGAGTATGGAAGCAAGAGTAGCACCTAAAGGAAGTATAGTTGGAGATCTTGAAGATTAAGAAACAAGCACTCATTTTCTAATCCTTTGTATCAACCTTCCTCCTTAGAGTCATCAAACATAAAGACTTCTATATCAAAATAATCTCTTTATATAAATTACTCATATATACATAGGAATAACATGAAGATGTCTCACAAAATGACTCATAGAGAGTTCTACACAGCTATGCCACATGTTTTTAATGAAAAAGTAAAGATTGGTGAATAAGTTGAGACATGGTTATCTGTAATAAGAAAATATTTTCAACTTCGTGACTACTTGGGGAACATGATAACAAGAATTTTGATGTATGATCTTGTGAAGAAAGCTTCCTTATAGTGGGAACATGAAGATAAAAATAATTTGTTGGTGGTGCTTTCACAGTAGCTTGTGTCAAAAGGAACCTACTAAGGGTTGTGCAGACCTTAGTAGAGTTTCTAAATGGAAAAATAAAAAAAAGCAAAACATAAACATAAATCTAACTAACAAGCAGGAAAAAACAAACCAAATGATACGAAAGAAAATCTAAATTAATATTCTCATGCATTCTTCATCAAGAAACACACAAGAGACAATGTTATACAAAAAATAAAGGATGTCATTTTATATTGAATAAGGTAATGTAGGAATAAGAACCACCTCTTAGTTGCAATGGAAGGGGCCCCTGCAATCATCTGAGGAAGGGTCTGCTTGGTCTCCTTGCAGTCTGTGATCCTCCAGCCACACGCTACAATAGCGATCTCCAACAGGTGAAGTGAGAGCAGGGAAAATGCCAGCTTTGGATTCAGGTGAAAATTCAATAGAGTGACAGCTTCAGAATATGAGTGGATAGAGAGTGTATGCATGTGTAATGGATGATGGACATCGAGGGATCATTTATATGCTCGATGCAAGCCTTTGGGGATAAGGATCATGATGGATTTTTCCATTGGAATCCTCTCCATGATTTATTTGTGTTGAGCTAGAGTTTGAGCCTAGGCTTCCTCTTTTTTCCTAAGAAAAGAAGGAAACAACCAAAATTCATGTAGGTAGTCATGCCGCTTATTTTCTGAGTTATTAGGGAATTATGATATGAATTCCTTAAGGAAAAGAGATACTAAATATATTTACAATGTGCAATAAACATTACTTGTGCAGTTTAATGTGCTACACGTGCTTAAGATTTATGTAGTATTTGACAACCAAGGCTGACCATTTGTGCGTCATGGTTGATCTAAAGCAATTTAAAAGATTAAATAATATGATATTAAAGCAAACTATAACATTTATTCAAATTTTGATGTTACATAAACGAAGATGTTTTTCTAAAAGAGCGGAAATGCAATATCCCATTTCAAAGTCTCATTTCTAAACATGAACCATGAAATATTGTGTATATAATTAAAAGAAATTCATAAATGTTAAACTGTGTGGACTCAACAATGTAAATATTGTACATATTAAGCTTTTAACCATATATAAATTTTTATTAAAATCTCAATGACAACACACCGTTAGAGAATGCAACATTTAAGTTTTTTAACATATAAAAATGCTTGTTGAGAGCTTACACACCATTATAGAATGTAGCATTGACAAACATAAGCATCGCATACATTCTCCAAAACTTAAGCTGATATAAAGTAAAAATGGTCGTCATTGGATAAGAAGGGCTATGATATGACAAGTGTCTCCCATTGGTCTAGTTGACCTAATAAAAGTGAAATGTCCCCAAAAATTGAAAATAAAATAAAAAAATCATAGGCTAGTGAAAACTACCCCAAAGGGGATCATTATTACTCGTGCGGAATTACATGCTCTACTTATACTTTCGATCTCTTCATAAACTGCCCGTACTGTCTTGTTAATCTCTTATCCATTCGGTGATTATTAGTTCGTTTACTTCTTATGTCTTAATTATGTTATTTAAACTATTTATACATCTTAGTTATTACTGTCGGTAAATTAATGAATTGTATAGATCATTGTTTTACTCATGCACATGTGTACTTTGTTTATTTAATAAAAACTAACTTAACTTTGTTGATGGGAACAAAGTGGTGGAGTGGTGGGACTCGTTCTCCCATGACGATCCGAGATGTAAGGTCATTCTTCATTATGCAGGCTTACTTAGTTCATTTGAACTAAGGCACCTTATTTATTGACTTACAGGTTACTTTTGCGACATCAGGATTATATGGTTACTTGAAGCAATTCAGTTCCTAAGTATACTTCCAGTTCTTCCTTGCACTTTTATTACTGTTTCGTTTTATGACTCAGGTAAGCCCTATGTTCGTTAATTATCTTTCTTAGTTAATTAACTAGATGCTGTGAATTAACTTACTGTCCTTACCATTATTAATTATCTACTTCTTGATTAATAGTTACACTTCTCATGTTTCTACCTTGCAGGTCTACTTGGGTTTCAAGCTTAAATCCATAAGCTCATTCTCTCTAGAGAGAGCATCATGGCATACTACATTTGCCATGATTCCTAAATGCTACAAAAACTAGACTTAAAGACTTATGCACAAACGCTACCTATATGAACTATCAAAGGGCATGTACCAACACATTACTTTGATGCTAGGGGGGTAAAATGTAAACACTATACAATAGTGTTAAGTCTGTGCACACTTTAGAGTTGAAAGACTATGGTATAAATACCATGTCATTAGTAATATATATGTGATGGCATTAGAAGGTGGTGAAACTATAGGATATAGTGTGGACCATGAAATATCAGGGTTTAAACTTATGACTTGGTTGAATGTATTACAACGATGATTCATAAACTATGGTGAGGGTTCATGAATGCATTAATGGCCACCAGCTGGTGCCATTAATTCCATCGGGGTTTCTGAAAACACTTGACAAAGGGTTTGGGCATTCGCTGTTTGTGCATTATGTGGTTTTGGAATTGGGGTTTCATATGGCTTCTGTAGAGTTGGAGAAGGGAGGTGACCTCCATTGATTTGAAGGTAACCTAACCACCAGAATCTGTGTAAACACATTGTTTGGTTGTTTTATCCATGGCATGGTCATGCTTCTCATGCCATCGTTGATTTCATTGCAGGTGAAAATGAAGGCACTCTGGGGTTTGCAAAGAGCTACGCTTTCAATTTGGGGTTGCTACTTCATGGCCATGGTAAGCCTGCTAGCAAGGTCTTACTTGCCTCCTCTCGTTCTGGGCATTTTTGAGTTGGGATTCTTTACAAGGTTGGGTTTTTAGATGGCACTTGTCGACTCTGCCTTCGGGGTTTATAATGTAGCTTGCTATGGGTTTTGACTCTTGTTGGGAGGTTTGGCATCTTGAGCCGTCGCTGCAACATTACTTGTAATGGTGCCATATCTCACAGCTTGCCATTTAACATTATTAATACGTTGACTGTTGTAAAAGAGGATTTGTGCCTTACTATGTAAATATACTATGCGTTGGCTTTTATGTGAAGACTGTAATGTGTTTTGGTATAAGATGCATACGATTTTCGTTCAGCATTTTTAATAGATTATACTGTATAAATTCGGGACTGTGTAGTTATTTTAATGTTGCGTTTAAAAATTTGACTTGTTGGGTTCAATCGTGGCTTTAAGCCTGTAGAATTTACTCTATGTATAATGGTAATAGTTTGGGTTTTGGAAGTATGCACAGCACTATGTTTATATTGTTTGTAATTTATGCTTGGGAAAGCTTCTAGAGCTTGGGGCATTATGCCATGGGCTGCACCATTATTGCAATGGTTTTGTAGCCCATTGGCTTGCCACCGTAAGCTTTGTGTTAGCGTTAATGGAAACTGTGTAATATACAGAGTGTTGTAATTTGGTTTTAATGGTTCAGCGTGGGTGTAGGCCATGCCATGAATGGCATGTGCCTCTCCCAACGACTGCGATAGCTTAGTTGGAATATGTAATTTGTTATTTAAAAAGATATGGCTGTAACAACCAGGGTTATGGAAAACCCACGATATCGTTTTGGTTATTGTGGCGTGACTGTGTGATTATTATTATGTGATTATATTTGGAAACTTGGCCATGGCCGGTGTGACAGGGTATACGACCTTCAGGATATGGGCCTGGGCGATACCAAATTGTAAAACATTTTATATGTAATAATAGAAAGGATACTATGTATTAAGCTATGGATTTTGTTATGCGTTTTGATTATAGTAATGATTCATGTTAAGGTTATTATTATATTGGCCTTGGGTCACGGACATCCATGGGATTCGATGTCGCGACCTGTGTTAGCATAAGATAGGGTTTTCTTCTTAAGAGGAACAATTCCTTGTTTAAATAAGAACTATATAGATGTTTTTAATGTGGAGTTTAATTTTGCTTATGAATTATATTTGTAACCCATAAGGGTCGATACCACGACTTTTGTTTATTAATACAAAGTTATATGAATTGTTTACTTGGTAAAATTATAGTTGGATGTTTATTATGAATATTATATGGGACCTTTAAAGATATAATGCATGTGATTTATGGTATTTTATTATATATGTTAAGACTGTAGGTTTTATGGCCGAGTCTTGATAAGGACCACATGGATGGTCACGATATCCCTCTGATTAATTATAATGTTTGTTTCCAGTTATGTAAAATATTTTGTTTCAATGATTATGTGAAACAGACCTTGGAAGGTCTTTAATAATTTGATTAGCTTATTTATTATATGAAATATGTTCTTAGTAGATCTAGTTTATAATATATACTTGTTATTAGTTAGCATAATTAATGTTTTAATTAATTACTACTGAACTAGTTTCTTTAAAGCTTAGGGCAAGCCTCTGATGACAAATGGAATATGTCAGCAGGGTATTAAATATAGAGAACAAAGTATAAACATAATACTAAGATCAAAACCTAGTTAATACAGGAACATTTACGAAAGATACAAACCCTAAACATAAACAACATATAATAAAAATTCTCCAGCCTATGATTAGTAAATTACAAATACAAACCCTAGCAGATTGTTAACCATAAAACTTAACCATTAGGGTTAGAAATTACATTGCAGCCATTACTTAACATAAACAATAATGAATCTTTAGGAAATCAATAGAATAGGCCTTCAAGGGTTTCATACCTGAATTTTAAGCTTTGTCAATGGCTGCACCTGCACACTTAAATAACCAGCATTAACAATTCAATGCAGATCTGACCTCTATTTGATGACCAATTCACTTGGGAACTACCATGTTCCACCCAACCATGACCTGGAACCATTCCTGGTTTAAATCTGGATCCCCCCGAGCTGGACTCCAACATGCAAGTAGCTTAGAGCTCCTAAGGTAGGGTTTCCTAATTGGTAATCAGTTCTAAATCAATCCTCTTTTCCTTGCATGAAAAGTTCTCCAAGAAAACACTTTGGAGCAAAAACAGGAAGAATAATAATTCTCTTAGATAAAAATCAGAATCCCAAGCCTTTGCTTGGCTTGAGTCTTTATAGACATACTTTTCAATCAAAGGGGCAATTAAATCAAGAAATCCTTGATTTCTTGATTTAACCCTTTTTAATTTACTTGGGTAATTTTCAATTCTTAACCTAGGAACTTTTAACTAGTTCCTAGTAAATCTTTCTTAGATATTTCACTATTTATTAATCCTTTAATGATAAATAATAATTGGTGGAGCTTCTCTTCTTTCTTTATTCAATTATATAATTAATCATAATTAATTATTTATACATACTATGTATAAAATACATAGTATTAAAATACTTGTTAGCATTTGTCTTCGGGCATCATGTATCATGATCCCTAGATTTAACGACACTTCTTTGTGAAGTTCAAGTAGATAGATGGCTCAGGTCTACTAGGCTATCCAACTCTAAACATCCTTACATGTTGGATTTCCCTTGTATAACATGGTAGTTCTTCGATACTTGATGAGAATACAAAAATTTGAAATTTCATTTAATCACTTAAAAATAAGTATGATGAGATCAATATTATTCTCGAGCCATTTTCACTCGGAGGTGATTTTAATCTTTTCAGTAACCCCTAACGCTTACCAGAGCCCATACTCAATGCTTATAATAGGGAGTTACAAACATTGTGTAATTCTAGAGATCTCGCTCAACACTAAATCCTAGGATGTACTTGTACGATACACCTAGGGATATAATGGCCAAGGATTTGATGCTCCAGATCTTATGCTCAACATCAACATGGAATGCTCCAGAGCTTATGCCCAACATTTCCAATTATATTTTCATGTGTTTCAAAGCTTTATGCTCAACACAAATGTAAGTACTCATGTGCTCCAGAGCCTCTCTCTCAACAAAAAACATCTCATCGATCATCTGCTTCAGGGTCCACGCCTAACACAAAACATTTCATTAATCATGTGCTTCAGGGTCCACTCCCAACACAACCAACATATATATACATATATACATCAACAATTGTCTTACGCCCAATATACAAAGCAAATCATCATGTTCATATGCAGTGGGGTCTTTGACCCAATATAAAAATAAAACATCAATATAATCATCATGATCAATAGGCTCATGCCTATAAATGGTAGGCCCAAAATTTGGGATATTACATCCCTCCCCGCTTAGTATAACACTGTCCCTAGTGTTCTAGGGACTTTGAATGATATCATGAAACAAGGCAGGGTAAGCCTTTCTCATGATGGCCTCATTCTCCCACATAGCCTCATCTACCTCAAAGTGCTTCCACTGCACTTTCAATTGGACTACAGTGCACTTCCAAAGCTGCACTTCTCTCTTGTCCAATATATGCAAAGGCTCAGGGACAAATTCCCCCTTAGGTTCCACCTGTAATAATGACCAATCAATGGCATGCTTAGTGTCATAAACATATTTCTTTAATAAAGATGCATGGAAAACATTATGAACTTTTACATGCGCAGGTAATGCTAGTTCATAAGCCACTAGTCCTTTCTTGGCCAAAATTTCAAAAGGTCCACAAAATATAGGTGCTAACTTACCACACCTACCCAAGCTCAACGAGCTTCATTTTTCTTTCACTTTCAAGTAGACATGCTCACCTACTTGATAGTATTTATCTTTTCTTTTCTTATCCGCATAACTTTTCCTCATGGTCTTATGCCTCTTTAAGGTTTCCCTAGACCTCGGTAACTAATTATTCCAAGTCCAATAATAGGTCAGGACCTAGCATGAGCCGATCCACCGAACTGTCCCAAGTAATTGGGTTCCTACACTTCTATCCATAGAGTACCTCAAAAGGACTCATCTTGGCGGAAGCCTGATACCCATTGTTATATGCAAAATCTACAAGGTGCAAATAATCCTCCCACTTGGTGGGGTTGTCACGTCCCCAACCCTCCGACAGGTGAAGAGGACGCCACCATGGCGTTAACCATCCAGGCAACCAGCCCCATGAACATGTGAATTCATAAAAATGATGAAACAGAATGCATTGAAATAGAACATACACAGATACAATTATTTATCATACACAACGGAAGCAACATAAATTCATACAAGCATTCATTCAACATGTTCATCATAAGCATCAACAGTAAATAGGATTACAGAAGTAAAATAGACAAGATTACTTATCTTATAGGAACTTGTTCCGCAACCAGCTACGTCGCTGCAACGTTCCACCCAACCATAGGCCAGCGTGCTCCTTAATCTCTCAGCAACGCTGCCACCCCCGAGCTGGGCATGATTCTCCAAGGAATAAGGGAACAAGTAGGCTTACACATAGCCAAGGATACACAAAACACAGCCAAGCGAACATAGTTGGGTTTATCAGGCCATTAACAAGATAGCCAAGCCAACATGGTTAGGTTTATCAGGACATTCAGGAGCTAGGAAAGGCTAAATGCTAAGCTGGTGAGCTCATTACAGATCCAAGAACACCTATACCAGAACTAGCCTGGCTTCTAAGACACCCACACACACCCAACACAAGGAATCGGTCCCTTCTCTGCTACATAGTCCCTCAGGCCTTGCATTCCCTTCCAATGCTATTCAGGGGTTATGGAGAAGAAAGCCAGCCCTCTAGCTCTATCTGTGTGGTTTCCAGACACCAGGTTTATCAAGCAAACCAAGCCCCCATCCCTGCTCCCAACACAGTCTGAAGACCAACCATTGCACACATGCAATCAATTAGCTGTCACAGCTTAAATAGGGAAAACGACTCCAAACAGTCTGCGGCAGCCCCAGAGTGTAACAACAAACACAGCTCATGACATGGGGAAAACAACAGTCCCAAAACGTATCAGTACACATGATTCACAACATGGGGAAAACAGTAGTCTGTCCTGAACAACTAAGCAAGCGAAAAGACTTACACAGGCCGCAACACAGTCCCTAAGTGTAAAAATGGATCTCCACAGGAAAATCGTGGATGATAATGGCCAAACGGCTCCCAGCTTACTACATGAGATCTAGCAGAGCAACTGCCTGTGCGTGAGGATAATGAACAGACAATGGTCCCTGCGTGAGGATGAATAGCTCCGCCTATGCATGAAGGTGAACAGACAATGGAGATGATGCGTAGTGGAGAGAATGGAATGAGGGGCATAGTCATTCTTCTACCCATCGCGAGGTTCAATCTGCTAGTGGAGTGTGCATGTGGGCAAGGACTGACAATATTGCCACACTCCACTCCTAGCCATAACTGCCCCAACAAATAGCAGCAGTTTTTAATGGTGGTGGTTGGATAAGACAAGGTGGTGACACATGGATTTCTCTCATGGCTCAAGGTTTGACATTTCCCACCCTTATCCTTGTGAAAATCATGCCCTTTCTCAATTTAGTTGCCACAAACATAGCTGGTCGGGGTTCATTTTAATTAAAGATGCATATTTGCATGATGACAAAACTTAATATATGCCGCATGCCATGATATACCATCGGTGACAATTTAAATCCAAAACATAGCATAACCAATCAAAGGTGTGGCCTTGGCCTTTAGCTCCGCACCATGATCATTTACAATATGTACATCATATACATCTAATGCAACGGGGTCAAAACCGGGGTGTTACAGGGGTTGTTCATGACATACATTTGAAGCATGTCTTCAACAATTTGGTTTATTCGTTCAGTCTTCCCGTCCATCTGTAGGTGATAAGCAGTGCTAAAGTTTAGTTGTGACTCTAATCCAGAGAATAAAGATCTCTAAAACTTTCCTGTAAACTTAACATCTCAATCTGAGATAATTACTTTGGGTATCCCATGCAATCTAAATATCTCTTTTAGGAATATATCGGCAATGTTCACGGCCTTGTAGGTCGATTTTACAGGGATGAAGTGTGCTGCCTTTGACAGCTTGTCAATGACTACGAAGATGGAATCATTTTGCTTCTTGCTTTTTGGTAATTCAGTAATAAAATCCATACTGATAACCTCCCACTTCCATTCTGGAATGGGCAATGATTGTAGAAATCCTGAAGGATGTTGGTGCTCAACTTCAACTAGCTGGAATTCCTGCCATTTCACAATAAACATTGCAATGTCGGCCTTTAAATTAGGCCAGAAAAAATTATCCCTTGACGGCAGATATCATCTTTTGATATCCCGGGTGCCCTATGAAATTCTATGTGGATGCTAGACCGAATGTCCCCTCCATATGAAACATACAATCTATCCTTGGACCATAGTAGTCTGGATTCATCCACCTTGTATTCCTTCTGTTGTTGAAACAATGGTCCTCTTGGACCTTCTTGAGGATTTCCACATAGAACGGGTCAACCTTGTTGGCCGTTCTGATCTTCTCATGCAAATCTGCATCGGTTTGACTCAGGGTCACCTCATATATAATATGAGTTCGTCGACTCAAAGCATAGAAAAATTTGTTCTCTTTGCCCTTAATATGCTTTAGTTCAAAGTTATACTCACTTAGGAAATCCAACCATCTGGCTTGCCTCGCATTCAGATCGGGTTGATCGAATAAATATTTTAGACTCATATTATCAGTCTTTAGAAGGAAATTCCTCCCCATGAGGTAGTGCCTCCACATATTCATAGCATGGATAATGGTCGTGTTGAGGCCTGAAAAATCACAGGCAACAATAGCAATGGTTTCTCCCTAGTCAATGTTCCCAACTAGCCCGTGATTGTTTGGTATGGGGAATCCGTCCGGTTTTGTGGTCCGGCTACCGTAGGTCAAGTAACAAAAATAAAGGGTTTTACCGATTGCGACCTGATCCACCGTGTATATTTTTTTATTTTTTAACTTTAAGTATGATATGCAAGTGCCTATCTAACATGTACATTGATAAGGAATACGAGGAGCGGTCACAATGTGATGTGCAAGTTCTTACCTCTCATCTTAAACTCTCTCGCATTTAAATCACACACAACAGAAAACAAGACTAACTAAGCTGTCCCTAGGGAGTAAGATTATGAATTAATGAGTAATGTATTACTGCTCATATGTTAAGATAAATCACAGATAGTTGTTCTTAGAATCAAAACACATAAACATGAATAGAGATATGCACAACAAGATAGCTTGTCGTTTGTTAAAACATTCATTACTAATAGTGGAAATTATCATAAAATAAACCAGAGAACATTCATACAAGAACATAGGTTCAAAAAGTTAGAATGATTTCACAGTTAATGAAACACAGCTGAAAACGAAATAGTTCCCCTTCAGCATTGTTCATTTCACCACATTTGAACATTCCACACAGCACTTTCTCCAACAGGAAAAATTGTAATTATATTATTGCAAAACGAAATAGTTCCTCTTACAACAAGTTTTTCACAAGTCTCACTGGGAAAAATCCCCTTCTCTATCTAACTCTCCTATACTTATACAAAAAGGTAAAACTTTTGGGCTTCCCACAAATGACCCCTGGGATTCCCCAACATTTCATATCCCAAAATTGTCTCATATTTAGTGCTTATACACTTTACAATATATTACATTTAAACAAACTAGTAAAGCACTTAAGTGGAGGGCCCCGCTTGATCGTTTAGGAACCTTTTCCATGCTAAGGATTCTGATGCAATATTCTCGAACTCAGAAGGATCGAGAAAATGAATATTGATTTCAAACTTTGTAGCCTGATTTTTTATCACTTCAATCCTGGCTGAGCTCAAGCGTACTTGATCTTCCAAGAACTGTACACCTACCGCTGAATGAGCTACTTCATCTTTCAAGATCTGTTCGTCCAAAACCTTGACTTGTTGAATTCTCTGTTCATCCTCTCAATATTTGTTATGTAACATCTCTATGAACAGGTCGTGTTCTGGAAATGCATATATTCTCTGCTCAGCAGCCACCTGGCATCGGTTGTAAGTGATCAACAGTCTCCTACAAAACTTAGTGCAAGCTCCCTTTGTTTTCTTTACAGCCTTCTTAAATTCTTTAGCTGTGTTTATGGAAAACTCTAAAAAGTCATAGTCTTGTTTTAAGCCTTGTTGATCCTTGGCTGGTAAGTTTGCAGGGATCTCCTCATTGGTCTCCATTCTCACTATTCTTCCCATCAGGACTTCTAAAATGTCCTGAGATCTGTCTACGAAATATGAAAAAGTCTCCAAAATTTATTCTAATCTATTATCTACCTGCAAAACCTTGCACCTATCTTCTTCTATGGACACCTGCAGCCTATGCATTTTGCTTCTTTGTGTTAAAACATGTTCTTTGAAAGGCAGAATGTCGGTTTGCTGTTCCTTGGCTTCTTCCAAAGATGTTGCTAATGAAGCAATTTGTTCTTTAAACTCTGCTACTTGCACTTGAGATTGTTTTTTTGTCTCCTCCAAAGTAGCCTTTTGTAATTCCAGCTCCCCAATCTTACTTTGCAGCTGGTCTCTTTCTGCATGAAGATTATCATACGTTGTTTTTAGCCCATCCTTTTCTGTCATTATCTTCTGATATTCCTACTGCAATTTCACCAAGCTTTCTTGAGAAACTTCCAAAGACATCTTATCTACTTGGAGGGATTGAAGCTCTACCTTTGAAGACTTTACTTCATTTTGCATGTCTTCAAACTTCCTTTTCAATTTGTTGCTTTCCTCTCTCTCCCTTCGCAGTGTATCTTTCAGTTGGGCAGCATTTTTCCTTGATTGCTCAAGGTCTGTCATTATTCGATCCACATTATCTTTAGAGGCATGGATCAATGCTGCTGCAGCCCGGATAGTGAGTCTTGGGTACTTGTCCATTCCATGTACCAATGTTTTATCATTTATCATCTTCCCTGACTACCCCCCAGTTTCAACTTTCTTTTTAGTCCTCTTCACAATTATTTTCTTTACCTTGTCATAAAAAATAGTATTGAAGTCTGGAACTTCTTCCCCTTTCTTTTGTTCGAAAGGGATCAGTCTTAGGCCAGAAACAACAACCTATCCTAAGGTGCTGCTAGCAATTGCATCATGGTCTTGAGAATCAGGATTATCCAGATCTTGAACTTGAGTGTCTACAGGGTCGGAAGTTTGTTTCTCTATCATGGACCCTATCAATTTCAGTCTTTGAGCTTCTTGTTTCATGAGTCCTTCATCCTCTTTCTTTTTCCTTTCTTCTTCTTCCTTCTTGGCAGCTTCTTCTGCAATTTTAGTTGCTTCCTGTTCAGCTTTCTTCTTTTCTTCTTCCTCACTTCTAAGACAACTTTTGGCCTCCTCTGCTAGTCTCCTAGCATCTTCTTCTCTTTTCATGGCCTCCTCTTCATCTTCTTTCTTCTACTCAACCTGGCCCTTACCACCTTTGGTGGTGATCTTCTTTTTAAATATTATTTTTAATGCAGTCATATTTTCTACATTTCTGAAAGTTTCCTCATATTTATCCCAATGGTTCGTATATTCAAAATTCACATTGGCTTCCTTGCAATGCTCCGCCACTTTACTCTGAGAATCATTCCTATGGAAGCTCATTTCTCCAAAGTGAAATTTCTCCAGTTCTTGTACAAAATCATCAGATTTTTTAACTTTTGAAAACTTATAAATTCCCAATTTGAACGGTATGGGAGGATAAGTTTCCTTCTTGTGCTCGAACAAAAAAATCCCTATACCATCCAAGAAAACCTGCCTGACTACTTCTTTGTGTACCACATAGTCAGTGGCATATTTGGGAAGCAACAAAGGTGCCCTAGAGCAGCCATACATTCTAATATACATCCCATCCTCAGTCAAGTAGTAATTTGCAAACTCTTCAATGACTTTCAATACTTCTTCAGACATGCAATTGCATTCTTTCAAGAAAATCAACGTATACAAGGGCATGATAAATTGTTCACACACTTCTCTATAATGATTGTAGTATTTGGGTGCCCATAATGGCTTGTAGGCCATGTACACAAGGGTTCTGTCCCTGTCCCATATGCACCTTAGGTTAGGGAATGGCTGATTGCATAGTATACAATCAATCAATATGGAGCTCATGTAGAACTCAGATTTTTTCTTGGACACCCCTCCCAGTGCTAAAGCAATGCAAGCTGAGAGACTGTTAGACACAATATTTGCCCAGTTGAACACAGTCCCTTCAGTGGGTACATAGAATATGATAGGAACCCATCCTATCTTAAAACTTCTTTCGTGGGCTCTCCCAAAAATTCTGTTCAGCATTAACGCAATAAACCTGTAAGGGGTTCTTAAGGTAGTTGTGTCGTCCTCCCCTAATGGTCTGGTTCGAAAATTCTTACCAGGTACCAGCATTCTTTTCAATGTTTCAACCAGGTTAAGATTAATCTCCTTTAGCCAATCCTCAGTTAGGTAAACCTGAGCTTCTGGTAAGTGATAAGCTAATGATGCATAACCAGGGTTGTAAGCAGCATAGCCTTGGTTATCAATATTCGCTAGAATCATTGTAGTTACGTCTGCCCTAGGTAGGGTCCATCCAATTACTTCTGAGCATGGGAAAAGCTTAGGCCTGGTAGCAATATTCATCAAAGCAGATCTTTCAATATTAGCATATATCGTTTCTTCTTCAAAACTAGTGTCAGGCACTTCATGGTGTGATATCAGTCTGTAAATTTCGCCCCACTTGTATTCAAGTTCCACTCCTGTGGTGCATCTAGTGTCTTCGTAAATATACTCAGTCTTTGTGATAACTTCTACCTCAAGTTCCTCTTCCACTACAGGAGCTTTCTTTTTCTGCCTTTTTGTCATCTCGTACTCGAAAAAATTTCCCTATCATACAACAAAAGTCTTTTAGGCCCCTTTATCTATTCGACCAATATTCAAGAAAAACGAAGAAAACTATATAATATTTTACCTCGACCATGGTATCCCTAGCTAAATTTATGTACAATATAGAACCAGTGCTAACTATCAACTACTTCTACAAAAGATAAGTCTGCAAAAAAACCTAAATCCTGCTCATGACCAAAATTTAGCATGATCAACAAAAACACCATAACTTCGTTAACGCAATAAATTTTCCCATGGCAAAGAAAACAGTCTCATAAAAACTACATCCTCGGCACTATCGATTCCAGAACAAAACGTCCTATCGCCAATCCCATCAAAATGAGGCGCAACCACAAAAAACCGCAACCCTAGTCCCAAACACGTGAGCGACCAAATCACCGGAAAGACCAAAACCTTTGGCATTTCAAACCAAACAAGGGAAAAACGCCTACCTACTGCAAAAGAAAGGAAACCTCCCCCCCTCGGATGGCCATACACAAACTGGAGAAAACCGATGCAGACAGGGTACCGCTTGTCTGCACCAGTTTCCCAAACAGTCAGGTAAGGTTTGAAAATTCATAACAACACCACAATAATCATCAAGAAAACAAAAAAACCCCTTTGGACGGCCATACTACCGAAATGAACTACATATACGCTGATAAAACCATAAACCTAGGTGTCCATTAACCACGAAGGGAAAACTTAACCAAGGACGACAACCCTAGTTCAAAACTCAAATGAAGGGGTAGAATCGAATGATTGGCCTACCTAGCAAAGAGCTGTGTAGTTGACAAGAAGAATCTGAAAGCTTCCACGGTACCTCGTACGAAAGGCTGTCTTGGGAATGTCTTCGTCTTGGATCCATACCTGATGGTACCTAGATCGTAAGTCAATATTCAAAATTTTTTTGGCTCCTCCTGCCTGGTCGAACAAATCATCGATCCTAGGGAGTAGGTAACGGTTCTTTATAGCCATTTTGTTCAACTGGCGGTAATCAATGCACATTCGCATCGTACCGTCCTTCTTCTTTACAAAAAAAATTGGTACTCCCCAAGGGGACACATTAGGTCGGATATACCCTTTCTCTATTAACTCCTGCAACTACAATTTGAGTTCCACCAATTCCGGTGCACTCATACGGTAAGGGGATTTGGAGGTCGAAACTGATCCTGGGGTCAGTTCGATGGAAAATTCTAGGTCTTGTTTTGGAGGTAATTCGGGGATTTCCTCAGGAAACACATCCTTGAATTCTTCAAGAATGGAGAATTCTTCTATGTGTTGTTCTCTATCAGACTCTACATCTCGGATTTTCACTACAAATAACTTGCAGCCCTTCCTAACACACTTCTTCACTTGTAAGGAAGAGATTTGTCTTACAGAAACTTTCTTTGGGATGCCTTGAACCTTCACTTGGTTCCCTTGGCTATCAGTACACAAGATAGACTTGTGTAGACAATCGAGCATGACATGGTGTTGTTCCAACTAGTCCATGCCAATAAGAATATTGTACGATCCTAAAGGTAGGATGTTCAGGTTTACCTTAGTAAGGAAACCATTCAGGTTTACTTCACATTCTTTAACAATTTCTGAAACCTTTTGTTTCATGCCGGTGGCTAACTGTACCAGCCAAGGTTTAACATGCTTTACTTTTCCTAACTTGCATAAATCAACAATCTTAGGTGCAACATAGCTCCGGCAAGCACCGGGATCAATAAGTATTGAAACAGACGTGCTCAAGATCTTACCTTCGATCTCGACCATTGTAGCTTGATGGTGTTGGAGCAGGGTCCCGCAGCTACAGAAGAAGCTGCTAGTTTTGGCAGAAAGATAAGTTTTGGAGGAAAGATAAGTTTTGGCGGAAAGAAGTTAAGACAGAGCTACGACACCGTAGCACGTTTCCAGCTGGAGAGCAGAGCCGGAAACCATGACTTTTAAGATAGAAAAGTCAAAAAGGCAACGGTACCTGAGCGGCCGAGAAGAGAGAGCTCAACCACTGCATTGAAGGCAGCGGCGGAAGATAGGAGGGCTCAGCGACCCTCATAAAGGAGAAGGAGCAACGAGGCTGAAGCATTGAAGGCGAAGGACAGAAAAGCGAAGCAGTGCATAGTACCCATGATCAGTGTTGGGAAGCATGGAAGACTGCAGAGAGCTGTGGTGTGATGGAAAGCGGCTACCTCAAGTACAGATATGGCCGACTGTCACTAAGTTAGGTTTTGGGTTACTGTTGGGATAGGCCCACAGTGTTGTAATGGCAAGACCTTCGGGCTGCCTATATAAGAATATATTTTGTATTGTAAAAGAGTTGGTTAGTTGGTTAGTTGGTTGGTTGGTTAGTGGTTGGTGGGTTGAAGAGCTAGCTAGTCATTTTGTTAGTTAGTAGCATTTTGCAGATTATTAGACTGTTGTAAAAGCCTAGCTCTGGTTCTGTTATTAGCGGTAGCAATCTTACGGTAACCAGTAGCTGGCTTATAGAATATGTATGTAAAGATCCGCAGGGATTGACAGAGAGGGAAGAGTATATTGTAGGAAAGCAATATAGAAGAGAAAAGAGATCTAAGAGAGAAGATCTTAAGCTGCATATGCGGTGCAGCAGAACTGTGTTTTGCCTTCCCTTGAGTTATAATAAAAACATAGTTCTGTGGACGTAACTTCCATCCTGGAGGTGAACCACGTTAAAATCAGTGTTATGCGATTGGTTTATGTGTTATGTTTACTTATGCATTTCTCAGTCAGTTCATGGACTTAGTTTACAGTTAATGAATGAATGTGTTAATCAGTTCACTGCAATATAGAAGGGTATATATAGGTTGACATCTTGGCATGCTGTCTATGGTTCATTTATGCTTTGCGTAACACAGTTTCTATTGCTGTATTGAATAGCCTTGTATGTTAAGTTTCGCACGTCAACACGAGCAACGCTAAGTGCGCTAAATAGCGGAGGTAGGATATCACAGGGAGGTGATACCACACCAGTAGAGAAGCTGCGGTGCGCGATACCGCAGGTGAAGGACTTAGCGTTGGGCAGGAACTGTGTGTCGCACCGTGTGCGGCGATGCGATAAGGTTGGAGATATCATGGAAGGGAGGAAGTGCGCGCCACAGGAAAGGATCGCGTAGCGGTATAAAGAGATATTTTGCGGCTAGGAGAGCCGCGAGATGAGGAAATCATGCGATGCGAGCAGGAGATCGCGCAACACGCAGAGGAGAGACCGCAACTAGGGGAGCTGCGAGCCACTAGTGGGATTGCCACAGAACCCGGTCCAAGACACTTGAGTCCTTGGCCAACCCATTAGAGTCACTTCAGGTGAGACTTCAGGCTGCTTTGTGGTTTGTCGCCGAAAGGGCCAGTGATCTAGGGGTGTTGTTGGTTGATGATAGTAAACCCGGGTCTGCCCATAGCAGCCAACAAATGGTTCCGTTGCCGGTTTTGAACAACTGAGCACTAATGTTCTATTGGCATCCCACTAGAGAAGAGTTTCACCAGTGGCTAGATTCAAACCTAAGGGAGTTTGCCCAGAAAGAAAATCAGAGCCCTAAATTGAGCACAGAGGACTGGTTAGAAAAGCATATCGCTTCAGATATACACACTATATTCTTTGCGACCTATGGAAACGAGCTTTTCGACTGGTTATCCAAGTTGATAGATAGGAACATATTCAAGAAGAAAAGAAACATTGTTTGGACACCGGAGCTGATTCAGACCGTGCAGAACCTCGACAATCCCATTACGAGAGCAGTAGGAGGCTTTGTTACAGAATTTGCAGTTGACCAAAGAAAAAGCTTCAGCAAGGCTGAGCGGTACTCTTCAAAGGATATCGTGGTAAGTACCTAAAATATCTAAACTTGTCCATTAAGATGCTGCTACATGAAAAAGGAGTAATGGACATGGTTTCAAATGAATAAGTAAAGAGAGTAATGTCAAAAGAGTTTGAAAGTGATTTTGATGACATTGGACGCACACGTAGTGGCAAGAAATATAAAGTAACCTTCGGCTCTCCTGTATTTGGAGATAGTTCAGACAATATTAGGCAATCGAGTCCTAGTACCACAGAAGAACCAGAGGGGGGTATCCCTTACCAGCCCTGCACCCCACAGAAACAGACCGGGACTCAGAGTAATCCCGTAGGTACTCCATCTAGTAGCTCACAGATAGTACCTACTACCGCTACATCATCTTCACCTACACTACTGAGTGGTAGTAATCCAGTCAATCAGAACCCACCGCAGAGAAATAGAATGGGAGACGATATGAAGCTACCTACCTTTAAGGGTACAGGAGTAGAGGACCCGGAACAGCATTGGTTTCTATGTGAAGCTATGTGGACCATTAAAACAATCAATGACGATAACCTTAAACTTGTACAGTTGGTCACTACACTCAGAGATCGAGCTCTAACATGGTACATAAAGTATACCAAAGTACCCAAGACACTTGCCCAAGTCAAGAATGCCATGATTAAAAAGTTCAAGAAACCTAAGTCTGAATCTCAGTGCATTACAGAGCTCAAGGATATTAAGCAGCTACCATCAGAATCAGTATGGGACTTTGACCAGAAATTCAAAGCTCTTATAGACCAAGTAAGTTTTGAGTTTGCGCCGGAGCAGCATAAGGAATGGTTTATCGCAGCGCTGCTCCCTCACATCAGAGTGCCATTAATGCAGCAGAAACTCCAGACGCAGGATGACGCGTTGGAAATGGCGATGAAGCTAGAAGCTTCACCCTTAGCTGAAACCAGAGCAGGCATGACAACTCTACAGAACCAGTTGGCCAACCTCACATTACAGATACACGAACTTAAGAAAGGAAAATAGGTTATTCAAGACATATGGTGCTTACGATGTAGAGCACAGGGTCATACCAAAGATAACTATCCAGTCTTCGCAGAATATCTAGCGTCAGTGGCTCCTAACCCCTTACCACGAATGCAAGGGCCATGGTGTGAAATATGCAAAGCACAAGGACACCCACCTCAGCAATGCCCTTTGCTTCAGAAGTATGTACAGACACCTAAGAACCTATAGTGTGTCTTCTACAGCTCTGTCGGACATGATGAACAAAATTGCCAAGCCTATGACCTCATGTTAGATAGAAAACATGACGTATACAGAGTCCAGTCAGAAACACAGGGTCCAGCAGCAGGACCACATCCTGATCTGACTTATGGTGGCCAGGGAGGAGGATTCAGAGGACGAGGCCATGGAGGAGGCTTTGCAAGAGGAGAGGGTTTTGGCCGTGGTCGCAAACCAATCACTTGTTATAACTGCAGAGTTGTAGGACACTATTATAGGGACTGTCAGAGCCCCACTACTACTTGTAATTACTGCAAATATTATGATCATACCATAGAGGAGTGTCCTACCTTGATAGCTAAGATCAAAGATACTAAGCCAGCGGTACACCAGAACATCCAGCTTATTGTTGCTGAGCAGGCAGAGCCATAACCAAGAGTCAATATTGTGACTCGTAGCGGTGCTTCCACTAGTGGGACATCGCAGGAGACCAAAAAAAACATAGGACAGGAATGGGTTCACAGAGCTCCTGGTAAAGCAACAGCACTCAACCTACAGAAGAATAAAGAAACATTTCATGAAGCCAAGGCTTCCTTTGATGAACCTACACAATCAGGATCACAGGTACCGCCGTCTAGGGGCGTACTGCAGCAAGCACCTTGTGGCGATAGCCCAGAATAGATACCACAGGCTACCACATCGGGAAGATGTGACGAGGATGAATCTGCAGGAAGTGTACAATCCTTCCTGCGCAGTTGCTTGAAGCTCTTGAGAAATGAAAAAGCTATCGGTGAGCTACAACACATCATAGATCAGTGTCAGCAACCTTCTCTCTCGGGAAGTGTACATCGCGCTGTTCATAATATTACAGGACATACCAGGACCAGAAGAGAGATGAAACTCACAGCACAGATTGGAGAGTTCGAAATGGATGAAGTCGTCTTAGATCTGGGATCAGAGGTGAAGATTCTAACTAAGCAGACATGGGAACAGATGGGTAGCCCTCAGTTAGCCATATCGCCTATCCACCTGAGATTAGCTAATCAGCAGCGAGTATCACCATTGGGTCAACTGCCACAGGTGCCAGTTGACATTGAAGGAGTTCGTACTTTTGCAGACTTCGAGGTTATAGAAATCATTGGCGGCAGTCGACCGTATCCAGCACTATTAAGTATCGATTGGGCGATTGGTAGCAAGGCTATCATCGACCTAAAGAGAAGACAAATGACCTTTGAGGATGCACAGATCTGGGTCATCGCCCCGCTGGATCCTTACCAAGGTCCTAGATATATCGAACCTATACAAGCCAAGGAAGAGGCACATAACATGGATAGTCTCTACCAGGTGACTGCGAACCAGAGCGACTACATCAATCCAACCGCAGAAGGGAACATTAGTTGGCGATGCGATAGCTCATGCACATCAGATTCCGATATTGGTCTAGAGAACTGGCAGAACAGACTTTACGAAGTCTCAGCGAGCAGATGTGCATTTATGAGTAAACCACTGCAATGGATTGGCGCAGAGATCACCGAAATTCCATCATATCATGGTCTAACAGACATTCAGGAATTCCTTGAGCAGTTTGAGCAACATATTCCTTACGATCAGAGAATCGTACTTATGGACCTTGCAGTACGAGCCACACCTGCAAGATGGTGGTACGCGCATAAAGAAAATATCGTATCATGGGATGATATTAAAATATTGATGGCGATCATGTTTTCGGTTAACAAAGAGTATGTCTCGCAGAAGTACACGGGAGAAACTGATCCCAGGGCACACATTCAGACATGTGAACAGAATTGGTCGGACATTCCAGAGGATGAATGGGTTCACAGATTCATTCACACATTGGACACAGTTCCAAGGAACTGGTACATGGAGACCGAGTTGCGCAAGGGGACGACCACATGGTCACTTATGACAGACAGTTTCCTACTTACCTTCGTGTTTGAATAAGAACATCCGAGTGTTACTCAGGCCCTAGACATAATTAAGATCAAGATATTCGAGGACTGTACTATCTCAGTGTAGGCTCAACCTGAGTGGACCGTTCAGTTGCAAGACGCGCTTGAGTGCTATAACTTCGCAGCAAAGCCAGACAATGAAGATAAGGATGAGGATGAGGATCCTCGTAACACCAACATTCCAGATTCAGAAGGGACTCGCGATGTTGGGGGACCACAGTTAGAGATTCCAGCAATCACCGAACCTATCAAGATTAAAAAGATCAATATTGGCACAGATGCAGAACCTAAGTTTGCCTCTATTGGAGACTATTGGAATGATAAAACAGTCGGACAGATTGCCGACTTGTTACATGACTTTCAGGACCTATTTCTCACCAAGTTCACAGAGATGAAGGGAATAGTTGGAGACCTGGGATTTATGAAGATACCATTGAAGGAGGATGCTAGACCAGTTAAGCAGCGCCCATAGAGATTGAATCCGCGCTACAAAGAAAAAGTAAAGGACGAAATTGATAAGATGCTAGCAGCAGGAATCATTGAGCCGGTAGAAGAAAGAGAATGGGTTAGCCCCATGGTCGTACAAGAAAAGAAAACAAAAGGAGACATCAGGATCTGTGTCGATCTGCGCAAGCTCAACGATGCATCGCTGCATGATCCATTTCTGACACCATTCACTGATGAGGTACTAGACAACATGGGAGGACAGGAGGTCTACTCCTTCACTGATGGGTTTTCAGGCTACCATCAGATCAGAATACATCCAGAAGACCGGTCCAAGACCACCTTTGCAACAGAATGGGGCTCATTCCAGTATACGGTAATGCCCTTTGGTCTTAAGAATGCACCAGCTATATTTTCTAGAGTAGTAGTTGTTGTATTTAAAGAATACATTCATAAATTCTTAGAAGTATATTTTGATGATTGGACTGTATTTGGACTAATTGACAAGCATATAGGAGACTTGAGACTGATGTTAGAGAAATGTAGGCAGTACCAGACTTCTCTGAACTTGAAGAAATGTATATTTTGTGCACCATTTGGTATTTTGTTGGGTCACATTGTTTGCAGACAAGGCTTGATGGTAGATCCCGCGAAGATTGCCATCATTGTAAACCTTCCAGTACCCAACTCAGTCAAGCAACTGAGGACAGTACTTGGTCATACAAGGTATTACAGAAAGTTCATCAAGGGCTATGCAAAGATTACAGCACCAATGGAGAAATTGCTCAAGAAAGATGTAAAATTCCTATGGAACGAGGAATGTCAGCGGAGTTTAGACATGCTTAAAGAGAAGATGGTTACAGCACCCATCTTAGTATTTCCCGACTAGACTAAGCCATTTCATGTACATGTGGATGCGTCTGGCATCGCATTAGGGGTTGTTTTTACACAACCAGGAGAAGGGGACATTGACCACCCCATCGCATATTCCAGCAGAAAGCTCTCGACAGTAGAAAAGAACTACACCACAACTGAAAGGGAAGGCTTAGCTATGGTGTATGCGCTGTAGAAGTTTAGGCACTACCTTTTGGGTGCCCCGTTCAAGATGTTTACTGACCATTCTACGTTAAAGTATTTGGTTAATAAGCCAGTGTTAGGGGGGAGAATCTGTAGATGGTTACTCCTCTTTCAGGAGTATGATTTTGAAATCATTGTGAAACCAGGAAGACTGAATGTAGGACCTGATCATTTGTCGCGGATAGACTTAGGAGAAGAGCCAAGTAACCTAGATGACAATCTACTGGATGCACCATTGTTCTCTATCCAGATCGCAGATGAGTACTATGCCGATATTATTCAAAAACCTCACTACGGGAGTAGCACCTGACGAGTTTACTAAGCAGTAAAAGAAGCAGTTGGTTGTTAAAGCAGCAGACTTCACCCTCATCGTAGGACACCTATACAAGTTAGGCCCAGATGAAGTTATGCGCAAATGTGTGATGCCGCATGAAAAAGACGTTATTATCAGAGAGGCACATTCAGGAACCGCAGGAGGTCATTTCGTAGGAAAGTCGACTGCGCAGAAAATCCTAGAGGTAGGATTATGGTGGCCTACATTGCATAAAGACACCAAGGACTTTTGCAGATGCTGTGATATCTGCCAAAGGGTAGGAAAACCCTCGCGACACATTGAAATGCCGCTGCGACCGCAAGTCACATCGCGCGCATTTGACAAATGGGCTATAGATTTTGTGGGTCCTATCAACCCACCAGGAAAGCGCACTGGTGCAAGATATATTATCACTGGAACAGAGTACCTCACCAGATGGGCAGAGACCAAAGCAGTAAGAAATTGCGATGCTGCTACAGCTGCACAGTTCCTTTTTGAAAACATCATCAGTAGGTTTGGATGCCCAGTAATTTTGATGAGTGATCAAGGCACACACTTCTTGAACAGCACTATTGAGGCATTGACAGAAGAATTCCAGATCCAGCACCATAAGAGCACTCCCTACCACCCACAGGCTAATGGTACAGTGGAGGCCTTTAATAAGATTTTAGAAAATGCTCTTACTAAGATCTGCAATAGCCAAAGGAATGATTGGGACCTCAGAGTTAACGCTGTATTATGGGCATACAGGACCACATGCAAGAAACTTACGGGACACACACCTTTCAGCTTGGTGTATGGACATGAGGCTGTTGTGCCTATGGAATATATTCTTCCCAGTTTAAGAATCGCTCAGATTACCGAGATGACTGATACAGACACAGTCGAGGAAAGGTTAGCACAGCTGCTTGCCTTAGAAGAAGACAGATTCATTGCCAGATTCCATCAGAAAGTGCAGAAGGCACGAGAAAAAGCTTGGCATGACAGACACATTAAGAATAAGACTTTCAAGATCGGAGACCTAGTGCTCCTCTATGACAGTAAATTCATCAAGTTCCCAGGAAAGTTCAAGACACATTGGCTGGGGCCATATCAGATACAACAAGTCACAGAGGGAGGTGCCGTTCAGCTCAGCCAGCTGAATGGGGAGCTTTGGCCCACATGGATTAATGGCAGTAGGCTTAAGCCCTATAATTATAGCCACCCCGCCTCTCAGCCCTAGCTTAGCCAGTTTATGGTGGTGTAGATGTCCAGTGTAGTTGAAAGGAGGCATCGCACCGGGAACAAGTCTACACCAGCCCAAAAAAAAAAAAAAAATTTGTTTTTATGCAGGTGATGCTGAGTAGCATCGCAGCAGCGCGATGTTTCCCCGTGCCACGTACTCAGGTTTGCCACGTACTCAGGTTTGCAACCGATAAAGGCCAGTCAAGTCAGTAGCTGAAAGGTAGTTAATGAGGTAATGATCCATATATCTTACCGTAGATTTGGCAGTAGTATAATTAATGTTTCCAGATTTGGCAAATCTCCGATGAGACCGACGCCTGTGCACACACGTTTCGAGGGAAATTCGATCGGATTTCCACATTTATTAGGGATCGGATGGCGGGTGTGGTCTTGTCCAGGCATTAATGATGACCGACGGGTCCAGTCTAGATGACCGTTGCGTCCGGGATTATCGTATTGGGCATAAAAGCATAAAGTATTCAATTGAGACAGTTACATTTGCAGAAAAACCGGGAGCCATAGAGTTAAGTTGTTAAGAGTTCTGTGTCCAGAGCTAAGTGGTTACAGAGTGCTATGATTTTCAGAAGTTGCAGCCAGTGCACGTCCGCTATTTGTACTAAGTGGGCTATGTTTGAGGACGAACCTCTAGAAGGCATGCTGAGACGTTTTGACCCTGGTGGCCGTAGGTCCGCCATGACGACGTCGCCCAGGGTTGTGAAATTAAGTACAACACAAGTCAGACAGCTGCTAAGGATGAAGAGTCAAGCACCAGAAGTAGAAGTTGTCACCAAAGTCTCTGCTAAGGAGAAGAAGAACGCCGAGCCAATCACTGAAGATAAGAAAGCAGAGCAGAAGAATGATGAGAAGAAATCTCCCGCTAGGTGGAAAGTAAAAATGAGAAAAAGAAAGCAACGGGAGAAGGTCACCGACCTATCTGATCAACTAAAAAAAGCACTAAATATTGCGGAGGCAACGCAACAAAAATATGATGATCAGAGGCAGCATGTGTACCTGGAGCACCTCGAAGAGAAGAGAAGTGGAAGAGGACAGCAAACCCAGCAGTCGGTAGAATTCCTGGAGGTAGGCAAAGGCTTGTTCTCGGAACGGAATTCACGGGTTGCCCTTCCTTCATATATGAGGCTCCACACTGAATGAAATGTTTGAGAAGGCTGGAAGATACAGACTTTCCTTGTGATAAAAGTTCTAACCCAGATAAAGAGGAAAGGATATCTGTAGAAAACCTCTCAAACACTAGCAGGCTCTTAAAAGGTTTCAGGAGCGAAGAGAGCGAAACCATGACATTGGGTAGGAAGGATAAGAGAGCCCAGCGAACCAAGTTACATAAACTATAAAGAGAGTGTCGAAGTGATGCAGAGGGAAGTCACATGACTTCATGAGAGGTTGCAAAGGGCTTCGCAGGAAGCCAAGGCAAAGCTACAGCAGGAGAATCCCGCTGCAGGTGGCTCGAGGGCGAGCCACAAGTAAGTGTTAGGGGACTGTTGGAGCAGGGTCCTGCAGCTATAGAAGAAGTTGCTAGTTTTGGCGGAAAGATAAGTTTTGGCGGAAAGAAGTTAAGACAGAGCTATGACGCCGTAGCACGTTTCCAGCTGGAGAGCAGAGCCGGAAACCATGACTTTTAAGATAGAAAAGTCAAAAAGGCAACGGTACTTGAGCGGCTGAGAAGAGAAAGCTCAACCACTGCATTGAAGGCAGCGGTAGAAGACAGGAGGGCTCAGCGACCCTCATAAAGGAGAAGGAGCAACGAGGCTAAAGCATTGAAGGCGAAGGACAGAAAAGCGAAGCGGTGAATAGTACCCATGATCAGTGCCGGGAAGCATGGAAGACTACAGAGAGCTGTGGTGTGACGGAAAGCAGCTACCTCAAGTACAGATATGGCCGACTGTCACTAAGTTAGGTTTTGGGTTACTGTTGGGACAGGCCCACAGTGTTGTAATGGCAAGACCTTCGGGCTGCCTATATAAGAATATATTTTGTATTGTAAAAGAGTTGGTTAGTTGGTTAGTTGGTTAGTTGGTTAGTGGTTGGTGGGTTGAAGAGCTAGCTAGTCATTTTGTTAGTTAGTAGCATTTTGTAGATTATTAGACTGTTGTAAAAGCCTAGCTCTGGTTCTGTTATTAGCAGTAGCAATCTTACGGTAACCAGTAGCTGGCTTATAGAATATGTATGTAAAGATCCGCAGGGATCGACAGAGAGGGAAGAGTATATTGTAGGAGAGCAATATAGAAGAGAAAAGAGATCTAAGAGAGAATATCTTAAGCTGCTTATGCGGTGCAGCAGAACTATGTTTTTCCTTCCCCTGAGTTATAATAAAAACACAGTTCTGTGGACGTAACTTCCATCCTGGAGGTGAACCACGTTAAAATCAGTGTTATGCGATTGGTTTATGTGTTATGTTTACTTATGCATTTCTCAGTCAGTTCATGGAATTAGTTTACAGTTAATGAATGAATGTGTTAATCAGTTCACTGCAATATAGAAGGGTATATATAGGTTGACATCTTGGCATGCTGTCTATGGTTCATTTATGCTTTGCGTAACACAGTTTCTATTGCTGTATTGAATAGCCTTATATGTTAAGTTTCACACGTCGACACGAGCAACGCTAAGTGTGCTAAACCGTGGAGGTAGGATATCGCAGGGAGGTGATACCGCACCGGCAGAGAAGCTGTGGTGCACGATACCGCAGGTGAAGGACTTAGCGTTGGGTAGGAACTGCGTGTCGCACCGTGTGCGGCGATGTGATAAGGTTGGAGATATCGCGGAAGGGAGGAAGTGCGTGCCGCAGGAAAGGATTGCGCGGCGGTATAAAGAGATATCCTATGGCTAGGAGAGCCGCGAGACGAGGAAATCATGCGACGCGAGCAGGAGATCGCGCGACGCGCAGAGGAGAGACCGCAGCTAGGAGAGCTGCGAGCCACCAGTGGGATTGCCACAAAACCTGGTCCAAGAGACTTGAGTCCTTGGCCAACCCATTAGAGTCACTTCGGGTGAGACTTCAGGCCGCTTTGTGGTCTGTCACCGAAAGGGCCAGTGATCTAGGGGTGTTGTTGGTTGATGATAGTAAACCCGGGTCTGTCCATAGCAGCCAACAGATGGTCCATCTGTCGGTCATCTAATGCTGCATAGATTCGTGGGGTTCCTGCTATATCCTCAACGGTATGTTCTTCTTGCAGGTTATGCAAGACTCCATTGTTCTTGTTCTTACATTCTCGGGCATAATGCAGCCTGTTGCACTTCTAGCACTTAATCGCTAAAGGGGTAGCATTGGCTCCAATGAGAACTTATTCCGTCATAAAGAAGATTCTCATGTCATGTTTGTGCACTAAGTCTAATTTGCAATAGGTTTTATGTGAGGGTTTTTCTTGTGTGGTATATTAGTTTTCCTTCCCCATGAGACTTATGGTAAACCTTATTTTTCAATTGTTATTGTTTGCACGTGAAAATTGAAAAACTTAGAATTTTTTTTATTATTCATGATCTCTATAATGAATATATCCCCTTCTTGCCTATATGAGACAAGACCCTGTATACATATTTGCATAAAAATATTGGCATATATTTATTTTAATTTCATATCTTTATACTTATTTTTTGGTTTGTTATTTATGAACTTTGTAATGGATATATATTATCTTCTTACCTAATTGCTCAAGACAAGATTCTATGTACATATTTGCATAAAAGTATTCACATACATTCATCTTAATTTTATATCTTTTACACTTATTTTTAATCTATATGAATGTTTAATAAATCAATATTTAAAAGGTATTTTGGCATAATTTTTCATTATGTCTAAATATGTTGCTATTGAGAGTGAATTTAGAAGAAAAAAATCTTGGCTTCAAAACTCCAAGTGATGATACCTTTATAGTTGTGGAAAAGATAATTTGGAAAACTTCGATATAATATTTACATAGTAATAAGTTTTTACATCTTTTTTTTCAACGAAAACATCATAAGAGAATTCCTTTGGAACTTCCTCACATTTTGCAAACGATATGCAGTGTAAATCTATTGATTTCGATTACAATTCCCGATATGATAAGGACATCGAATGAGGCATGCAACCAAGGTAGCTCAAGAATCAACCTTGAGGATTCTTGGATGAAGCTCAAAGCACTCATCTACTTGAGCTAACTTAACATGATAAAATTCTTACATCATATTTCTATATTATCAAACAATTTCTTGTTATTTGTTTCCTTAAGTACAATCCAACAACCATTCTAAAAAACTTTCACATTCTAAGGTTAAACTTCAATAATACTAATAAGAACAATCTAATTTTAAGGTCATGGCCTATCCAAATGTTAGATTGACATATAGTTTCCCTTCACACAATGATTTGACTACTTAGTCTACAGAGGTGTACACTACATACTCAACCTTAGATTTAAACCTATCAACTCCAAGGAAGAAACATAAAATCTTAATCATTACCCACTATTATCAACACACAATATATTTATAAAAAAGTTTACAAATAGACACAAAATAGAAAGAAAAGGAAGTACGTAATGTTTTCTATTATAAATATATAAGAATAAAATTATATGGAAGTTTGGCGGATTTTTAATAAATGGAGACACAATAGAATTAAATGGAAGTGAAGTGAAAGTTTTTTTTTTATAAATTGACATAGTGTAGAATTACATGGAAGTTTATCATAGGGATGATTAAAAATATTAAAATTAGCAATTGCCCCAGACGGTGCAAAGGCACATTGATAGAAAAAATAAAAATAAATGGAAAGTTAAGTAAGTGCGATGAAACAAAAAAAGGGAATAGTGAAATAGATGTCATGAAGAGCTTCCTCATCATCATTGAAATGCCATGAAGAAAACAATAAAATGTCATAAATTTTGGGTGGTTCACTTCATTCTTAGATTCTAGGATAAATGTTTCATTATCAAAGATGAAATGGACAACATTTTGCTCAAATAAAAAAATTATAAAATGATTATGCAAATAGACGGGATAACAAAAGTTTGCATTAAGGGAAAAGAGAGTAATGCAGCTAATTGTCTTCACTTGCTATGCACCAAGCTTCTCTCTAATGTGTTCATTGTTTTCACACATATAGAGAAGGTACACAATCAAATTTGGAAACCAAATTAGCTTCAAAATGCCTTCAAACCTAGAGGATCAAGTTGGTACATGGTCAAGAAAATAAGAGTACAAGGAGTACTTAGTTTATTGGAAAGAATATAGTTTTGGATATGCAACATGGATACAAAAGAAAAAGGTTTGAAATTTTTTATTGATACATTGTTATAAAGTAATTGAAATATATCCTATAAGCATGATACTCGCATTCAATTAATGGGGGGGGTGATGTAGGATCATGTTAATCCTTAAATTTTGGCGCATTCCCCCATAAATTGGGCACTCTATATAAATATTGTTATATTATTGATGTCAACTTGAGTCCACCCATGGTAATTGAACCTATTTGTCTCCTATATATATGAAGGAGACATTTCATTTGAATTGTATTATCTAATCTTATCATGTCTTATGTTGTCTTGTGTACTCAGTACATTCTATAAGAAGGTTTCCCGCTCAAAGAGGATTTTTATTCATTTGTTTTCTTGATGATTAATGCATGGAATACTCTTTCTTGTCTATTTATGCTCTTTTGGGGAATTTGTTGCATAATATATCATTCATGCACACCCAAAAGTTTCTTTTTTAGTTTCAATTCCTTTAAATGTGCATTTAGTTGGTTTTACACCAATAAGTTATAGTTGATTTGGGTTGAGTTAGCATGGTTGCACATTGTGCATTCAATTCATTTAAATGTTGCAAATTAAAAAGAATTCATAGTACAAGGGTTGCATCAATCTTTTGAGTTTATGTTGTGTGAACATACTAACATGCCCAACTAGAGTCAAGGGAACTTGAGACCATATCATAAAAGTAAGAAAGGATTTTTGGGAGTTGTCAGAGGTTAAATCTCACTTGTGCTTAAAATATGGAGTGGTGAACAAGTAGCAGGTGTCATGTAGTTGGATCACTTATCTGAAGGATGTCATAGTGAGATATTGTTGAATATTGTATCAACAATATATCTTGATTCTATGCTATGCAAACATAGTCACATGCCCAAGCAGAGTCAATTAACTCAAGTCCATATCATAAGAGTAGGAAGGGATTTTTGGGTGTTGTTAGAGTTTAAATCTCATTTGTGTTCCAATTCTAGAGAGGTGAGAAAGTAGCATGTGTCACAAAGTTGGATCACCCATCAAGAGGATGTCATAGTGAATTCTTATTCACTATTGGATCAATAAGAGAGCTAGGGACCAAGCTGACTGGGATTCCTTTGGACGTTACATCAGATTTAACAATAAAATTCCCACTCATTATAAACATGTACATGAATCAATGATTCATGATGGAAGTGACATATTAAGAGCTCTGAAAGATAAAAGTGGTGCTTGTCCTTCAACTACACTAACAAAGAATCACAAGAGCACCAATGGGGATTCTATATCAACTCTCACATGCATGGATTTCCTATCATTTCAATAATCCAATAAAGTAAAGTGGTTGGTGTTCTAGTTGTGGTAGTTAATGATTAATGGTTTGTAAATCCTCTATATAAATTGGTATGTTCAGATTGAAGAAAGGATTTTAGTCCCCTAGTGAGAGCCATGTATAAAAGAGACATTTTGGTCCTCTCAGAATTGGCCCTCTATTATTGCAATTTATTACAGTAGTTTATATTTATTATTAAGGAAACTTGATATCTAGTTCATTATATTGTTTTGATATGAATTGTATTTACATGTAATAATATAATTCTTTGTTACAGTATACTTAGATAACAACATAGTTGTTTTCTCACAGGTTGACATCCTAGAGCAGAAATTGGAACCGTGTGTAAGGTAGAATTAGCTCAACATTTCAGGCTAGAAAATACAACCTGTCATCAGGAGAATATTATGAATCTTGACAAAATTTATTGCTCATTAATGTACATAAATAATGATAGTTTGTTTGTACAATGTGGAAAATACCAGGTCGGCTTGATTGAATACATGAGGGACTTAGATTGATGAATTACATAAGATGCTCATCCCTCCACTTTTTCAAGAATGCTAGGTATGCTAGACTGTGATCAAATTTCATTCTCTTTCTTTAGAATAGTATAATCTTATTTATCATATCCCTACCATACAGGGATAAAATGATATCATTGGTTTTCTTGCAGGTTGACATCTTGGAGAATAAATTGGAACCATGTGTAAGGTATAATTAGCTCGACATTTTGGGATAGATAGCATAGCTAATTATCAGACGAATATTATGAATCTTAACGAGCTAATTCTACCTTACACGGGGTTCCAATTTCTGCTCCAACATAGTTGTTGGTTGCATATATACATATACATATACATATACATATACATATACATATACATATACATATACATATATATATATATATCAAGAAAGAAGAAAGTGACGATATATATAATGCAATTCGATTTGATAAAATATGGTGGTGTGTTTACCTTTCGATGTAGAACTTCTTACATGTAGTCTTAGTAGAAAACATTGGCACATTATGCTTATAGTGACTTGCGTTACATTTAGGAAAAACAATACGAGCATATGTATAATTCATTTTCATGCAAATTTGGCTTGTATTTCCACATGGATATCTATTTTCATACTTTGAACCACTATGGCAACATGGAAAACACATATTCATACTTGGTTTTAGAATGAACATAATACATCAAGAAACAATAAAAAAATCATATATGAAAACTGAAAAATAAGGTCCATAGATATACAATAATGGTAGGAAACCTCATCCAAACTGAAAGATACTCAAGACGAGTCCAACTAAAGATTCAAACAAAAATTAGATCATACGAATTGATAAAGTTGATAAGAAATTCTATTTTATTGCAATTTTTTTATTATAAAGCACCAACAAGATTAATGCCTTGGTGATGTTTGTTTTTCATGACGCATCGTATTGACAACCAAAGAAAAATAATAAAAAAATAAAACAACATACTACGGTACGTAGAGAAACTTCAATGCACCATTGCGTCTGTATATAGTAAGTGCATTATTGTCAACAATATTGAAAATATCATAGATAACTCTCTTCTATCAAATATAGTGGATAGTTTCTTTTACAGGTTTTTTTCCAAATCTTCCACCTCAGTTTGTTTATGGTTTAGAAGCACTGGTGTATTCATTTACTCTGGACATATCGATGCAGTTTTTTATTATGGAGCACTGTGTAAATTAAAAAAAAAGATATTGTAATTGTATTCCTTAGTTATGCAGATCTAAGTAGATATCATTTCATATTTAGAAAGCTCAAATTTTGAGATTATGATTGATAATGAGGGGTAGGTGGAATTATGGGTTGTGGTTGTTATTGTGTGTAAAATACATGGGAAATTATTCTAACTCCCAACAATGAGAAAATCATTGATAACGGTTGCATTGTTTAGTGATAGCCTCCATTTCTATGATATGGAATTTCATTGGTTGGGTTGTTGAATTAGATGGCACTACTTATAGAACCCAAGTATATACAAATATGCCCTACTCTAGACAATGACAGAGTACGATTTGGGGCTTATGGTGTCTAGGGTTTAGGATTTGTAAACAAACTATATTAGTTTGAATTTAACATTGTTGAAATTCAATTGTAATTTATTCAATTGCAAACCCAACTTCAAACACCTAACCTATTATTCCATTCCCTGAACAATGGCAAAAGAATACTAGCTTCTTTTCAAATATTAATTTTAATATAATTAATAACTTTATTTGGAAATTTTTTAAAATGTTAACAATATTAATTACTTTGTATCTATCAATTATGTGAAAATGATGGACATTTTTGTCGAATGTACATTAGAGGAAATTTGGGGTGTAAAATGGGGCTTATAAGAAATTGAGCCAACAATAAATTCTCGTGAGTTAGAATTCAAGAACCAATAGAATTTCAATAAAATGAGTCAACCATAATGGTTGACTAGACATATTTGTCTTAAAAAAAACTACCTTTTTGTTCACATTTTCAACATATCTCCCTATGTTTTTACTCAAATTTCGAGAGGTAGGGCTCATTGGTTGCAGAATGTAATTCTGCATCCAATGAGTACCCACACTGCATACTTTTGACGGATGCCGCTACCCCAAAAACAAGAAATACCTGAAAAATGGGATGATGACATGCAAGGTCCGTCAAAAGTATGTAGTGTGGGTACTCATTGGATGGGGAATTACACTCCGTAACCAACGAGCCCTCCCCCTCAGAATTTGAGTAAACACACATAGAGATATGTTGAAAATACGAACAAAAAAAAAAAAATCTTTCTTCCTCCAAAATTAATAAATATTATTTTAACTGTTATTTTATTATTTTCCTTAGGAGGCCCATTTTAGACCTCAAATTTCCTCTAATGATTTTGTGGTAATTTGATATTTCATCATAGTGGTTGAATATGTGTGGTATGTGTGTGTGTGCACGCGCGTGCGCATGTGTGTGTGCATGTGTGTGTGTGTGTGTGTCTAGGTGGCACACAATATTAACAACAGTATCGTTAATATTTAGGCATGGTATCATGATTATTGAAAATCACTCCAAATAGGGGATATGCCACATAGTTCCACCCATTCTCCTTTATATGGCTTGGAGCCTTTTCTTCCTCAGAGATATTGAAGGTTGTTGAGGGGATTTACAGTCATTTTGTTGTTAATGATACAAGTTCCTCTCTTTTTTCTTATTACTTGAAAAACATGATTTTTAGTCCTATCTTCAAAACTCTATAGCTAGAGAGAGTGTGTCAAGAAGATTATAGAAGGATTCCTACTTGTGGTGCATTACACCCACCCTTGAACTCAAACAACTAATAGAAATGAACCACTTCCATATTAGCAGTTTGGACATGAATAATAATATTAAAACTCACTATGCCCATATCAAAATTTTGGACATGAACAATAATATGAAAATGAATTTTTGTAGAAATCAAAGAACCATCATATCGAGAAAAAGTTGCAAGATTAAGTTAATGTTGAATAGTACTTCATACCCCCGTTTTGCTAGTGATATTATTTAATCACGATTTGCATCCCTAGCAGCCATCAACCATCTGTGTTGGCCATTATAAATAAATATAGTTGAAACTAATCCATTGATAACATCCAAGAGTCCTTTCATGGCATGCCAAATAAAATGTACGAGACTTTCAAAGAATAGGGGCAATTTAGTTAATATTTAAGGAACACTAACAATTTGATCTATAGGAAGAGGAGCAATATAAGGTAAGTATATGTAAGTTATAGGAGGATGTGAATAAATATTTAAGAAGGTTAAGGAATAGGTAATAAGTCAGGTTTGGTCCCTGAATTTCTTGAAAATAAGTTTGTTAGAGAACTAAATTGTTTAAACACAAGAATTTGCATTTCTATTGATAATTTAATAAAGATAATAGGTCAAGACCCCCTTGAAAATGAAGTGTGCTTTGTCTAGAAATGTAGGCATTGCACATTTTTTGTTGCATTAACCATGGTTGTGAGAATATTTATTTCTAGTGATATCTTGCTTTGAAGACGTAATAGTGATTTTTCCTAAATGAAAATCTAAAATTAAGAAGGAACACCACAATTTTGTTAGGTCACTCACTAAAAGGTGCAACATCCATTAGCATACTTGGTGGAATTTGGGGTTATAGTGGAGATTGTTAAATGGATGATATTACTAGAGTGGATATGTCCCAATGTAAAATAATAAAATGATGAATCTACATTGAAAAATTAATCCCCTCCCCTTTGGAGGGAACCCAAATTTTAGAGGAGGAGCAACATAGGGACATGATAGACCCTTTAGAAATGAAGGATCACAACTAGATGTTGAAGGAGAAAATAAAATATGAAGCTATTGGAACTAACGAGGAGGATTAATTAGGGGACAAAGATGTACTCCTATCCATGTGCCATGTACTTTGTTGTAGAAATATCCCAATGATTTAATTGATTGAACAAATAAGAAATTTAAAAAGAATTACAAGGTCAGTGATAAGTACATGACCAAACCTATGAAGAGGAAGGATTGACATCAAGGTAATACAAATAGTGTGTTCAATCGAAGGTTTATAGGTGTTTCTATACAATTAGTTTGTAAAGATCTACATTTCTCATGAGGATAAAGATAGATTTCTATATGGAATAAAAAGCACTTGACCATATCCTATCCTATTTGAGGATCATGGGGAGAAGGCTTGATTTTAGATCAATATCCTTTGAATTTTCTTAGGTTCCTTGTATTTATGCAGTTGTATGGTTTAAGACCATGGGACTTATTTTTCTATTTTTATTTTGAACATCTACTTGTTAAGATTGTTGTAGCAACTTGAAACTCTTTTAATTATCAAGATGGTCTACATTTATGATGCTTGTTATTTATGTTATATAACTAATTTATGTATAAAAGAGCACTATCATCACTAAGAAGGGGGGTTGATAGCTACTCCTTAGAAAAAAAAATAAAAAAAAATACTTAGTCTCAGATTGTGCAAGTTATTTTACTAATATAAATGGGTTTTACTTTTACTTATTGTCAATGATGTTGTAAAAATAGCGAGTGGTTAAGTTATTGTTGTTGGGATATAGTCTCAATTCTAGCCTATTCTAAGGAAATAGGGCGTAATCCATAGAGTAGAAGTGATACTTAGTTAATAGGTTGTTATTTAAAATTTTCTTGCTAGCTGAATTACTTATCTTTAATTTCTATTCATTTCATTTGCCTTGTGTGATCATGCCATTTTTCTATTTAATTGTTACAAGTTCAAATTCAATTTAAAATTCAATATCTACACTTTACTTTTGTGTGGTTATATTAACTTTCACAAATTGTTTTATCTTTATCAATAGAAATAATCATACCTTTATTTGGTTATATTCAACTTGGTGTATGTGCTACTTTCACTAAATATATAATAGCGGTTTTCAATGTTTTCAATGTTTACAATGTGCTTATCATTGAGTTAACAATTATGATATATAATTGCAAGTATGATGTAGAGAGTAACTACAACTTCAATTATAGAATTAACTGCAACTTAATTGTAATATAACATATTATAGATATTAGTATCAAGAAAATATAAGATATAATATTTGCACGTATAATGCATGCCATGTCATAAAAGACTTTAATCGTTGGTTGATTAATTAAATATGTTATCATTTACCACCTTATAATTAATTGATAATATAATTAAAGTGACTGCAATTTTGCAATTTAGTAAATTATTTTGTAATCTTGCAATTTTGTAAATAATTGTCCAATTTGTAATTTGTACCTTGTAAAGCTAATTAGCAATTTCTTTTTGTAATTGGAATTGTTATTGTAATTTGCACTTGTGAAATTGTAATTATAGTCAATATTGTAACCTTCAATGATAAGATGATTAAAATGATTGAAATTTTGCAATTACATAAATTATTTTGTAATCTTGCAATTTTGTAAAGAATTGTCCAATTTGTAATTTGTACCTTGTAAATCCAATTAGTAATTTCTTGTTGTAATTGTAATTGTTATTGTAGTTTGCAGTTGTGAAATTGTAATAATGCTTGTAAATTATAATTATAGTCAAGATTGTAACTTTCAATTATAACTATGATTGTGCACAATTTGCAATTATAATTATAGAAAATATAAATGAGTTCTACATAAATAAATAAATAAAATTGCATCACACACATGAATCATACTCATTGACATAAACAATATACAACATACACATTATGAAGATAAATATCATAAAATAATTTGACAACCCATTGAGTTCATAAAAAATTAAGTCCATATTATATATACATAATAACAATAAAAAATATTACAATGTGATCATCAAATCAATGGCCACCACCACCATCACTTAACATCATGTAGCGTACCATCATCATCATCATGACCACTTACTAGACATAAAAATAATCTAACATAACCATCACAAAAGTATGACAAACATCATCTGATGTCATACACATCTATCATCACCTATCAAGCAAACTAGCACCATCTTACAAACATGCTAAAAAATAGATAACATAATCTAACATACATATCAAACATCACCTAACATACACATGTAAACATTATCTACCATCATCTAACATATATATTTAACATATTTAAAAATCATCTAACACACAAATATAATAATAAAATATAACAAAACACAAGTTGCATTATCTAACTTAACCATCACGCACACATCTAACTAACACCATCTAACATACACATCACCATCAACATATATGAATAAACATCAACATGAACATTGACATAAACATGAAAACAGTAGTGTGTGTGTGTGTGAACAATAATATCAAACTCGTGATACAAGCCAAATATACATCTCCAGTCCAATAACTTCCATAAGATATCTCGTCTACCTATAAAGGCATCAATACCTATGTCAAGAGAAAAATTAAAATGGAGAGAAAAATACATAACTCCATCAAGTTGGATCTCACCCTCCACAACCATATATCTACATCTCAGGTGAGTGGAGTAGGAGATGGTGGAGTGGCTGGTAGATGAGCAGATGGGTAGGAGATGGTGATGGGTCGACTGGGTGCAGAGGAGTAAATAGCCTGGTTGGTCGTGATCATGGTGAGGATAAAGAGGAGTATGTGGAGCATGAGATGGAAACACTCTCACATCATGGTGAGGAGAAGAAGGTGGAAGATGATATGATGATGTTCGCGCGTCATGGTGAGGTGGAGGAGGTGGAGCATGAGATGATGATGCTCCTGTGTCATGCTGGGGTGGAGGAGATGGAGGATCTCTATCCTCATCAGATGACATAAATTTTTTATCCTTCGGCCTACAAGCATTTAAAATCATGGATGCACCAACTAGATACTACATTGAAATTCACATATCATGAAGGAAAATCCTCCATAACTCTGCGAGATCATGGTCTCGATTTATATCTATGACTCGTATAGGATCAACTCCTTATTGAGCTAGCATTGTGGTCAACTTGTTGGACACATCCTCTTGAAACCTATGATCTGGCCTAAGTTGTAGGCTGGGTATGGGTAATATAGGAACCTTAGCCTCATGCATATCCTCATCATCCTAAACTAGGATAGGAGGAACCTCCCTATCAAACATGCCATTATCTACAGAATATATACTACACAAAAATATAATTAGAGAATTTCATTAAAAAAATTAATCAAACAAGTTAAATAAAATGTTAGAATATATTTAATTTGCATTAAATAATATAATAAAATGATGCAACTATATCAATTTAAACATAAAACTAATACTACCTATATCATATGGTGGCTCAACCTATTGACATTCGAAGTTACAGATTAATGGCATTAATGTCAAAATGAGAAACTCACCCAGCTGGTTAAGTAGTTCATGAGTAAATGCCTGCAGCATCAATGTAAATGTTAGCGTGCTACCAATTATATCCTTGACAAGTCAAGAAACATTTTTGTATGAAGAAGCATTGTTGATCACTAAAGTCAGCAAAAATCCTACCATACTCAAAATATATATGACCTTTCGTCGAAGATTTACGTTCACAAATATTAATTCAAAATGCCTGCAACACATAAAGGAAATGCCAACAGTATGAAGGGGATGCCCACAAATTCCTATAGCTAATAATGTATATGCATGTAAAAGGATGCACTGCTGAAATAACCACAAGACACTAGTCTTGCTAACTGGTGTAGTCCTTTTAAGAAGTCCTAGAATAACCGTGTTGGATGCCTATGACTTCTAAGGATCATATGTGACTTTAAAATGTGAAGTATAAAACATCCGTGAATTATGGAATCGTATGGAAGATCCCATGAAGTATAAAGCGCCCTAATAGTATGGAAGAGTAATGATCTCAAGCCGTGAAGTATGGAATCGTAAATTCATTAAGTAATCTTAACTAATCCTAAGTGGACATAATGACCAATAAAATAAGAAGTGTTTTGTTGTATATAAATAGAAGATCTGGAAGCAAATTTGGGTATGCATTTCAATGTGGAGATAAGGAACATAGACATGAAGTTTAGTCTTTGTGAATTTTGTGGATGCGAGCTTATAGCAGTAAAAAGAGCAGAGATGAGTTTATAGCAGAAATAGGAACAAAGACGAGTTTACATTAACAGATAGAGGAACTGAGACGAGTTTACAATAGATGTAGGAACAGAGATGAGTTATAGTAGACGAAGGTCAAAGACATAAAGTTTGGTTTTCTGTGAGTTCTTGTCTTGGGGTATAGAGTATAGATCAAGTTTATAATGTGGTTCGAATACAAGGCTCTTTGAAGTATCATTATATCTGAGAGGTAGGGTAAAATGAGGAACTTATTTACACATTCATGAAGCATCTTAAAACTTCAATCACAGTTGAAGCTGGAAACTTTACACAAATTTTGAAGCCTCATACTTATTAGTTACAGCTGGTATTTATAGTCTGTGTTGCAACATAGACCATAAATGTAAATTTGTTATATACCTTAATATATTTGGATATGTTTTAAACTTTGTTTAATCTTACAATTGTTGGTATCTATTTGATCTTTTAAGTGAATTACAAAGAAGTAAATCTATGTGCTAAGACGGTATTAAATTTTAAATACTAACAAGTCTCCAACACCGATTCACCCGCTCTCCCCCCCCAGCCCCCCCGCCCTCAGTTTTGGGTGTGTGTTTTTCAATAGGTATTAGAGTAGGCTTATTCTCTCAAGTCTAGCTAATAGAAGAAGTTTTCTTAGCCTACACACTCTAAGATGGGTGGAGTCAAGTTCATAGATGTTCCTAAGTTTGATGGAATGAATTATGTATTCTGGAGCAATCGGATGTCTGCATTTTTTATGTCCCTTGGTTTTGAGTACTGGACAATAGTAATTAATGGATATGTTCCTCCAAAAGATAATCGTCGTCCATATACCATAGATGAGATCAAATCCTGTGAAAAAAATGCCACCGCAATGAATGTAATTCTTGTTGGTTTGAATGCATCAGAATTTTACAAAGTAATGAATTACTCAACTGCCAAAGAAGTCTGGGATAAATTGGAAACTATGCACCATGGGGACTCAAAATTTCAGAAGGAAAAACTACAAGGCTACAGAGGGAAGTTTTAAGGACTCAGAATGCAGGAGGAATAAAAAATGACTTCCTATTTTCAGTGGGTAGAATAAGTTGTTAACACCATGCGTTGCCTTGGTGAAACCATTGATGAAACCTTGGCTGTGCAAAAGATAGTAAGGATGCTCCCAGGTAAATTCAACCTCAAGGTATCAACCGTTGAAGAAAAGGACATCTTGGATACTCTTAATTTAAGTCAATTGCATGGAATCTTGATTTCTTATGAAATGAGGACTGATGACCCCAAGCAAAAGGAAACTGGATTTAAGGAGACTAAGCAAAAGCACCAGAACATAGAGGAACAAGTTGGTTGTTCATCAAAATTGGATTTCTCAGAAGAAGAGTTGGCAAAATTTGTCAACAAGTTACCAAGAGGGATAGTGAGGTACAAGGGAAAGATACCACTATAGTGTTTCAATTGTGGTAAAATAGGACATTTTGCAGCAAAATGTCCCATGAGAAGAAATAAGTCCACAGGAAGAGATATTTCAGAAAGAAAGTTTAGTGACAAACAAACCTTTTTTATTGGTGGTGTAATCAGAGAAACCACAGTTTCTCCGATTACACCACCAATAACCTATCACCACAAAAATTTGGCAACATAAACCTTTTTTACTCAAGTTGAAGATGGGGTATCAGACTAAGAAGAAGATGGTGAACCTGTTGTTGAGGTGAGAAATGAAATCCTTTTCTTCGCCAAGGAAGACTCTCATATCAATGAAGAAAAAGAATAAGGTTATGTAGATCTTGAGATGGAACTAACAGCCGCCTTAGATGAAATAGGTAACTTGAGAAAAAACAATGATAAAATAGGAAAGGACCATCTAGAAGACAAACATGAACTAGAAAGGAAGATAAGAGCAGATACTCTGAAAAGGGATACTAAAATAAATTCTATTCAAGAGGAGCTAAGGAAGATAATATCCTTCAGTCAAAAATTTGAGAAAAGATCCTCAGATCTGAACGACATGCTTCATCAACAAAGAGATATCAAGGACAAGTCGGGAATTGGATACACACACAATAATGAGAGTCGACCAAGTAAGTGCTCTTTAAATCATGAAGTTAATCCCATCAAGAAATTAATTACAAGGCATAGGTTAAATCTCAATAAGACAAATGAGCCTTTAAAGGAAGTCCAAAGACTTGTATCTTTAGGAGATAAAGAATGTGAAAGAATAGAACAAGAAGTCTCTCATCCAAGTAAGGCAGAAATTCATCAATGTGTAAAAATGAGTCGAATCCAAGACTGGGAGAATCGATGTGAATTTCAAATTTAGGAAATGATATGTCAAACAAGTTTCCAAAATACACTGTTGCGGCAAGAAGACCTCCTTTTGACCGGTACCCGAATACATTTTTTGGATATTGTTATAATTGTTATAACTTTGGACATAAAGCTATTGAATGCATGAAACCCATGAGAAGAAATGGTGTTAGAAAGGATTATCCTACTGCTAGAACTATGAGTGAAGCCAAGAACCCATTCTATGTGTTGTCTCATGAAGAAGAGTGCTCCAAGTGTAATAATTTTGGTCACGTTGCTACAAATTGCACATTAAGAGAATTCATTCACGAATAAGGTAAAACAAATGATATTTGTGGGATAGATCCCTATGCACAAAAGGATGAAGGAAAATGGTATATTGACAGTGGATGCACGAAGCACATAACTGGAAACAAAGAAAATTTTCTCTCCTTGAAAAGAGAAAAAGGAGGTGATGTTGCTTTTGGTGATGATGGGACAACAAAATTCTCAGTAAGGAACTGTGGCTCTCAAAGGGAATTCCAAAGCTTAAGAGGTGTTGCACGTTGATGTCCTAAAGCATAACCTTCTGAGTGTAGGACAGATTTGTGATGATAATCATTTTTTTTCCCACCACTATGAAATTAAAGAAATGGTTCTCAGAAAATTATTGCAAAAGGGACTCGATCTCCTGGAAATGTATAAGTTCTAGATGAAATAGAGGGAGAAAAATTCTATGTTGGTCGAATTGAAAACAAGTGGTTGTGGCACAAAAGGCTATCACATCTGAAATTTGATATTTTGGTAAAAATCATTCGAATAGAAGCTGTGAGAGGGATGCCAAGAATTTCCAAGCCTACAAATAGGCTATGTGGTTCATGCCTACATGGAAAGCAAGTCATAACTATTTTCAATCCAAGCGTCTACTTCACAACCTCTGGAGTTAGTGCACACTAATATGTGTGGGACAACAAGAGTTCAATCACTTCAAGGTGAGAGGTATTTCATGCTTTTTATTGATGACTATTTTAGAATGATCTGGGTAACTTTTCTTTAAACCAAGTCTGAAGCATTTGACAAATTCAAGTTATTTAAAGCCAAAGTAGAAAATGAATGTGGTCACAAAATTAAGTGCCTTAGGTCAGATAACGGTGGGCAGTTCACCCTAACTGAATTCAAGAACTTCTGTGAAGAGAATGGAATTAAAAGAAAATATTGTACAACCAATACTCTGCAACAAAATGGTATTACTGAAAGAAAAAATAGGACAGTTCAAGAGGCTGCAAAAACCATACTTTTAGAAGCAAAATTGGTTGAAACCTTTGGAAAGAAACAGTCGCTGCAACAGTATATACCATCAATATTGTGCAATTACAAGTCTACGGTGAAAAAAATACATATGAACTATGGATAGGAAGATCGGATGCGGTAGGATACTTTAAAATTTTTGGGAGTAAATGCTACATTAAGATAAACGATGATCATTTTGGGAAAGTTTCATGACAGGACCGATGAAGGTATATTTTTGGGTTACTCGGTCGAAATAAGGGCCTACAAATTCTACAATAAGCGTTTGAGAAGAATTGTTGAAAGCATAGATGTTATACTGGATGAGGAATTGCCACAAGATTTTTCAAATCATGAAGAAGATGAAATAGATGATGATTTATCTGATGAAGAACATGATGTAAATGAAGCATCAAAAAATGAAGAGAGTGAACAACCTGTAGAAAGAAAGGCCATGTCTTTGGTTAGGAGAAGCTCAAGCACACAAACCATCCATGAAGTTTGTAAGAAGAGATCATCCAGAATATATCATCATTCAAAATCTAGATGAAAGAATGAAATTGAGGCAAACAACAAGAAAATATTTGTCTTTACTGTCATTATTAGAAACAAAAAATTTCAAAGAAGCTTATGAAGATGAACATTGGAATAAGGAATGCAAGATGAACTGGAGAAAATTAAAAAGAGTGAAACTTGGGAGTTGGTATGATGCACAAAGGATAAGAATGTGATAGGAACAAAATGGGTATTTAAGAACAAACATAATGAAGATGGAAAAATTATTAGAAACAAAGCTATACTTGTATGCAAAGGCTATGTGCAAGTTGAAGGACTTGATTTTGAAGAAACTTTTGCTCCTGTTGCTCGAATGGAGGAAATTAGAATGTTTCTTTCCTACTCATGCTTCAAAATTTTCAAAGTTTATCAAATGGACATAAAATCTGCATTTTTGAATGGAGAGTTAAATGAAGAAGTCTACACATAACATCCAGAAGGTTTCAAACAGTTTGGAAAAGAGGATGATGTATGGAAACTAAAGAAGGTTCTCTATGGACTCAAACAATCCCCAAGGGCATGGTATGGTCGGTTAGACAAATATCTATCCTAGGAAGGTTTCAAAAGGTGCAATACAAACAATAACATTTATTTCAAAACTGAGAAAGAATGGACTTCTAATAACTGTTGTGTATGTTGATGATATTATTTTGGATGTAATAATGACAAATTAAGTCATGAATTTGCTGATGCAATGCAATGTGAATTTGAGATGTCCATGATTGGAGAATTGTCATTCTTTCTTGGACTACAAATATCTCAAACCTTAAATGGGATCTTCATATCTCAATCAAAGTATCTAAAGGAATTGCTCAGCAAGTTTGGGATGGTAGACTGTGCTCCTATAGGCACACCTATGACTAAAAATTGCAAACTCGGCAAAGATTATCAATCCCCATTGGTCGATACCACTCACTATAGATCAATGATTGGCATTATGTTGTATTTAACATGTTCTAGGCATGACATCATGCTAGCAGTTGGAATTGTTTCCAGATTTCAATCATGTCCAAAAGAATCGCACGTGGTAGTAGTTAAAAGAAATTTTAGGTATCTCAAAGGTACCTCTGAGCTTGGGATTTGGTATCCCAAATATCAACAGTTTGAACTTTCAGCCTAAATTGATGCATACTATGCAGGTAGTTTGTATGATAGAAAAAGAACCAGTGGTAATGCATTCTTCTTGGGAAATTGCTTAGTATCATGGTCAAGCCAAAAGCAGACATCCATATCTATGTCTACTGCTGAAGCTGAATATATAGTTGTTGTTGAGTGTTGTACTCAGATCTTGTGGATGAAACAACTATTGAAGGAAATTCAAGTTGACAAAAATCAGCATACATCAATCTATTGTGACAACACCAATGCAATAAGCATCTCTAAAAATCCAGTCATGCATTCAAAAATGAAACACATACCTATCAAGTATCATTTCCTTAGAGAGAAAGTTAGTGAAAAACAAGTAAAACTGGAGTATGTGAACACCAAAGATCAGATTGCTGACATTTTTACCAAACCCTTGCCCAAAAAGATACATTTGTATATCTCAGACAGAATTTGGGATTTATCTCCCTTTTGAATTAAACTATTACTTTTTGTGTGTGAGAGGAGCCATTTAAATTTGGCACCCTGACTCAAAGGAGGAGAAAGTTACACCGCCTTTTCCATTGATGTCAAAGGGGGACAAAGTCCGAGAGAGATCATTGTTAGGGGGAGTGGTGAATTGACATCAATGCCAAAGGGGGTATTTTTGACATTCAGAGTTATATATTATTGGCATTGATGTCAAAACGAGAAACTCAGCCAGCTGGTTAAGCGGTTCATGATTAAATGTCCGCAACATCAATGTAAATGTTAGCAGGATACAAATTATGTCCTTGACAAGTTAAGAAACATTGTTGTATGAAGAAGCATTGTTGATCGTTGAAGTCAGCAAAAAGCATGCCAGACTCAGAATATACATGACCATTCATTGAAGATTTACGTTCATGGCCATTAATTCAAAATGCCCGCATCACATAAAGGAAATGGCGGCAGTATGAAGGAGATGCCTGCAAATTCATGTAGCCAATAATGTATACACCTACATATGGATGAACTATTTAAATACTCGCAAGACACCAGTCTTGCTGACTGGTGTAGTCCTTTTAAGAAGGCCTGGAATAGCCCTTATGGATTCTGAGGACTTCTAAGTATCACAATCCCTTAAAATGTGAAGTATAAAATGCTTGTGAAGTATGGAACCATATGCAAGAGCCCGCAAAGTATAAAACGCCCTAATAATATGGAAGAGAAATGATCTGAAGCCCATGAAGTATGGAAATATAAAATCATTAAGTAATCTTAACAAATCCTATGTGGACACAATGACCAATAAAATAAGAAGTGTTAAAGATTCTAAGTCGACCCTGTAATTTTCTATTGAAGAGTTTTGTTGCATATAAATAAAAGAGATGGAAGTGAATTTGGGTATGCATTTTGATGTGGAGATAAGGAACAAAGACATGAAGTTTAGTATTTGTGAATTTTATGGATACGATTTTATAGCAGTCGAAAGAGTAGAGACGAGTTTATAGGAGACAGAGGAACGGAGATGAGTTTACATCAGACAGAGGAATTGAGACGAGTTTATAGCAAACGTAGGAGTAGAGAAGAGTTATAGAAGACGAAGGTAAGAGACATAAAGTTTGCCATTTTCTGCGAGTTGTTGTCTTGGGGTATAGAGTATAGATCAATTTCAGAATGTGGGTTGAAGATAAGGCTCTTTGAAGTATCATTATTCTTGAGAGGTAGGGTAAAATGAGGAACTTATTTACACATTCAGGAAGCATCTTAAAACTTCAATCATAGTTGAAGCTGGAAACTTTACACAGAGGCTGAAGCCTCATACTTATTAGTTGTAGTTGTTATTTATAGTCTGTGTTGCAGCAGAGACCATAAATGTAAATTTTTCTTATACCTTAATATATTTGGATGTGTTAAACTTTGTTTAATCTTACAGTTGTTGGTATCTATTTGATATTTGAAGTGAATTACAAAGAAGTAAATCTGTGTGCGAACACAGTATTAAATTTTAAATACTAACAAGTCTCCAACACCAATTCACCCCCCCTCTCAGTGTTGGGTGTGTGTTTTTCACAACCTGGGTGAAATAATTGTTGGGACATGCTCTCCAGTCCAAATCAGTGTACGGATATAGAAGATATGATCACATTATAATAGTAAGCATCGGTGCGTTATGAAGATATGATCACATTATAAATGGTGCACATATGTTAATGAGCGCACCATAGTAGGTGTCACTATTTGTGTCTTTATGATATGTTTGAAAAAGAACGATGGTGTTTTTACAAACCAATGCACTATATATCTAGTGTAGACATGTTTTATTGTGCACCAAATAAAAATGTTATTATAAAATATGCTATGGTGATGTGTTAAGATGACCTAAGCGCATTGTTGTAGGGGCATCAATTTATGTATTTTATTATTTAAAAACGTGGTGGACGGTGTGCCTAATGCACATTAGGGCACAGACAAACATTACACAAACTTTCATATTGAGCACCATCGAATTGTGATTGTTTTATGGTTTAACGGTGTGTTAGTTACACAACAACACACCGACTAATCAATGCATATCCTACAATTAAGTGCACCACCTAATCCTATAATTATTAATAAATTATGTTGATTTACTCATTTTTCTTTTAACACATCAACGCATCGCCATGCGGTGCAGATATATGTATATGACACACCGTGATTATATTCATAATTTTAAAAAAAATTATGTTAATCGGTGCGCTAAAAATTATAGCACACCGTATTTCCAGTGCGACCATATATGGAACACACCGATCATGTTGCACCCTATAAATTTATAGGGTGCACCATTTTGTGATGTCATCCGAATGGTTCAAACACATCATGCAAATATTTTAATTTTTTTTTTTAATTTGCTCAAAATAAAAATGAATTCTCAAATTTAATTCGCTAAAAAATTAAATAGTGAAGTAATAATCAATTTACTTGGTCACTTGCGTGTCACATCGTGGTGATGTATGTAAAACTTAAATTTTTTTCCACCATTTACCAAAATTCAAACTCCAATCAATAACCAATGGGAGCAAGCAATGTCACCACATGGAGCACGGATGTCAGGGAATCTAAGTATGTGATGTATGGAACCGATGACGTTTGGATCAGAAGCACTATAGAATGGTAAAAATGATTTTCATGGTGTGGTAATTTTTTTTATTAAACCATGTACCGGTGCACCTGACAACAAGATGCATCGTTATGATTTATTAGGAAAATGCATTGTTAATATAAATTTGAACTAAAAATCATATATTTGTGTTTTTTATTTTTTTATTTTTAACCCTAATGTGTTGGGTCTTACTTAATAATGTGTCGGTGTGTTCCATAATACCAAAATAACCATATATAGAAATTTGAAAAAAAAAACAAAACAAAAAAAAAACATTTTTTTATTTGAAAAGTTTTGATCCTAATTTGTTGCGCTAGATTGCATGACACACTAGGGCTATTGATAATAACAAATGTAGTTGTGTTTTTTTAATTTGCAATGTATTAACCCTAATGCAGTGTGCCCATACCATAATGCATCAGTGAGATTGGTTATATATAACACATGCAAACATAAATTTGAACAAAATAGAGTAATGTTTTTTAATTTGAAATTTTTTTAATGCTAATGCAGTGTGGTGTTGTCTTTACCTACCTAGTGTGGTATGTTAGGCATAACGCACCAATGATGGAAAAAACAAATTTTATAGTATTTTAGTGTTTTCCATTATCCATTTACCCTATTTTAGTGCTTTCAAGTTCATGGCACCTCGGTGTGCCTTTGTAATATAAACACACTGGTTGTAAAATTTTATTTGATTTTCGTTAGAAGGTGTTTTTTTATGGTACTAGATGATTTTATCATCACCATCAGTGCATTTGGTGTTGATATACACCAGTGTGTTATTTTTGTATAAGTGCGCCAATAAAAAACATCCGCTAAAACCTTCACTACTGGCCTTCACTATAATCGGATATTTGGGCTCTTTTTAGAAGACCGTCTACTATAAGCTCTACTACATAATCCCTTTCCTTGTACTGTGTTACAATTTAAAGTACAATGTTAAATCTACATTAGTCTATTACTTCCAAAACTATTACAGATCATTAATATGTGGTAAGATGGGTTTATCCAAATTGGTTTCATGTCAATTATGCCTCCATGCCATGAAGATATTTTTTTACTCTTTATTTAGTGTGTCTAATGCTTGATATATTCCAAATTATATTTTCATTATGTCATGTGCAAAAAAAAATCAGCTATGTTCCCACGCTATTAGCTTATATGTACTTGTAGTGGAAACCATTGTTTGTTGTAGAGGTCACAAGACACGACCTTGGCGTGAAGGTTGAGCGTGCACTCTCTCAAACGCTATGTTGGTTCATGAGGACTTAATAGAGATTAAGTGTGGAGATAGGAGCACTTGACTCATGTAGAAACTTGGTGGCATGGTAAGGTGCACACCGTTGGTTTGACTAGTCTATTGCATATTTGTGCAAACATTGGCATGACTTGCAATAGTGCATGGGAGCATGGTAGGAGAATGGTTCCCAAACATGCCAAAAAGGTTTAAGTGTCAATGATAATGTGGAGACTTTATATATCGATGCACAAGACTTGGGTGTGCGTTGGGTTGGGAATTGACCCAAGGCACCCATTCGTAGGGTCAACTTGCGATGTCAACACTTACTTGTGGAGCATGCGGTCCACTAGTGAGAGAAGTGTGCATAGGCTTGGAAACACTTGGAAATATGACACGTCGGCTTGAGAGTGTACCTTCGTAAGGTCACACCATATATATAAAAGTTGGGAACAAGTGAAAAGAAAGGGAGGCATTCATACAAGTGCTGAGATGGATTTATTTATTTTGTTCTATGGCTACATACTTTGGGAATGAATGGAAAGAAACACACACACTTGGACAACTTGGTGGAAATAGATTGAATGGAGGCAGTCTTGGTTAGGGCGCACTTGATCTTGCAAGAAGGAAAGAAATGAGCATTTTTCAAGGGGAAGTTTAGGAACACACTTGCATGACTAACTTGGGTGCACTTCTCCACCTTATGATAGATGTAGTCAAGAAGACAATGCACACTTAGTTCTAGGGAGAGCTATGAGGCATGTAGACTTGTTTGGCACAATGATGAAGCTAGAACATGCACTAAGGAATTTTCATGAACGCAACATAGGTTGGATGTGTGGCCACTTGCCAACCCCCTTGGATTGATCAAAAGAATATGGGAGGCTTTATGCTTTGGTTCAGGCAGTGAAACCTAAGGTGTCAGCAAAGGTTCCAAAGACCATGGAAGGTTGAGTAGGAAAATAAGGCATGTTTTATTGAAAGAATGAAGCATGCAGACAAAAGTGACAGTTTGTTGACCATGAAGTGGAGCAGTAGAGATGGAGGTGCTTGATTTTCTTAATTAGATAATGGATTAGCTACCCTTGGATTAGATTTTTTTGATATCTCTTAAAGGAATTATGAAGTGTTTGAGAGGGAATCCATGATTGGGTGTGTAATTCTAAGCAAGAAGATTTGAGAATAATGGTTCTTAGAGTTGTGAAATTTTAAGTGGGAGCACCTATTAGGGTCAACCTTGACTCGGGAATGACTCAAAGGTGGTTGAGGTATAACACATAACTTTTTGACACATGGTATTTTGTATCCCATGGTATTTTCAATGGTATTTGGTGGCCCATGGTATTGCATGTAAGGAAGTCTTTATATGTCTTGAGGAGGCTCCATTGTAAATTAGCCTGGAGATGATTAGTAGCTAGCTCACTTGGATCCACTTGCTTAGTTTTGGATTTTCCACATAAATATTGTGTGTCTATCTTTAATTGTTGATTGTCTATTTTATTTCTCTTGCAAGTAATTATATTTTAATGCTCATTTAATCCTAATAAATTAGGGTTAACCTTGACTCGGAAATGAGTCAAAGGTGGTTGAAGTCTAGCATGTAGTTTTTGGGCACATGGTTTTTTGTAGCCTATGGTATTTTCCATGGTATTGGTCGCCAATGGTATTTGGTGGCCCACGGTATTGTCCCACGGTATTACATGTAAGGAATTCTTTATAAGGATTGAAAAAGCTCCATTGTAAAGTTATCTGGAGGTGAGTGGTGGATAGCTCATTTAGCCGGACTTGGCCAGTTTAGGTCAAGGGAGATAATAGATCTATTATGGTGATTTTTTTCTAGTTTTTGGTTTTCGATGTAAATATTGTGTGTCTGTCTTAAATGTGTTTCTCTGTGTATTTATGTTATCTCATTATTAATTATATGTATGCTCATTAAATCATAATAACTAGTATTAGAGCATGTGGTTGGAGATCCTTGAGGTCATAGTTTTTGTATCTAAGTTTTAATTAATATGTTGTAGGGTGCATGTTCAGTGGTACCCAACACCCTAATAGTATTTTTTGGGTTCCTGGTTAGAATGCAATTTCACCTGGTGCTAGAAGCATAAGGTATCCCTCTTTTGCGCAAAGAAGGGATGTTGCATTAAGTGTGGAATGAGCCACTAGGTAGGTATGATGGTGGAAGGTGTACTCGTGTCCTAGTTTGATGTGGATAGGAGAGGTTTATTCTTATATTGTAGGAGGAATGTGAGATGGTTTACTATATGTCTTGGGACCAAGATTGACGAACCATGTATGTGAAGAGAATTCCTATAGAACTGCTGGTTACAACGACTGAGAACCCATGTAATCTGGTAGATGGATTCTTCTTTATATGGACACCAATGACATGGTTGGATGTAGGTACAAAAAGGATCATGGAAACTAAAGAGGATGAAGAAACAGATGGTGATGGTTTAGTCACCATGAAAACACATGAAAAAAATTAATGGAGTAGTTTGCATGTAAATGGGAATACAGATGTAAGATCTAGTAAGGCATGGATGCCCCTGGTAACTCACCTGTAAATTCATGAGATAGACCTAAGTGATAAGGGGTGTATGCGAGATCCCCAAGTCAAGCTTAAAGGGGGGATTGTTAGGCTTAACCTTGGCTCAGGAATGAGTCAAAGGTGGTTGAGTTCTAGCACATAGATTTTGGGCACATGGTTTTGTGTAGCACATGGTATTTTCCATGGTATTGGTGGCCAGTGATATTTGTTGGCCCATGGTATTGTCCCATGGTATTGTATGTTAGGAAGTATTTATAAGTATTGAGAAATCTCCATTGTAAAGTGTCTTGGAGGTGTGTGGTGGCTAGCTCACTTGGCCTAGCTTGGCCAATTTAGGTCAAGGGAGATAATAGATCAATTATGGTGGTTTTTTCCCAGTTTTGGGTTTTCCACGTAAATATTGTGTGTCTATATTAAATGTATTCCTTTGTGGATTTGTGTTCTCTCATTATTAATTATATGTATTCTCGTTAAATCCTAATAGCACCTAAATTTGGGGTTTCCAAATAGTGTGAATGTTGTGGTTGCGGCAAGGAGGAAGTAGTGACAAAACGTGTTCTCAGGCTTGGGCATGTAGGAAATTTTGGGTTTCCAAATGGTGTGAAGGTTGCTAAAGCACCAAGGAGAAGATACATCTTGGGAAAAAACACAAGTTTGGGGGAAACATGCTTGGTTTCTTTTATAGGTGTTGTCAAGGGTGGAAACAACTTTGCATGGGGTAGGATATCGCGAACTCAGCATGAAGGTTGAACTCACACTCTCTCAAATATACATTGGTTCAAGAGTACTTGATGGATGTTGAGTGCAAATTTAGGCGCACTTGAACTATGGGGCACCTTGGAAGCATGACAATGTGTGCATTATTGGTTTAAATAGTCTATGGAAAAATTGTGTGGATATTGGCATGACTTGCGACAATTCGTGAGAGCATGGTGCCCACACACTCCAAAAGGACTAAGTGGATATAGTCTTACAAATACTTTACATGTGGCACACAAGACTTTGGGGTGCATTAGGATAGGTGTAGATACAAGGCACCCATTCGTTGGGTCGGCTTGCAAAGTGGATACTTACTTGCGGAGCACACAATCCACTTGCAAGAGAAGTGTGCATTGGCTTTGGAACACTTGGGAAAATGGCATGTCGGACTGAATGTGTACCTTGTCAAGGGTGCACCATACACTAGTACAAAATGAGAGATAAGCGTATTAATTTCTCATAGTAATATAGGGACTAAAACATAGTCTCATAAGAGATTTCAGACAATTAAGCATGAAAATGGCATAATGGTGCTGCAATAGGAGTAGAGGCTCTGTATAATCAATAAAGAATGAGTAATACAATATAATGGTCATGCAAGGTGCATGAATTCCAATACCATTGGAATACTCAAGGAGGTCATTCGAATTGCATGGATGTGTGTAGCTTAACTGAATGTCAACCACAGTCAGCACACATAGTTAACCACCAAGCTCATCAATAACTGATTCTCAACTAAGTCCTAACTGAAGCAGAGTGCAATATATGACTGATTATAACTGAAAGTGACTTGTCACATGTAACTGCATGTCCAACTGAAGGAGGTAGCACATCCATAACTCCAAGTAGCTCTGATGGAGTTAACTGAAGTAAACATGTCATCAGAAGTGGTTGTAGGCGCATGTGTTAGCTCTAGTTCATAAATAATGACCAAAAATAATCAAACAATGAATGGAGGTGCCCTCACAACTCAGGTTAACTAATTGTAACAATTAGTTAGCAATTAAGTGCATTTATGACCCTCAGATCACCCTAGAAATGCTCCATGTTTGAAGAAGAAAGCCCAGTTAGCCTCCCCGACTGAAGGAGAATCCTTAGTTGGCCTCCTTGACTGAAGGAGGGTATGGGTGAGCTCATGCTGATGTCATAGTGTGCTCATCTGATGCCAAGAAATACAATTAAACTTAGGATAGTGGGTAAATAGGACCAAATTGACCAAATAAGTGTGCATGTTGGGTAAATGACTCCAACACCCCCCTTAAGCTATGCTATACTCAGGAGGAGTAAAAAAAATGGATGAAATGCTAGGGCCCCAGCAACAAAGGCCATAGGTCACCCTGTACAATAAAGTAACTGCTTAATATAACCAAGGAAATGGGAAAAATGTCATGGGAAAAATACCCACCCTCTTGATACTGTGCATGTGAACCAAGAAATCAAGAAATTCTATGCAGCAGCATCTTGATATTGTGCATGTGAACCTTTGAATCCAAACCAAATGAATATGTCTGGAGGAATATTCCTCTTTGGAAGAAGAATAATGTGCTCAAATGAATCATGAACATAGACAGTTGCAGGATAAAAATTGGACCCATGTAGAGCAACTGAAATCAACTGAAAAGAGAGCAAAAGTGATTGAGGATTTGAACCATGTGTGGAAAACTCAAGAATATGATATGTTTCAGCCTTGAACATAAAACCATGAGGGGTAAAATTAGTCCCAATTCTTAGGAGCAAGTGTCCAAGCGGATGCAAAATGTCTTCCTCTTTACTAGTTTTGTAAGGAGATGAGCATGTGACCAAAGGTAAAGAAGCCTTGGGACTGTGGAGAGCAAATGCTTGAGATCCATAATATGATATAGCTTCATAAATAGCTAATGATTCACAAAATAAAATATCAGCAACCTCATAAGATGAAACTAACACCAAATCCCCAGCAGCAAATTTGAAGAAGAATTGTGGTACTTGATTTTTCACACCGAAATTGGTGAGAGCAGCTTCAAGTAGTACTGAAATATCTTGGAATTTAAAATTAGAAGCAGTTAATATCAGATCAGATATAAATGAGATCATATCAGATCCAGAAGTGTGGAATGAAATCAAATCCCCAGCAACAATTTTGAAGGATATTTGTGGTACTTGTTTCTTCACACCAAATTTGATGAGAACAACTACAAGCGGTATTGAAAGCTCTTGAACCTGAAATATTGAAGCAAGAAATATCAGATCAGATCCAAATAATATCATATCAGATACAATAAGGTTCATATCAGATCCAAATAAATGGTCAACCGAGATGGTGGATGCACAATTGTCTTTTTCTTCAAAATTCTGAATTTTGGTGCATGCAATCTTGCAGGAATTTGTTGGAAGATCTAGATCATGGGGAGTGAATTGATCACTCTTGTAATATGATATTTTTTCAAAAATGTCCAAGGTATTACATATTTACACACCATCAGTAACATTAGAGGGAGAAAAATCAAATTTCTCTTCACTTTTGGAAGCAATTACTGACAAATTTTGCACAGAATTCAAAGGAAAATCACTGGTGAATGTTTGCATGGAAGTGCAGCAATGTTTTTATTTAATATCAAAGATTCAAATGTCTTATTATGTTTATCCATATGAGGATATGAGATATCAGAGATCTCACAAACTTCTGGAGCACCAGGAGAAGGAGTCACTGCAATGAGACTTTCTTCAATTCGAATTGATTGTGTAGAAGATTCTGCTTCTTCTTCATCTTGAACAACTTCATTACAGAGAGTAGAGTCCCAGCCCTTTGAGTAAAGAACTCTTATGGTGTTGTATGTGATCTCCAAAGTTCTATTATGATCCTCATTGTGCTTGCCAAGGGTTCTGTCCAATTTTTTCCAAAGATCCTTTGGGTATTCAGTAGAACTGATAAGGTAGAGCAAGCTAGGAGAAAGGGCCAGACATATTGCTCCAAAATATCTATCACCGTCATTTAGCCAGTCATTCTCATTCTCATAAGACTTTTTCCAAGTCCAATAGACACGTCATAGAGACCTTGTCTCTTCAGAGATGCAATCATCTTCAACTTCCATTCTGAATAGCTTGTGAATGGGGTGAGAAGAGGGACTGATGAGTCCATTCGAAATTGTACCTGCAAAAACACAAAGAGTCATCGTAAGGTCAAACATCTTGCACATTTCAGGTTTTCATCACACACAGCATAATTGATCAAGCAAGCTTGATCAACAATTCCTTTACTTGGGGTATTAAGTGGTGAACCTTCAGCTTCTAGTGCAGTGATGGAATTTGAGATTTTGCTCAAATTTTCATGCAAGATCCGTCAAAAACCATGTTTTTGAAGAGAATGAGATTCATCCTGCCACGAGCTCTAATACCATATTAATCTATCATAGTAATCTAAGGACTAAAACCTACTCTCATAAGAGATTTCAGACAATTAATCATGAAAATGGCATAATGGTGCTGCAATAGGAGTAGCAGCTCTGTATAATCAATAAATAATGAGTAATAAAATACAATGGTCATGCAAGGTGCATGGATGCAAAGACAATTGGAATACGCAAGGAGGTCATTCAAATTGCATGGATGTGTGTAGCTTAACTGAATGTCAGTCATAGTCAGCACACATAGTTAACAACCAAGCTAATTAATAGCTGACTCTCAACTAAGTCCTAACTGAAGCAAAGTGCAATAGATGACTGATTCTAATTGAAAGTGACTCATCACATGTAACTACATGTCCAACTGAAGAAGGTAGCGCATCCATAACTCCAAGTAGCTCTGATGGAGTTAACTAAAGTAAACATGTCATCAGAAGTGGTTGTAGGCGCATATGTTAGCTCCAGTTCATAAATGATGACCAAAAATAATCAAATAATGAATGGAGGTACCTTCACAACTCAAGTTAACTGATTGTAACAATCAGTTAGCAATTAGGTGCATTTATGACACTCAGATCACCCCAGAAATGCTCCCTGTTTGAAGGAGGAAGCCCAGTTATCCTCCCCGACTGAAGGAGAAGGCTTAGTTGGCCTCCTTGACTGAAGGAGGGCATGGGTGAGCTCATGCTGATGTCATAGTGTTCTCATCTAATGCCAAGCAAGTCAATTTAAATTAGGATAGTGGGTAAATAGGCCAAAATTGACCAAACATGTGTGCATGTTGGGTAAATGACTCCAACAAAGTGACCAAGAGACCATAAAAATTGGTCACCATGGTTTTTTCAAGGGATGAATGACCAAAATTGAGAAATTTTAAGTGAACTAATTAAAAATGACCAAGATAAATGACCAATTTGGTCATGGGATAAGAACTAAACTAAAAATGACCACATAACAATTGGTCATTTATTTGGTCATTTTTAGTGGTGTCACTTCGACAATGAAAAATTACAATTTTGACAATGAATTTGTACAATTTAATAAATTTTAACACTGCAAATGGAGGAGGTCTCTGAATCCATCTATAGTGTTAAAATTTAGTAAATTGTAGCAATGTAGATGGATTCATAAACACATTCCAGTTTCAAACATGACGTCATAGGCCGACCTGCTAAAAAAAAATTTCAATATTATTTCATTTAACTGTCACATCTAGTTCGATGTGTTTATCATGGCCATATCTTATTTCACCATTCTTTTTTTCATTTTATCCCTTCGATGGATCTACCAAGTTGCATCATTTGCATCATCATAGTGTGGTTGAGTCAAGTCTTGGATATTTGTTGTCTTTCCCTCTTGGCATTGTAATGTAGTGAAGTTGAGGTCATTTTTTTGGCTCGTCATACTAGTCATGTTCATATTTTGTTTGAACAAAACCATCATCATTTGACCTTCTCGACAATCTGTTAAAGTTTCGGCAAGTTCATGTATTTTGCGTCATCATATTAGCTAAAAATTGTGAATTTCACAACCTTCATTAATTCTCCAAATGGATATATTCATCATGGTTATCCTCGGGCCCGAGTTTGTAAATTTATAAATTTCCCCATTGATCTCTCCCCTGCAAAAAATTGCAAATAACCTCCATTTTGAAAAGAAGAAAAAAACCTCCCTTTTTCTAAAATTCTTTAAAAAAAGAAGAGTTACCATCATTCTAAACATTTCCTCACATTGAAATTGAATACATAAATTGCTAATGATGTAAAATAAATCTCTAAAAGATCAATTTGATACGCAACATTATATCAATAAATAAAAAATCAAAATCCATTTAACTATAACTATTCCTCCTTCCCATCCACTTATTCTCAATTAGAAACAATTCCTCTAGCTTTTTTACTTTTTTTCGAGGTCACATGTCCCTAGCTCCTATAACACATGCTTGTCAAATAACACAGTTCATGTGTGTGTGTGTGTGTGTGTGTGTGTGTGTGTGCATTCATATGTGCTTCAAGGATATTCAAGGGCCATGGCTTGGACGAGGTCTGGTAAAACAATAGCTTTTAGAGCAATGGAAAATGTAATCCAAGGGGTGTTACCTCTTACTTGAGTACCCCTTGCAATAGAAATGAATGACTCATGATGAATGCGAAGCATTGGAACAATCCATAAAGATCAAGTCCATGAATGGGTATCCAGGACCCATGGGAGCAATGGCTACGATGACACCTTCAACGACCCTTTGGGGCAGATCTGGTTCAGTTTTAGTTCCAATTGGATGACCCTTGAGATAAGGAAAGCAACACCTGGTTCCCATAGTTCAATGTGGAGAAACATAAGGGATTCTTTAAGGAGGCTCTAGAAGCTTCACAAGGTATTGTGAAATTTTTTGAGTGCTTGTCAAACCTCATATACTACATGATTATTATATACTTGAAGTGTTTGTCAAACTTCATCAATCAATAATTATTATTTTTGGGATCCTTCATATATCAAAAAAAAAATCTATATATTGGGAATTCAAAAGAATCCATTCAAATATTTAAAAATAATGAACATATTTTTAAGAAACAAAAGATAATTAAATGATTTTGAAAATCAAAATAATAAAAATGCTTTTAGATATCGAGTATTTTTCTTATTTTCATAATAATAATAATAATATATAATAAAAATATGAGATTTTTGTTATCTTCAAAATATTAATATAACGAGAATACGATATAAATGATAATTTTAAAATTCAATATAATAAAAGCACTTTTAAATGTGTGGAAGAATAGGTGGTAGAAGAACTTGTGTTTAACAGGAACATGGCAAAGGTGCACTTTCATCAGCATAAGCGCGATGTTGAATTAGTTACTTCTTTTAGTTGTGAATACCAAAGATGTATTGAGGTGTGAGTAATTTGATATTGGAATAGTTGCAGGAAAAAGTTTTGGTAGTGGCATAGTGTGTAGGTTGAAGAAGGTTCACCATAAATGGATGAAGTGCTTGTTTATTGAAGACAATTTTGAACAATGAAATATTATTTCGATGAAGCAACCAGGTTTTTGAAGGCTTTATCAAGACAAAAATAGCCTTAAGTGGGAGAGAATGTAATGAATCTTGTGTTTTCCTTTGGAAAACATGGGAATCCCTTTAATATTCTTGTAGGATGAGACAAATTGAAATGATTTGGATGCTCACCTTAACCATGTGCATGTAGACATCCCTTTGAGGTGAGCCACGATGCATGATTGTTGGGTGATTTCCTAATGGAATAGAACATGATAGTGAATGCAAATGTAAGAGGTAGTGAAAAATATAAGACTTGGAATGATGAAGTGACAATGCCCTTGTTGTCTTGTGGTGGAAATTGATGTCTAAGGGAATGCATTATCCAAGAGGAATATGCCCTAAGTAACCAACACATGGACATAGTCAAGTTTCATGGTGAGAGTTTTACATGATTAAGGTGTGATGTTGTGCATACTTGTTGTAGTAGTGAAGGCCATATTAGTGAAGTGCATTAGTGAAAATATCTTTTGAAGAAAATTTCCTTAGTGGTAAGTTCCTTGTTGAAACATGCTTGTCATATAGGTTGTTGGTAACAGTTCCTTATGGAGAGTGTCATTGTGGTTGAATCAAAACCATCCACTAGTAGCACGACTCATGAATTGTATGTGTAAATTATGGAGTGGCCCGCTAATGAGCGACATGGTGACCACAACATATTCATTTGAAAAATCGTACATGTAATACTGGAACAACATGACAATTAAGTGAAGTAGTTTTTTTATAGTGGCATGCATGGAATAGATGTGCAAAGGCACAAATTCATCGTAAAAAGATGGAAAAATTGAAAAAAAACTAACATTTCTACTATATAAAAAGGATTTTTTCCACAACACGAATTTTAGATGAATTAAAATGAAGTTAACACAATAATAGTTTAAGGTATGTTTTGGGGAATGGATGGTCCAAAAAAACACAAATAAAAAAATCATATCAAATAAATTAATATTTAAAAAACAAATATTAAACAAAAAAACAAGGTGTCAAATGACGACATTTTTTTGGGTTCGAGTGTGTTTTTTGACATGCGCTCTGATTTAGGGAAACTTGATTGGAGAAGGTGCCAGGACCAAATAGGATTTATTCATTGCTATATAATCATATTCTTGGTGTAGTGGTTGTGTCTGTGTTGTCTTTGAGTTTGAGAAAATGGAATGAATTGCGGTTTTGTATGGCTTCTAATGGTGGTATTTGAGTAATCTGTTGTGAGGGTATTTGTGGTTTTCCTTCATAATTGTGTGGTGGGATTCCATGGTAGGGAGGTTTTTAATAATATTTGGGAAGGTGAGGGCCAAATTTATGCGTTGATCCATTAGTGTTGATTTTCAGGTTTTTAGTGGGGTTTTCTGTGTTGTGATGGGAAAAAATGCCAAATGTTTCGGGTGGTGTGTCTGTCTATGGATTTGATTATTGAATCACGCAAAATATTTTCAATGAATTTGAATGCTGAGAACAAAATAATTGTTGGGATGTGCAGGTGTTGAACTTCATTGGCATTAGTACTAGGATTTTGGATCAATGTATGCGTTAAATCTCCTATTTCTAGAGAGTATGAACCAGGAATGCATGTTACAGATAAAGATTATATTTCTTGATAGATCATAGTGGTTAGAATGTGCTCATCATAGGATTTGTGTTCATAGTGGGTTGTGGAAATACTGGCATGGAGATGTCCAAAATAAACTTCCATCTTTTTTTGGTAGTTTAATCCCTAACTATAATTCTTTTGCGTCCTCACGCTGATTATTTTTTCTTGCGCTTTATATGGGTTCGTTCCAACGGTTTATGCTTACAAGATTTTTGAATAGTGATTTTATTCTAATGAAGTGATTTAGATATGGGATTGATAATTCTAGCCTTTCTTTCCCGATATTTGTCTTAAAATCTTTTTGATCTCTGGATGCTAGCTTGTTTAGAGAGACTTCATATTTATGCATAAAAGAAACTATACATAAGGATGGTGATGTTGGAAACAATGAACAGGAAATTTTCTCAACACACTGACAAAGGGAATAATGAATAGGGGATTTTCTCAGCATGATGACAGAGGAAAAAATGTTAAAGTACAGTGGGTGCCAAATTTGTTTGTCATGTCTTCTCTTAGTAGGGAACTCATGTTTTCCATTCTCCATTTTCTAGATGAGGAGAGGTTTATCGAAACGGTCCACAAGTAAGTATATATTTCATTGTTTTATTTTTATTTGTGAATGTTATTAATTTTCCTTTGCAATCCAAAACACTCTGAGCTTTTCCTTTGCAGTCCAAAACACTCTGAGCTTTTCCTTTGCAAATGTTAATGTTGCATTTGAATCAAAAAATGATGTATCCTTCTCTGATAATAAAATGCAGCATCGACTTTCTTAAATAGGTAAAAATGTTTTATTAATTCTTATTGATTACTTTACTTCATTTTCTAATGATACAAGTCATGATATGTTATGACTTAAGAAACCAATTGATGCTAGGAAAACAAAAATTTCCCTACTCTAGACTGTAGACTAAAATTAGAAGACTTACCACTCAAAACTCATATTGAATCAACATTCTGGGATTTACTATATTTTGATGGAAATATTCATAAATCCTTCAATAAATGAACACACTTACCCTTTCAACATTTACTACAGATTTGGGTTTGAATATTTGCTCTATTACCAAAATGATGCATCTCCAACTCTGTCAAACTAGAATTATACAAAAATGGAATGGAGTGATGTTGGCTTTGATGAGATCATCCAATGGTTACATTGGTTTCTTATGACCTCAACAGGTTGCTAGGCTCTTTAAAGATTTCTGGAAGAATCAAGGGAGTGTCAATTGGAAGGGAAATTTCCATTACTGATGCATTTATTCTTGGAAATGGCACAAAAAGAGATATAGAGAAATTAAAATGTGTTCTAACCCATTATTTATCAGCTACATGAATGGATATAAACTAGCTCAAATTTTCTATTTCTTTTCATTGTATATCTAAGAATTCATTAAGGCATCTAATTGTGTTATTACCCTTTGAATTAGTTGAAATCGACCTTGTATGAAGTATCTTAGGTTCAATATAAAACCCAATGAATATGAATTCCATGATTAGGTATGGATTTATGGAAATATTGAAAATATATTTCATGATGGTGTTCCATGTGGCCATCAAAAGGAGGTAGGATTACTCGTTATTAAATCTATTTTAAAAGCCACACCAATGTGTTGGTATTGTTTGTCATGTGTCCCTGTAGGAATCATAGAGAAGATAAGAAGAAAATGTTTCAATTTCCTATGGAAGGGAAACAGATTAGAGGACACCATCTGTTGGCACTTGGGCAGACCCGGGTAACGCTTTCTACTTCGCACCAACAAACAACCCACTGTGTTGGCCCTTTCGGCAACAACCCGCGCGCAGGTTGTAGTCTCACCCGAAACAGCAATGGGGTGCCGCAGAATCAGGTTTCTGCATGCAAAGAGGGGGATTACTGTACCGCATCCTTTCTAATAATTATTATTCAACTTCCTGTTTACTTATCATTCATTCACATATAATTTCAGAGCATAAAAGACAAACCAAACTTGCATAACCCACTACAGGGAATTCACTGCGAAGCTTAATATTAGCAGAGATCTTATATTATCAGATGCAATCAG
>LPNX010167028.1:381614-401105 GCA_001517045.1 Pseudotsuga menziesii | reverse complement strand
GGGGTACAATGTAATACAAGTGGTTCTCCCGGTTGGACCATCGGGGACCACAAAAGATACATAAAGAATATTCTTCGAAGTTACAATATTTCAACAATGTTTTCTTTTGGATGCTTCTTTTGTGATCAGACACCGCTCTTTCATTGATTTTTCTTTGAAAGTAGTTTTAGTCATTTTTCCTTTTTGTTTTGCCATTGGTGCATTACTCTTTTCATCTTGGTGTCTTGCTGGGCTTGTATTTTATACTTGCTGCAGAGACTGAGAGTTTTAAATGACTTTTATTGCATTTTTCATTCTTTTATATTGAAAAATACAAAATAGTTGCACTCGTAGTTGCATCTTAGATATGGATTGGAGGAGGTACTTGCATTGGATTGCTTGGATGAGAGTTGTGTTTAGGCTTTCATATAGGAAGGATTGCATTGACATTCGAAAATAAATATGTATTTATGCATCTCATGTAGTGGCATACCCTATTTTTCATTTGACAAAGATTGCACTTAGCATTGTTTGTTATGGTGTGCATATTTATTTCACTGCTGAGTCATAATGTCATTAGTTGCACGGCCATTTCCCTTTGAGTAATTACAGCCAACTAAAATCAATGCTAATTAAAATGAATTACACTCTTTTCTTTTCTAGGGTGCACCAACAAGCTTAGGTTTTAGGATCTTGGAATAGTTCATTGAAAGTTAATTCTCCAAGATCACTAAACAACAACAACTAGGTGTCTGTCTAAGGAGTGTGTGAAATCCTTGGTATAACCATCGTTCTCAGGATCCTCCTCTCAAAAGGGAGTTAAGCACGAGGCAGTGTGAGCGGTTTTTGATTGGGATAACCCCTAGTTGATAACTGTGTAGCACCGGCGATATAGCCAGGATTTTATTTGTATCTGGGGGCTCTTTCGAGAGTTTCAGGCTTTGCTACCCTGCCCATACGGTCAATCCCGCTTGTGACTGTTCGCCTGAGCTTTGATTATATTGAGGTGACCTTAGTGACCTTACTTAGGATATCAAGGGGGTGCTTGTAGAGGTTATTCTGCAGGTGTCCCGGCCAAGTAGAGGTCGGACAGCACAGTCGCTTTATGCGTTGAAGCTGAGGGCCACTATAATTGGTTACGTACCTCCGCTTGTAGTTTATGGGAGTTTCAAGCCTCTCCTAGGTGAGACATACCTGCTGCATTTGGGAGCTCACATATCCTCCCCTTGGTTTGCTTGTATTTTGGCTGTAGATTTTCTTAGGAGTGTGCTCTTTGTGCGCTAGTTGGCCTTTGGGATCGTGGTTACTTGAGTATATTTATGCTCTCTTGAGTTTGGGTCCTTTTATTTTCAGCATGCCTGATATACTATCACCCATCCTTGGTCCCAGTACAGACACTGGTGTTAGACTTGGGGGCATCACAACCCCTTACCGTGCTCGTTGATTTGGGAATGGTCATATTCCATCCTCTACTTCATTTGTGGAGGCCTTTTTATTCCCTTCGCTTGGTCTTTACACCAGTGGTCACCCTCATGGGGGGTGGTAGTGGATGGGTGAACGTTGGTTCTACAACTTACTTTCTTTTTTATGTCCCATCGTTCACCGCATTGTTTCCTTTGGGTGCTATTGTCATGATCATTCCTCCCTATATCCTATAGTTTGGATTCTATATTGACTATTTTGGGGTGTTTTGGACTAATATGGTTGTCATGTAGGATCCAATTTTTGTACACTCTCTTCGAGGTTTCGAACCGTTCGTTCCTATCACAGGTATTATGTCTGAACTGGCATATAGGTTAGGATTTCACATCCACTTGCACTTATGCATTGCCTTATGACCATTCCATCTTAACCTTAGGTACGAACCCACTCTATTATGTCATGAAACCTTCTTGCTACTATAGAAGTGGCATGATATGAGTGGTAGAGCCTCAGCTTACATGGGTACCCTAGTTAGCACCTTATTTGCATTTGGTGCCCATGCCAATGTTTCCCCTTTAGGGTGTGGGAGTCTGTTGTATAGTATTGCCATGACATTTAGCAAGAGCCTCATACCCCTCTTGATCTTATGCTGGCCATGATCCCTCGGAATCCCTTGTATCAAGTTGTGGATGCATTATCATGAGCTTTTCCTGTCTTATTGAGATTTATTCCAACTCCCCTGACATTGCGTTTCAGCCGGATAGCCCGAGCTTGTCTCATGTCTAGCCATGCAGAGCCTTTCTTTATATCCTTCACAGATTGATTCCCTTTTTACCAGGAGGGGATTTTCCCCCGAGTGTCGATATCCTACACATGTATCCTTGCATTGAGCATAGGTATGTTCCACTGCTTGGAACTAGTTTGTTTTCCCTAAATGACACTCGTCTCCTCCTAGTTTGTAACTATAAATCTAGTTTATTCTTTTTTCAAGATTTTCAAATAACTGAAAAAGACCAAAAAAATCAAAAAACCAAAAAGGCGGACAAGAAAAGATATTATCTTGGGCAGCTGTCGAGTCGTGTCACCTTCGAACAGAGCACTGTATATCACATCCATTGGTTGGGTTATAGTTTGACTTTAGGAGCTGTACTCGTTTATCTGAGTTTTATCTCCACCGATTGGTTAAGCTTCCAGTCCCTATGGAGCCTCTATTGATGCCTCCTACGTCATAGAGATGTCCCAGTTTGTATATCGAGTCTATGCTACCTTCATTCAGTCACCATACGCCGTTATGCTCTTGTTCGAAGGAAGTTGAAACCTGAGTCGGCCATTCCTTAGTTATCTTGACTTTTCATGTCGACCATTCCCCGGTACAGTTACTGGTTCGTGCACCTTATGATCGAGTCTTTCCACATTATACAGCTTTGCTGAGTACCTCGTGTTGGATGATGGGGGATGCCCTAATTCCCTCCTTCTAGCGGATTTCATCCCATCGACTTCAGATCATTTATTCTGGGATTGGAATCTAGAGTCATTGTGAGTGCCTTGAGACTTGCAGTCATTAGTGGCAGGTTCTCTCACCATCGACAGTTTTGGGAATATATCAATGTCCCCTGATCGATGGATTCTCTCAAGTGTTCAACCTCAACACATTTATTCACACTTGTTAGTTTTCACTCTAGTACCTTGATTCCCATTTTCATTATTGGTGGGTGATCTCGTGTCTATTAACGATATAAATCAATGACCGGTAATCAAACGATGGACTACTATGTTCGACCTCGACACCTCTATTCACATAGTAGGACATGTACTCGTAGCGGTGTGTGTAGAAGACCTTCCAGATTGGTGGCATCCACTATATGCTACCTCCTTGATCGTGCCAGTGTTCATGAGATTTCAGATCTCGTGACTTGTTCCAGTATATGACAGACATTTCCAGCCACTATGGAGATCTTGATCTGTTATATATATTCATCCTTTGTGGAGATCATGGTCCTTTGTATATCTTCATCATGGATATTCTGATTTATGTATATTGTACGTGGCGATGACTACATATGTGTTATCATGTTTCATGCCTATTCATGGCCATTGTACTCTTATGTATCCGGGACTGCTATATGTATTCGCAGTTATATGCAGAGTTGTATTATGGTATTATGCTGATTGGGTGGCTGGTATTCCATTTGGGTACCTTCATCACTTCACTTCTGGGATGGAATTATAATGTATTTTGGCCATCGTATAACCCCTCTGATCTCATACATTAGGGGGCATCTATTATAGCGGATTTCACCACATTAGGTGAATCACACATTGTATGGCCTTCCCCTGTCCCGCTGCAGACTCATTAGCCCCTATGGACCACTTTTTGTCTTTTGATGTATCATTGACCATCCCTAAAAACATTAGAAAAATGATATACGCAGCCTTTTCCTCGATAACCGCGTACATACACGGATATTCCCTCTATAGTCGCGTACATCGGGATGTGTACATAATCCAAAATCCTTTGGAGCATTCCTTGACTTGAAAAGCTCAATGGGGATCTACTTCAACCATCCGGAATAAGGTATGAGGTTCGATCCTTTAGTGTTAGATGTTTTTATTTCTATTGCATATTGGGAAAGATTGATTTCTGGAATCTAGCTGTCTGTTGTGGTACCCCAAGCCATAGGAATTTCTCTCCGTAACAACCAATCAGAACAATCAAAAGAATAAAGAGTCTGCTAACAATCACAATAACTACACAAAGAACTTTGAACGAAAAGAACCCATAAAGTGTTGGGAATGCAATGGTCCGCATTATGCCTCAGTCTGTCCCAATCAGAAGAAGACTGTCAGCAACATCCACACAATACAGGAGGAGATGACTGTTGGTGATCTAGCGAGGACAATGCCTAGGATCAATGCAACATTAGAGAATTGACAAGCAGACTATCAAACTTCCATGGTGGAAGTGGAAGGTAAGATAAATCAAATACCCATATCTATTTTAATTGATCTAGGAGCTAGTTTAAGCTATATTTCTCCTAACTTGGTAGAAAAGTGTAAAATTCCAATTGAAAAGTTTGCAAGTTCTTGTTTCTTTCAGTTAGCTACTGGTGCAAAGAGAAAGGTAATTAGCTTTGTAAAGAATTGTGCAGTAACTATGGATCAATTTGAAAGTTTTGTTAAGCTCAATGTAATACCTTTAGGTTCATATGATATATTAATTGGTATGGATTGGTTAGAGCAGCATAGGGTGGTCTTGAATTGCTTTGATAAAACCTTTACTTGTATAAATAACGATGGAAAATTAATAAGTGTAAAGGGAATCCCTAAGAAAATAGCCATAAGGCAGATTTCTGCTCTGCACCTTAAGAGAGCTATTAGGAAAGGTTGTAAGGCTTATGCAGTAACAGTAACCAGTGAAGAAAACCTAAACAACATAGATAAATTAAAATTGGAGGATATACCACTTCTAAAGGAATATTCAGATGTATTTCAGGAATAAATTCCAGGACTGCCTCCGAAGCGAGAATTAGATTTTACTATTGAGATGGTACCTGGTGCAGTGCCCATCTCAAAAGCCCCTTATCGGATGAATATAATCAAACTAAATGAACTTAAGTCATAGTTAAAAGAAATTATTGATAAGAATTACATTAGACCCAGTGTGTCTCCCTAGGGGGGCACCTGTCATCTTTGTTAAGAAAAAGGACGAAACTCTACGACTATGCATAGATTATTGCCAATTAAATAAGATGACTATCAAGAACAGATACCCGTTACCTCGCATAGATGATATATTTGATCAACTACATGGAGCCACGATGTTTTCAAAGATTGAATTACGGTCTGGATATCACCAAGTCAAAATTAAAGATGAAGACATCTTTAAAACAACTTTTAGGACTCGATATGGACATTATGAGTTTATTGTTATGCCATTCGAGCTTACTAACGCTCTAGCTGCTTTTATGTGTCTAATGAGTAATGTAATGCACAAATATCTGGATAAATTTTTGGTCGTATTTATCGATGACATATTAATTTATTCGAAATCTAAAGAAGAACATAAAGAACACTTAAAAATTGTCTTGCAAGAGTTACGAGAACATCAAATGTTTGTGAAATTTACTAAATGCGACTTCTTTAAAGATAAAATCCAGTACTTAGGTCATGTGGTGACTAAAGAAGGAATTTCGGTGGATCTTGAAAAAATAAAGGCAATTGAAGATTGGCCAATCCCAAAAGACGTAACTGATGTCCGATCATTCATGGGGATTACCAGTTATTACCGAAGGTTCATCGAAGGGTTTTCGAGAATTTCAAATCCGATAACCTCTTTGCAGAAAAAGGGAAATAAATTTGATTGGAGTCAGAAGTGCAAAGATAGTTTTAAAAATTTAAAAACCTTATTAACCGGCGCACCAATTTTAATATTTGTTGACCCTAATAAAGATTTTATAGTATGTACTGATTCCTGCAATGACGGTTTAGGTGGAGTATTGACTCAGGATCGACATGTAATTGCTTATGAGTTTAGGAAATTAAAGATTCATGAAAATAATTATGCGACCTACGACTTAGAATTAGCTGCTGTCATACATGCTTTAAAGATGTGGTTCCATTATTTAATTGGAAGAAATTTTATCTTAATGAAGGATAATAAGGGATTGAAATATCTGTTAGATTAACCTAACCTGAATGCTAGGAAAGCTAGTTGGCTATCTTTTCTAAGTGAATATGATTTTGAAATTCAACACATCAAAGAAAAGGAGAATAAAGTTGTTGATGCATTAAGTAGAAATGCAAAGCTGAATTTTACAGCAGCTATCAATACTTATACAACATATTTGGAAGAAAAACTTAAAGAGGGAATAGAACAAGATGAAAATTACCTAAAGTTACAAGCAAAAGCAAAATAAAATCTAATAGAAATTCTAAGTACAGGGTACAACTTGAATGAAAAAGGATTATTACTATATAAAGACATAATATATGTACCTAATGTACCTAAGATTAAGTTATTAATTTTAGACGAAATTCATAAAACTCCTTATTCAGGGCATCTGGGTTATCAGAAAATTATAACCATGATAAGAAAATATTATTTATGGTCAAACATGAAGACTGAACTGGCAGAATATATTGCTAGATGTTTTGAATGTCAGCAAGTAAAAACTAAACATCATCATCCAGTTGGGCTACTTCAGCCTTTGCCTATCCCTAGCTGGAAATGGGAGATAATTGGCCTTGATTTTGTTACTGGATTGCCTAAAAATAAGAACTTAAATGACTCCATAATGGTAGTGGTTGAAAAATTGAGTAAAGCAGCCCATTTTATACCTATAAAAAATACTTATAAAGCTTCAAATATAGCTGATATTTTCTTAAAACAAAATTTTCAATTGCATGGAATACCGAAGGTCATAATTTTAGACCGAGACCCTAAATTTACAAGTAACTTTTGGAGATCCTTTTTTAAAGGATTAAATACCAGGTTAAATTTTAGTTCCTCTTTCCATCCTCAAACTGATGGAAAGACTGAAAGAGTAAATTAGGTACTGGAATATCTACTTAGAATGTATGTAAAGGAGCATCCAGGTAAATGGGAAGATTATTTACACCTGGTATAATTTGCTTACAATAATCATTATCAAGCTTCAGCTAGGTATAGTCCTTTTGAAATTCTGTATGGAAGGAAATGTAACACTCCCATCTCTTCGAGTAATCCAGTGGATAGGTTAGTATTAGGACCTGAATTATTCAAAGAAATGGAAGTAATTGTAAAGCAAGTACAAGGTAATCTAAAAATTGGGCAAGATCGACAGAAAAGTCAAGCAAACCTTAAACAAACTCCAAAGGATTTCCAAGTAGGTGAACATGTTTTCATTAAGGTAAGACCCAAAAAGAGTTCTCTGAGGTTGGGTAGTTATGCCAAACTAGCAACTCGATATTGTGTTCCTTTTGAAATACTGTCCAGGATCGGATAGGTAGCCTATCAGTTAGCTTTACCACCGAATTTAAGAGTTCACAATGTTTTTCACATTTCTGTATTAAAAAAATATGTACATGATGCTACTCATGTTATTAATTGGAATGATGTGCAGGTGGAACCCGAAGGAGATTTTCTGGTGGAACTAGATTGTATCCTTGAGCGGAGGGAGATCTCACTTCAGAACCGCACCATTGGTCAAGTGAAGGTGCAATGGAAGCACCTTAGTCTAGAAGAAGCCACCTGGGAATTGAAAAGTCATATGCGGGATGCATATCCAATTCTATTTCAGGGGAACTCTGAGGACGAGGAATAAATAACATCGAGGACGATGTTATAATTTAAGGGGGTGTGTATGTCGCATGCCCCAATTTGCAAAAACAATTTAATGATATTTGAGGAACATTGTGTTAAATTTTATGCTAAGTTGTAATTGATGACCCAGTGGGGTCAAGAATATTTAATGTAATTTTAGAATATTTTATTTACAAAAAAATAAATGATGAGACAACAACTTAGGGAAGTTGTTAAAAGAGTGTTTAATGGTTAATTGGTGGAGGAGACTGGGTGGAGAGCAAACCGACAAGTGTCAGCATCCTCAAACCACTTCCAACTATTGCAGGTGGCAAATTCCCTATATTTGTGGTCATGATTCCCCAATAAAGTGGAATCAGAGCAGGTGGATCATTAAATGAAAACTGACCTAGAAGACCTAGGAATCTCTATAAATTTTCCAATTGAAGAGAGCTGAGGCTGCTCATTCTACAGAGGTGATCATGCAGGGTGAATGAATTTACTTAAGAGAAATTCAATGGAGGGGATTACTGAAGTGTGTTTGAGGGAATAACTGCTGATACTGAACTAGTTGCAGCTTCTAGGCTGAAGTTCATACTGCTGAGAGCAGATTTTCATTATTGAGGTAATTGGACCAATCAAGTGACAGAGGTCTTACAGTTGTATTCTTCACCCAGTTCTTAGCCAAGAAGACCAGGAACAAGCTCGGGGGTTCTGAGGAAGCATTGTCTGAGCACTCTCCAGGAGTTTGGTTGGAAGGAACAACCTCCTTAAGCTGTTTTCATCTTGTCATCAACAGGTTCTATTTTATTTGTTTACTGTCTTCAGTGAAATATTTCTTAGTTTTCTACTACAGGCATGTTAGTATTTTAGGTTTTATGAAGGAATAATATATGAGTAATGTTGGATTCAGTAAAATTATAGATTATATTAGAAATAGAAATGAGTATGTGAAAAGTGAAACAGATAGAATTAAAATTCCCAAACTGTATTTTTTCACATCTGACTCAGGTAGTACTCTAGTACAGCTGGGTTGCTTAAGTGAATGAGATGATTCTTTTATTTGAATGAGAACAATAATTATTTTTTACTTCACTTGTTTATGAATTTTACTAAATAGCAGTACTAAATATTGTCTGTATTTATTTACTTAAGCTAAACTAAACAAAAAAATAGGTATGAAAGAGAACAGTAATAATATTATTATAAAAGTAATTCCAGTATTAGTATTCTGATAAAATATAGATATTATGGTTTAACATAAGTAAAGTAGGTAGATTAGCATCTAAAACCATGTGAAAAGGAATTTGTAAAACATTTTTTTTAAACATTGAAATTCCAGACAGTGTGTCTTTATCTAAGAACAAAGGATTCTTTTATAATCCTTTTGAAACTACAGAAAATACTGAAAGATAACTATATCCTATTTTTTATGTATGCTGCATTAAAACCCTAATTATTTCTTAACTAAGAATTACAAACAAAACTGTAAAAATTGTTTAATAATTATTAAATAAACAGAGCTAGCATCAAAATAATAATTGTAAGTAATACTATCATCCATTATCCTATTTTCAAACAGAGTGAAGAGTTCTTTAAGTACAAACAATGATATTATAAAACTATAGGGTTATACAGTAATTTAAACCTTAAAAAGCCAAGCTCCAGAATTAAATATCATCTCATAAACAGTGCTTTAAAAATCATTATAATACAGAGTATTAATGAAAAGATTACACATGTAAATTATGGACAAAATAAACCAATAATAGTTAACCATTCACAAATATAAAATCCTTATTTAAGGATAGGCTTATAGCCTAAAGAGTTGAAGGCTCGAATCCCAAGCCTACTATTTAAATCGAGTATGCACAAAAACCTTTTATATTAAACTGTAACAAAATACATTACTGACAGGAGAATTAAAATCCAGTTCACTTTACAACCTCGATTGTTTTCACAGTCTTCTATTTACTAAGTTCATTGTAAAACTAAAGTAACACTAGACATAGGTCGATAAGCATCTCTGAGCTCAGAGCTGGGCTCTTTTTAAAATTTAAACAAATGCATTTACATTGCTTAAGCTGTAAGGCTGAAACTTCATATCAAAACCATATTTACATCATGGCTTCAAGAGCCTGTGTTACCCAGTACAAAGTATCACGAGGGTTTTTAGTTAAAGCATGGACATACTTAAAACAAGCTAAAAATCATAACCAACAGACAACCAAAGCCGTGTATCCACCCACAAGAACCACTTCCAACAACCAAAACCGCATGCAGGAAGAACCCTCGATGGGACCGGGGCTTACCAGATGGAAGCCCATGAAAAGATTTATGTATGAGGTTGCTTTTCCACCCATATCCTGGAGCCGGTAGCAGGAGCCTACAAAACCAAATTAAAACATCATTTAAACTCTGTTTACATAAATGTTAAAAACCCTAGTAAGGTTAATCAATTGTAAAGAGAAGTTAAGGTAGGAAAACATTTACCTGTGAACTAGAAGTCAAAGCTGAGAAGAAATGGCCACACCAACTTGATGGCACTGAACCAAAAAGCAAGAACCCTTGAAGCCAAATATGCGATAGGGACAATAAGGAAATCAACTCAAGTTCACAATGCAAAAGAAATGGGTGAGCAGTCACAGGAGTAAGACTATTACAGGATTCGAGCTACTTGGAGAAACCAACAACCACTCTCGCAGTGTATTCTTCGCTTACATGAGAACCCAAACCATAAACCATGATACCAAAGTTTCACATTACAGCATTGCAGGCTAAATGCCCAACGATAAAGGAGGTTGCAGGCCTCTCATGGCCGCAAACTCACAACTCGGCCATCAAGGAGGAGAACCCTCAGTGCAAAAATGCAAAAGAGTAGGGTTTGCAGCAATATAAGTCAACCAATGAATGGAGGAGGCCCTATCCACGTGCCCTTCCAAAAATCTCAACAAGTGTGGGTCTAATTCTAATGCCAGCGCTGCACAAATGTTTTAAAAACTTATCATTGCCAATGCATTATAACATATGATTGCCAATAATAAAAATCATGCCATTGATTATAATATACCAGTTCATATGATTGCTATTAACAAAAATCATGCTGTTGATTATATTATGCCATGGAAACTAGTATAGTATCGGATTAAAAACTTATATGATTTGCTTGCCATCATTTCAACTACATTATAGTAGTTTATAGGTAGGTAATACTACCTTAGGATATATGTTAACTCAATTGTTATAACTTAAAAACTATTAGGTTATGAGTTAACATAGTATTATAACTTGAAATAATAATCATGTTATGGTTATAATTTGAATACTATGAACACAACTTGGTTACTAGCTGATCTAAGAAGATATTCATGCTTGCAAACAAGTCGAACAAGTTTGGTATTGTTTTAGAACTAGTAAAATAAAATAGGGTATAGATATGATATATTTTATGAATTTTTGTAAACTAGAAAATCCTTAAACTTCTCCACATAAAATATTGATGCTGATAAATGAGGGAGTCTTCAAGAAAACTAAAGACTAACATTATTTAGAGAATTTCTCATAAGAATCTAATCACTCATTGTAAACTTTACAATTGAAAAACATAGGAACATGTTCATGCATAAAGAGAATAACAATTGAGTATTGAAGTAAAAATAACTGCGAGATCACTAATTAGTCGAAGTAAACATGAACCAAAACCATGAGCTCTATGCTCACTATGGGAATTTATAAATGACCATGTACTATAAACTTTTAAAAGACAATCATCATACGACTGAAGGAACCTTGGTAAGAAATTGCTCTTTTAAAAACATTGATTATATTATGATGAAAGGTAAATATGGATTTAATTATAAATACTATCATATATTTAGAACAATGAAAGAAATTTACTTTACCTCCTCGAAGACTAGAAGCTTAAATAATCCTTTTCTTATACTCTCATCTTAACATGCTAGGAAAGTACTTTTCTCTACGTAATTTAAAATAAACACCTACATGATCTTACGCTTACCTGCTAAACCTGTAAGAACCAACAGTCCATTTGAGTTAGCAGAACGCTAAGTAAGCCTCGATCTCAAACAAGATTTCTCACCTACTTGACAAAAGTAAATCATCAGTATATCTAGCAGCAACTAAATGCAAGTCCTCTTTCTAACTCAGTTGAAAATTAAAGCTGTTAAGTAATCAATAAAATTAACACAGGTGTTTAAGATTACATCCTTTATGTACATATTTATTTTATTGAAACAAACCCTTAAATTTTGTTAAACTGTTTCATTTTCTGCTAACCACTAGCAGTTACTAAGCTGTGACTTAAGACATTTTATGTCACTTTAAAATTTTTAAATTTTTACGAAATTTTGGGTTATTATAGAAGTACTTGGGCTCAGCCCAGAAACTCATTGTGAGGAGTACCATGGTAACCCCAAAGTAGTTGGCTGTTGAGAGGAAGCCAAGTGAAATGGAAAATGACCCCTACCAATTGACTAGCACTTCCATGAAGAAAAATCCAAGCATTGTCTCCTGACATTCTTGGTGGCCGAGTGATCACCTGAAAGCCAATAGGAAGCCAATGAAACTAGGGTCCAGAATGTCACTACCATATTTCACCACCTGATCTACCAACCAGACAAATTTGATCCCCCACACTCTTCTTCATGCCTAAGAGGTGATCCACCACAGTTCGGGTCCTTGAACCAACATCGTCGAGACCACTCTCAATGACCCTCTACACCATCAGAAGGCCACACAGCCTCTGACTCAAACTTAGAATCATATCAATCTGAGCCAGATTTACACACTGCACCATCTAGCCCCATGGCTAGTGCAAATCCAAAACCATTTTCTAGACTTGTGATTGGCAGTGGAACCATGTCCATACCTCACACCACCACCAACACCCCTACTGGTGGTTCTAGCAATGTCATGCAGATTGTCATAAGTCAGCTACCTCCACCCATACTTACCAGTCAAATTGTCCAACCTGTCATGCCTAGGGGCAGTGGCTAGTCCACTCACACTGTCCCTCTTTGCATGCCTGGGGTCAGTGGCCCTTCCACCTACATGACTCCTCCTCTCATACCTAGGGGTAGTGGCCCTGTTACCACCTAAGTTGTACTTAGTGGTTTCTTATCAAGTGAGCCTGGTGAACCAGACAAAGATTTTTGTTCGAACTTCAGAAGACCTTCGGAAGTGCTTTTGGGAAGTTCTTGTTGTACTAAATCACATGTCCATACCCCATGGGGGAATTGTAATAAATGTTCTAGCATGATAGTTTCTGTAAAAGACTCGGTCACTTAGACTTTATTTGTCAATCCGATCAGCCCGGGGTGATTTTTCCATTGGTTATTATTGGTTGTTGAATAAACAACTGATAATTTCTAAGTTTTTCACTCAATACCTCCAAAGTTGGGGTGGTCGGCTTGGAATTTAGGCCTATTGAGGTTATTACAGTCTATGTGTCAATGTATAAACATGCTAGGCATCATGGTCGAGTCATATGAACATGTCTAAGTCCCCCTAGGTTTTTTAATTTTTTTAATTTTTTAATTTTTTCAGGGTTTTTTATTAAAATTTAGTTTTTCCAAAACTTAGGCTATTTTTTAATAGTTTAATTGAAAAAATTGGTTTTGTAATAAAAGTGGGCTCGGTAATCAGTTTCAGTTATGTAGGTGCTCATTTTCAAGCTAAGAGCACCCAGTAAATCTATAGAACCACTATTTCCTAGTTTTGAGTGATTTTCCATCACTTAGGTCAGAAAGCCCCAAAAAATCAATTATTAAATATTTTAATTAATAAATTGATGAATAATGGAGCAAATCCAAAATCCTAGATCAGTGGATTCTCAACCTATTTGATTGAAATCAGTCAGATCTGCACCATATTGACTGGATCTGACAAATCCTTGACTGAAGGAGGTGATCTGGACAGATCCAGAGTTGAAATTCAGCCTCCTTTATGGGGAATTGTGCCCTCTCTCTCTCATCCACACGTGTGGGATCTCCTGGAAGCTCTATGGATTGATGTGTTAGTCTGTGGGTTGATGTGTCAACTCAATCAGCCCCCCTATGAACAAGTAGGCTCAGTGGAAGCTCAGTTTAGCTTCAGATCAGCATTAATGAACTCTCCTTTAGCTGTAGTGGCCTGTCTCCTTGGGATTTGTGCCCCCCTAGGCTGGATCTCCTTTTTTTTGTATAAATAAAGCTCAGATCACCTTCTCCAAGCTAGTTAAAACTGGGATTGAGGTGCTGTTGCTATTGTACTATTGTTATTGTTTATTATTCTGGAATAAAGAAGCTTTGGAGGTAAGATCTATGGTGTAATTCTCTTCATGTGTGGATGGTGATTGTCAAATGCTTATGAGGTATAATCTGTGTTATTTATCTTTTCTTTTGCTGGTTAATTTTTGGACTTGAAGGAGAGAGCTCCCTCCTATTAGGGTAAGAGTGTATTCTAGTTTCATTTATTCTCTTACTGTTTTCTTATTTCAGATCTATTGGAGTTGCATGAATTTTAAGTTTAATTGCATGCTTTTCGATTATCTTTTCCAATAGCACCTATGTTTTAACCATCTATTTGTGCAAGGATTTCTAAGTTGTAGGTGATCTCACTTGTAGAATAGGTTGAGCTGGTTTGCATATTCCTCATCTTCAATATCTTTTGGAGGACATAGTCCCTCGGTGTTCCACCAAAGCAGACTCCAAAGCTCAACATTCCCAGGCTTCCAACACTCTTTCTCACTCTTTCTCCTTCAAAAAATCAATTTTCTTACATGATTACTATGTTCGAAAGATTTTTTATAATTTAGATCTGTCATATTAAAGTAAAAATTACATAGATCTACTATTTCAAAGCTCATATTCTAGATCTCATTTCTGAAAAGTATCATTAAGCATTCTAGATCTAGCTTAAGGAAATCGTCCGTTTTGCATGGCAAGTTAAAAGAGAATCCGTAGGTTGCATGCTCTAGATTTCCTTTTCTGTTTTAAAAATATTAAATCCAGCAATCAGTGCATATTTCATTGGTTGCACAAACAGCAATCCATGATCCCAAGGAAAGCTTGCTTTCCTTGGTTCCTTTTTCACTGGTTTAGCTAGTTTTAACTTAGTTCTTTTTTGAGTTAAGGTAGGCTGAACCAAAGGTACTCTTAAAGTGATTTTGGGAATATTTTATTCTAACATGCTCACTAGTTTTTAGCAGGTGTAACAAAAAGGAAGACAAGCTGCTATTCGAAAGTGGTTTTGAGAGCGTTCAAATCCCCCTAGGGGTCTCCCTTTTGACTGAAATTTTAAAATTTTGGAGAGTTGTAAGATCTTGGTTTCATCCCGTATAAGGACCAAGAGGTTTCTGATATTTTAGTTTGCTAACATTGTAACCAATAATAATAAAAGGAAATCATTTTTTAGTAGGCCCTTTCGATCTAAAGTGGGTTCAGTAATCTGTTTTAGTCATGTAGGTGCTCATTTTCAAGCTAAGAGCACCCAGTAAACCTATAGACCCACTATTTCCTAGTTTTGAGTGATTTTCCATCACTTAGGTCAGAAAGCCCCAAAAAATCAATTATTGATTATTTTAATTAATAAATTGATGAATAATGGAACAAATCCAAAATCTTAGATCAGTGGATTCTCAACCTATTTGATTGAAATCAGTCATATCTGCACCATATTGACTGGATCTGACAAATCCTTGACTAAAGGAGGTGATCTGGATAGATCCAGAATTGAACTTCAGCCTCCTTTATGGGGAATTGCGCCTTCTCTCTCTCCTCCACATGTGTGGGCTCTCCTTGAAGCTCTGTGGATTGATGTGTTAGTCTATGGGTTGATGTGTCAGCTAAATCAGCCCCCCGATTAACAAGTAGGCTCAGTGGAAGCTCAGTTTAGCTTCAGATCGACATTAATGGACTCTCCTTTAGCTACAGGGGTCTGTCTCCTTGGGATTTGTGCCCCCCTGGGCTGGATCTCCTTTTTTTTGTATAAATAAAGCTAAAATTAGCTCTTCCAAGCTAGTTAAAACTGGGATTGAGGTGCTATTGCTATTGTACTATTGTTATTGTTTATTATTTTGGAATAAAGAAGCTTTGGAGGTAAGATCTATGGTGTAATTCTCTTCATGTGTGGATGGTGATTGTCAAATGCGTATGAGGTATAATCTGTGTTATTTATCTTTTCTTTTGCTGGTTAATTTTTGGACTTGAAGGAGAGAGCTCCCTCCTGTTAGGGTAAGAGTGTATTTTAGTTTCATTTATGCTCTTACTATTTGCTTGTTTCAGATCTATTGGAGTTGCATGTATTTCAAGTTTAATTGCATGCTTTCCGATTATCTTTTCCTGCAGCACCTATGTTTCAACCATCTATTTGTGCAAGGATTTATAAGTTGCAGGTGATCTCACTTGTAGAAGAGGTTGATATGGTTTGCATATTTCTCATCTTCAAGATCTTTTGAAGGACATAGTCCCTCGGTGTTCCACCAAAGCAGACTCCAAAGCTCAACATTCCCAGGCTTCCAACACTCTTTCTCTCTCTTTCTCCTTCAAAAAATCAATTTTGATACATGATTACTGTGTTCGAAAGCTTTTTTATAATTTAGATCTGTCATATTAAAGTAAAAATTACATAGATCTACTATTTCAAAGCTCATATTCTAGATCTCATTTCTGAAAAGTATCATTAAGCATTCTAGATCTAGCTTAGGGAAATCGTCCGTTTTGCATGGCAAGTTAAAGAGAATCCATAGGTTGCATGCTCTAGATTTCCTTTTCTGTTTAAAAAAAATTAAATCTAGCAATCAGTGCATATTTCATTGGCTGCACAAACAACAATCCAAGATCCCAAGGAAAGCTTGCTTTCCTTGGTTCCTTTTTCACCGGTTTAGCTAGTTTTAACTTAGTTCTTTTTTGAGTTAAGGTAGGCTGACCCAAAGGTACTCTTAAAGTGATTTTGGGAATATTTTATTCTAACATGCTCACTAGTTTTTAACAGGTGTAATAGAAAGGAAGAGAAGCTGCTGTTCGAAAGTGGTTTCGAGAGCGTTCAAATCCCCCCAGGGGTCTCCCTTTTGACTAAAATTTTAAAATTTTGGAGAGTTGTAAGATCTTGGTTTCATCCCGTATAAGGACCAAGAGGTTTTTGATATTTCAGTTTGCTGACATTGTAACCAATAGTAATAACTTTTTTTAGTAGGCTCTTTCGATATGAAGTGGGCTCAGTAATTAGTTTCAGTCATGTAAGTGCTCATTTTCAAGCTAAGAGCACCCAGTAAACCTATAGACCCACTATTTCCTATTTTTTAGTGATTTTCCATCACTTGGGTCAGAAAGCCCCAAAAAATAAATTATTGATTATTTTAATTAATAAATTGATGAATAATGGAGCAAATCCAAAATCCTAGATCAGTGGATTCTCAACCTATTTGATTGAAATCAGTCAGATCTGCACCATATTGACTGGATCTGACAAATCCTTGACTGAAGGAGGTGATCTAGACAGGTCCAGAGTTGAACTTCAGCCTCCTTTATGGGGAATTGCGCCCTCTCTCTCTCCTCCACACATGTGGGATCTCCTGGAAGCTCTGTGGATTGATGTGTTAGTCTGTGGGTTGATGTGTCAGCTTAATCAACCCACCGATTAACAAGTAGGCTTAGTGGAAGCTCAGTTCAGATTTAGATTGGTATTAATGGACTCTCCTTCAGCTGCAATGGTCTGTTTCCTTGGGATTTGTGCCCCCCCTAGGCTGGATCTCCTTTTTTTGTATAAATAAAGCTCAGATCACCTCTTCCAAGCTAGTTAAAACTAATATTGAGGTGTTGTTGCTATTGTACTATTGTTATTTTTTATTATTCTAGAATAAAGAAGTTTTGGAGGTAAGATCTATGGTGTAATTCTCTTCATGTATGGATGGTGATTGTCAAATGCTTACGAGGTATAATCTGTGTTATTTATCTTTTCTTTTGCTGGTTAATTTTTGGACTTGAAGGAGAGAGCTCCCTCCTGTTAGGGTAAGAGTGTATTCTAGTTTCATTTATGCTCTTATTGTTTGCTTGTTTCAGATCTATTGGAGTTGCATGTATTTTAAGTTTAATTGCATGCTTTCCGATTATCTTTTCCTGCAACACCTATGTTTTAACCATCTATTTGTGAAACAATTTCTAAGTTGCAGGTGATCTCACTTGTAGAAGAGGTTGAGCTGGTTTGCATATTTCTCATCTTCAAGATCTTCTAGAGGACATAGTCCCTCAGTGTTCCACCAAAGCAGACTCCAAAGCTCAACATTCCTAGGCTTCCAACACTCTTTCTCTCTCTTTCTCCTTCAAAAAAGCAACTTTCTTACATGATTACTGTGTTCGAAAGCTTTTTTATAATTTAGATCTGTCATATTAATGTAAAAATTACATAGATATACTATTTCAAAGCTCATATTCTAGATCTCATTTCTGAAAAGTATCATTAAGAATTCTAGATCTAGCTTAGGGAAATCGTCCGTTTTAAATGGCAAGTTAAAGAGAATCCATAGGTTGCATGCTCTAGATTTCCTTTTCTGTTTCAAAAATATTAAATCCAGCAATAAGTGCATATTTAATTTGCTGCACAAACAGCAATCCAATATCCCAAGGAAATCTTGCTTTCCTTGGTTCCGTTTTCACCGGTTTAGCTAGTTTTAACTTAGTTCTTTTTTGAGTTAAGGTAGGTTGACCCAAAGGTACTCTTAAAGTGATTTTGGGCATATTTTATTCTAAAATGCTCACTAGTTTTCAGAAGGTGTAACATAAAGTAATAGAAGTGGATTTTTGAAAGTGGTTTCGGGAGCGTTCAAATCCCCCCAGGGGTCTCCCCTTTGACTGAAATTTTAAAATTTTGAAGAGTTGTAAGATCTTGGTTTCATCCCATATAAGGACCAAGATATTTCTGATATTTAGGTTTTCTAATATTGTAAACAATAATAATAAAAGGAAATATTTTTTTAGTAGGCTCTTTCGAGCCCGCTCCCCATCCCCCAGGGGGGATTCACGTCTGTTTCATGTTTTTTGCATTTTTCCCTTTTTTCTATTCTATTTTAGTATTGACATGCATGATTGTATACTTTGATAATAATTTTCAGTACTCCATATTTTCCATTCAAAAGTAATCATACTACTTACCCCACGACTTCCCGTTTGACCCGCAAGGGGAAAGAGATGTGTGGTAGGAATAATTAGAAAAATGGTGTTGTGCATATATGATTCCCTTTTTCATTTATTGTTTTGATAATCATAATAAAATCAACCCCTCCTTTATTCCCGAATTGAGGTCCACTTGGACCGAAAGAGGTTCTTAGAGGGTTTTCTTTCTAACAAGAACATCTCTTCTAAAATTTACTAAAAATAATGAAGACTCCAGTGTGTATGCTCTGTACTTGGCTGTAGTTCATCCAATCAGTCAAGCTACATCAAAAGTACTTGAGTGACTAGATTAATTAGTCCTCACCTCCCAAATTGACAAACCATCAAGTGAAAATCCAACGCCTCGAACAAACTGTAAGCGATGGCAAAATACCCAAAGGAGTGGGAAATACTGGAAAGTGACCTCAAGGCGTAGATATCTGTCACACCTTGATGGGTGCATTATGAAAAATAGTCTCTAAGACTCCGTTCCAACCCACAAGACTCCGTTCCAACCCACAAACACCTTGCGAGTAGCCGTGAAATTTCACTTTAGAACATACTCCAAGTACCCCTCAGGTATATCTGGAGTCCCCTTTTTGCCTAATGTAATTCATTCACATTCCACACTAATTTAAAATCTACCAAGAGACATTTTCAAAA
>LPNX010167028.1:361601-381279 GCA_001517045.1 Pseudotsuga menziesii | reverse complement strand
AAATCTTGCATCTTGTCATCTTTTGCTTTCAGTGGTTAACTTCAAAACTCCTAAACAACTTAATCATTATAACACCATCACACTAAGTAATTAGCCTTAGTAATTCAATAGGTTCTACCCCCCTTGGCTTCATTAGGAGTTATCCTGAATGGAGGAGTCAAGAACAAGGTGACAGCCTTGACTCGAGACTTTCCCCTAAGGACACATCGAGTGGCTTGAATATTTCTGCCATGTAACCCAGGTGTGTGAAAGGAGGCAACATGCTCATCCACAACTGTGCCACAAGTACCCCCAGTCATGCAGGTACATCATGTTCCTACAAACCCCACCACCATTGTCAGTTCCTCCCACATCAACCTTGGGTCAAACCTCCCATTCATGGAACTCCTCAACCTGCTTGACTTGGCTAGGTTAACAAATGACCCCATCTATCATCAAATATTTTGGCCTCCCATGCCAACCAAACTCCCCTCAAACATCCCTAAGTTTGAAGGGAAGGCAGGGGAGTGCCCCCAAAACCATATCATGACATTTCACCTATGGTGCTCATCAAACAACATCATATATGATTCGATCAGACTTAGACTATTCCAATGCACCCTCACAGGTGCTACAACCAAGTGGTACATTGAGCTACCATAAGCCAAGTATCCAGACTTCAACTCCTTGGCCTTTATGTTCCTACAATATTTCCAACTCCCCATCAGATATGATGAAGGAGTGGAAATCTTGCTATATTGCTGCCATAACACTGTGACCCACATCAGTGACCACATCCATGAGTGGAGGCGACATCGCAACTTGTGCATGATCAAGATTGATGAAAATATCTTCCTAGACTAGTTCTTGAAAACCTTGCTGCCACCTATAGCCAAGGATGTCACCTCTGAACGTCCCCAAATAAAGGAAGAGGCTATCTTCAAGGCCCAACAGTTTGACCTCATTTACGCACAGTCTGGATACCTCTACACCATCCTTCCAGACGCTCCCCATGTAGGCACTTCCTACCGTGATTCAATGAGGGCATCCCATGCCATAGATGGCATCATAGGTTTCGTCTCCCACCAATCACAACATCGTCCGACACCACCTACGGTGCCACTTCAACCAAGAAACACCCCCAGTGTTTCCTACACAAACCAAGCTCCTGACTATGCAAGAATGATGTCTCAATTTGGAGCTAGCTACAACCTCCTATGCACAACCTGCATTGCAGTAGCATGCCTAGGCATTAGCTTGGATGGAACAACAATATGTGTGACAAATGCCCACATTTGTGGCACCTCCACCTGCCAAGTCTACTATGCACCATCTATGCAAGATGCTCAAGCACCCGCCCACACTCCTCCAGCACCTTTGGGATAGGTGTTTGCACAGCAAAACCGTCCCAACTAGCTAGCCCCCAATAACCAACAAGGGAAAGCAAGAAATAACTAAGCCTGGAACCAAGGAAACAATCAACTGCAGGGAGGAATTCAACAACCAAATCCTCCCAATAATGCTGGGGCAAATCGTCCATCCCAAAATCCTTAGCAACCAAACATAGCGAGACACAACGCTCCGTTGTGCACAAACCAACCATGCACACTATGCGAGGTCTATGGGAACTATACATATGAGTGTCCCTTCATGGGTCGCGCTAAGCAGGCCATTAAGAATGAGGTTCATCATGCCACCAATATGGCAGCCCCAGCTCAACCCAACCCGACACCACTAGGAACTCCTCCTATGGTGCTCCAAAACCCATTACTAGTCCAAGGATTGGTAGCAACTGCATCAGCTCCCCAACCCAATCCCACGACCCTGACTGCACCTTCGACAGTAGAATCAGGTGTTCATCATCTACTAGCCTTGACAACCGAAGAGGTCAATTTACAGACCAAATGAAATCAGTACGAAACTAACACTGAACCTGCTAATCCATCAGTAGCATCCACGTCCAAAACAACCAATACACCTCTTCACTTACCTCCTTTTCCCCCACTTCCCCCCATACGGTCGGTTGCCAACAATGTCCCGACTAGAGCTGATGTGAGCTACAACATCGTGGATGACTTGGATCAAACACCCATGGCCATGTCCATTCTTGAGGTACTTAAAAAATTCCCGGACACAACGGAAATCCTTAGTATCCTCCCTCAGTGCTGTAGACCCCTTTGACTCCAAGTTGATCACATTCAACATAGAGAATGAAGAACCGTGGATGCCATCAACCATTGCTTTCCAAATCTCAGTATCTGTTCATAATTTGGTCATGCACCTATGCATTGTGGATGAGGGGGCATCCACATGTGTCATGTCAACCTTAGTCTGGAAGAAACTTGGGTCCCCAATTTTGCAACCATCCATCACTACTCTGAGGGCTTATGATGGCCATCCCACTAAAGCTGAAGGTATCCTCCCACACATCCCCATCATGTTAGCCGAGAAAATAGTATTGATTGACATAGAGGTTTTCAATGCTTAGTTGGACTACAACCTTCTACTCAGAAGAACTTATATGTACACCATGAGAGCCATAACATCAATTGTTTTCCGTATCATGATGTTCCCTCACGACGGGAAAATTGTGACGGTTGACGAACTAACTTATCACGATCCACAAGGGCTAACTGCAACAGCTAATGTTATCCCTATGATCAATACCATTGATCCACAAGGGATAACTGCACCCTCCAATGTTATCCCTGCGGCCAACACCATGGTTGATAACATACCAGCCTCCCCATTGTTGAATGTGGGCCCTGGGTTGTTTTTCGATACCACCATGATGGATTCCTTCCCCTTAGTGTCACCACCATCGACACCAAATGAGACTGTGGATTTGTGCATGCTCTCATCCAACACTTCTACACCTAAACATCAACCGCAGCCATAGCTCCAACAACAGTCACAACAACATCTGCAGCTGCAACATCATTCACAGCTGCAACATCATCCACAGCCACAACAGTATGCCCAGCCGCAACACCATCCATAGCCGCAACATTATGCGCAGCTGCAACCACAACCCCATCCCCACATGCAACCATCAGGGAGTTATTTGGGCTCCTCCCCAGTCCACACAATTCCCTTCCTATTTCCCCTGCCTGGTGTCATGAGTAAGCTAGTAATGGCTACCTTAAACTTTCCCATTCTTACATTGGGGATTCCTATGTCGTACCTCAATCCACCAAACCAGTCTCCAATGCCCCAGGTAGTCTTAACCCTTGTACAACCCATTGCAATCAAATCTCATCCTCCACCCGACGTGCAAAAACCAACCACCACACCTGCACCCATACCTCCCCACGCAAAAAGGGCCAGGTGCAAAAACGTGAAAGCTATCACTGAACCTCGATAGATTCTGCCTTGCGTCATCTGTGAAGAACAAGGCCATGCAACTCATAACTGACCTGATATTCCCATGATCTGTGCACATTTGGATGCCATGGATACAATAGAAAACATCATCGTGGTTGAACTCCCAAGTAGGCCAATAGTGAGAAACAAGTCATTGAGAACAAACCATGCTTGCACCATTTGCAAATTATATGGACACTATTCTCACCACTGCTAGGACTTGTCCAAGTTTTGAATGGCCCTCGCCAACCTTCGACAACATTCCCTTGAATTTGAGATCACTCTGATCGAAGAAATCCACCCCCCACCTCCTTCTTCAGACACCATGTCCATTTACATGATGTCCAATTCCACAAACCCTCTTATCTCCGTGATCATTGAAAATCCATCAGACCTATCTCAACATTTCTTTCATAATGATGAGGAGATACTTGAAGCCTTAACTGCTCTAGAATACCCTTGGGATGACATGCACCACCGTTCGTTCTTCCTCCCCGAAGAACTTGTGTCGCAGTCTGACTAGTTTTCCATTGAAACAAAGGATTTCGTTCATGGGAAAGTCTACTGGTTCAAAAATCCTAGTTTGGCACTAGATGCTTTTGAAGAAGGGAACATGGTCAATATATTGCCAACCATCAAAATCAACATCTCAACCAATCTTGAGGTTGTTGAGGAAATCATGCTGGGGCATTATTCTCCTAAGAAGAAGTCACTTCCTACAAAGCACTCTTCCAAGAATTTTGTGACATCTTTTCCTAGTATTACACTGAAATGCCCAGGTTGGATCCATCCATTATGGAACACCACATTGACACATGGCCCGATGTGGCCCCCGTGCACCAAAAGCAATGGCCCATCCATCCTGCCAAAGCTTCTGCGGTTAAAGATGAAATCGAGAAGCTGTGCACGACCGACTTCATTTACCCCATTGCTTACACCACTTGGGTTTCAAATCTTGTTACAATGAATAAAAAATAGGGTACCATCCACATTTGCACAGACTTCCATGATCTGAATTGGGCATGTCCCAAAGACAACTTACCAACACCCTTCATCGATCAGATTATCGATGCATGTGCCAGACATGAGGTCTTTTCCTTCATGGATGGATTTTACGGATATAACCAAATTCAGATCCGGAAAGAAGGTCATTACAAGACTTCATTCACAACCCCATGGGGCACATTCGCATACCAAGTTATGCCCTTTGGTCTAAATAATGTTGGATCCACCTTCTAGTGTGCCATGACATATTATTTCCGCGACCACATCCACATCATGTTGGTCTATCTAGACAACCTCATTGCGCAATCACGGAAGCAAACAAAACACATAGACGACTTGCAGCAAGCCTTCCTGCGATGTCATAAGTATAGGACCCACTTGAACCCTTTTAAGTGTGTTTTCTGTGTCCCAACAGGCCATCTCCTAGGGTTCATCGTGTCACACAAAAGAATGACCGTTGATCCCCTAGAAGTCCAAACTACTTTCCCTCTAACGTCACCTCTTTAAGTGACGTGCAATTCAGCTTGTAACATAGTCTTGTCCTTTTTTGTTTTACATATTTTTTAAAGTGATTCTTATGTATTGTTTCCTTCATTTCTCCTAATGAATCCTACCTCGGGTCGATACATTGGATTTGCTGACGGAGCAAATAGATGGTCTCCAAACCTCGCCTTGGCTACATGTGTCATCTACTCCTCATTGCATGAGTTGATCCATATGGACAGAATATGTGTGGGCATTGTGACCAACAACCAGGATGAATATGATGGTGTTAATGGTCTCTTGGCTGCCACTCTCCAGTTGGGCATATGCCATCTCGATGTCTTCTTAGACTCCCAGCTGCTTGTCTCTCAGTTGAACAACTATTACAGGGTACGTGATCCCTGCCTCTTTAGAAAATTCCTGCACACTAAACAGATGGTTAGAACATTTGAATCCATCATATTCACACATGTTCCCAGAAACCTCAATAGTGTGGCGGATCAAATGGCTAATGACATTCTAAATTGGCACATTCATCATCGCTGTTATAGCTGATTTTACCACACCAGGTGAATCACACTTGTATGGCCTTCCCCTGTCCCGTTGCAGACTCCTTAGATCCCTTGGACCATTTTTGTCCTTTGATGTTTCCTAGACCATCCCTATAAACATGTGAAAATTGCTATACGCGACTTTTAAACCCCTTATCGCGTATATATGCAGGTTTGACCCCTAAAACCGTGTACATCGAGATGTATACAAAATCCAAATCCTTTTGGAGTTTTCCTTGACATGGATCCAAGTCACTTATCTCCTAGCCTTCCATATGCCTTGAGATCGCTTGGATTCAACCTTTCATTACCCCTTGAAAAGCTATATAAGGAACTCTTTGGATACATTGAAGGCATAAGAGAACTGAGAGCAAAGAAACTATAGTCCATTGTTGCCGAAACTTGTGCTTGAGTCTGAATCCCTTTGTCACTTGGAGCACTTTTGTGTTCTTCCCAAGCTTTCCTTTTGATTGTGAGCTTGCTATCAAGAGATGGAGGATTGAGGTGGTGGAGGCCCGAGTGGGGGATTCAGTTTCTCTAATTCGCAGACGTGCCGACAGAGGTTGTATCCATTGTAATCTTTGATTTTATATTAATAGAAATATATTTTCCTGTCCAATAATGTATGTTTAAATGAATATTTTATCCCTGGATGATTTCAAATGCTTATACATTATTGATTATATATGCTAGAATAGATCTAACACTAATATATATAGTATGCTTGTATTGTTTACTTGTTGTTGAGGAAGTGATTAATCAATTCAAGCTGAAGTTGGAAAGCTTAACGGGGATCTACTTCAACCATCCGGAATAAGGTATGAGGTCTGATCCTTTAGTGTTAGATATTTGATTTCTATTGCATATTGGAAAGTATTGTTTTCTGGAGTCAAGCTGTCTATTGTGGTACCCGAAGCCATAGGAATTTCTCTCCGTAACAGAATTGGCGACTCTGCAGGGGAGTTCCTAGTAGTTGTCCTTTGGGGGTTTTCTATCGGTATTCAATGGCTTTGAATTGCTCTTTTTTCTCTTGTTTCTGTGTTGGGTCTGGGGGCATGTTTTCCTGGTAGTGTTTGATTGGTGTGAATTTTGTCTTAGCTTATCTGTTTGCCTTTGTTTTTATGCACCTTTCTTCTTGTACGCAAGTTTTTAACTCACACTCGCGTATATACGCGGGTTTCACTGCAATTTTTGTGTACACACACGGGTTTACTGTGAATAGTCACGTATGCCCTTAGTGGGGCCTTCTAGAGGAATATTGATTGTTGCTGGGTGAATTTGGATGATTGCTGAGTCTCCTTTGATACTGCCAGAGTCTGTATACACCTCTGTTTCTGACCAGAGACATTTTTTTAGGGTAAAATTTCTTTTTTGAAGAATTTTCTTATCATTGCATTTTCGATTTTTGTTTTGGGATTAGTGCATTAGATTTATTTTACCTTAGTACTTTTCTTGAGTGCTTCTTGAGTGTGCTTGCAGATTTTGGGGGTTGTAGAACCATTCTTTTGCTTTAGTATCTCATGTTTATTTCAAAAAATCCAAAAATATTTGATTATCATTATGCATTGCATCTTGCATTTTGCATAGTACTTGCACTAGATTTACTTTGGAGTATTAGTCAGGATTTCATATAGGAAAGTTTGCATCTATCATTCGAAGAAAATTGTGCATTTCATGTAGTAGAATACCCTGTTTTTCATGGACACAATGCATTTGCATTGATTGTTAGGTGTGCATTTTGCTTCATGTTGTGTTATAATGTCATTAGTTGCACGGCCATATACCTCTTTTGAGTAATAAAGCCAATTAAAATCAATGCTTAATTAAAATGAACTACACTATTTTATTTGATAGGGTTCACCAACAAGATTAGGTTTTAGGGTCTTGGAATAGTTCATTGTGAGCAAATTCTCCAAGACCACTAAAAAACAACATGTATGTGTTTGTCATGCGATGACTTATGGACCTTATGCAAATTCTCATGCGATGACTTATGGACCTTATTATGGGATGCAGTATGGGTAGGGTTCTTCACCTTATGGGTGCGGGTATCAACAACCCGCTTACTCTCCAAATTACAGCTTTGTAGCTCTGAATAGTCAAGGTACACCACACTATGGTGCTTCCATGCCACCCTATATGGGTCAAACGAGAGGAGGGCACTATGGCCAAGGCCATGGTGGTTATGGTAACCAGACCTATGTGAATCAGAACTATTAGGGAGCGGTCCATTGACCTACTCATTCTAGGCTCCCTTTCCTCGCAACGCTAAATCTTCCTGACTTGTTGAGATTGACGAATGATCCTGTAGCTCATGACCCGGCTTGGCTGGTTGTCCCTACTAAGCTTCCCTCAGACATACCCAAATTCGAGGGAAAACCAGGAGAGGATCCAAGTGAACATGTTACTACCTTTCACCTATGGTGCTCTTCAAATTCCTTACACCAAGATTCGATCCATTTAAGGTTGTTTCAACGCACCCTTACAGGGCCTTCCATGAAATGGTATATAGAGCTACCTAGGGGGTCATTCTCTTTGTTAGATGACCTAGTGATGACTTTTCTTAACCACTTCCAGCTACCAGTGCGTTACGACATTGGTATAGAACTCTTGTCGACATTTCGGCAGGATAAAGCCACACATATCTCGGATCATATCCAAGAGTGGCGTAGATGAAAAAGGTTGATTAAAGCCTTTATACCACCGAAATTCCTCCTCGAATGGTTCCTTAAGTCATTATTGCCTTATATAGCGAAGGATGTTTCTACATTCGAAGTGCAAAATGAGGAACAAGCCATTTTTAGGGTGCAGGAACTGGATTTGATTTATTCTCAATCCAGTTTGTTATATGAGATCATTCACAATGCTCTGCATTATAGTTTTGACCCCAAAGTTAAACCTGGACCACATGCCGATGGCATTGTTGGTTGTGCGAGTGCTAAACCTATGGATTCGATTACAAAACAAGTTAGTCAATTGTCCATCAACCAATCTACTTCAGGACAAGCCACAGCTTCATCTCAACCCACCCAAACGACGAGTGTGCTTTCGGTGCAATCGTCAGACCAGAAGGGTAACCAGCAGCCCGGAAGGAATAAAAAGAAGGGTAAGAATAATCATAAGGGTGGGAATAGGAATGAAAATGCTAATAATAATGACAAGAATTCCCGTAATGCTGGGGGGGACAAGCAAGCTAAACGTAAGGTTAAATTTCCTTGCAAGTTGTGTAAGGAATATCACCTCACTTACTTGTGCCCTCGTATCGATGAAGCCTCGATATTCTTAGCGTAGGGCCTAGCTATGATAACTAACCCTTTACCTCACAATTGAAACATGGACTCGAGGCCCCATTATCAGTCTATTGGTGATCAAGATCCACCAGAGGGTAGTGGTAGTGGTTGCATTAACATGGTACATGCTGCAAAAGTTGTGACCCGTGCGAAGGACTATGGTTCGTCACAACCCAACCCAGGAAAGGAACCTGATCCACCAAGAACTCCTTTGCGTATTGAAAAACCTGTGGATAAACCTGAAGTTGCACCTCACATTCCTAAGGGAGTCCTTAAATGTTTAGGGCATAATCGTAATTCCTGAGCCACCCAAAACTATTTTGTTGTCAAGGATTTGAGCCACACTCCTTGTGCGATGTCTGCACTAGAAGTACTTTAGAGTTGTCCTTCACAAAGGAAGGCTTTGCTTTCTTCTTTTGGTGTGAATGATGATGATTCTTCCTCCGTGATTAAATTTGAGACCATAGGATTTCAGCCTCGCTTGCCTTACTATGTGTCTCTTTTGATTCATGTAGAATGTCTCAATATGACCGTCAAGTGCACTGTGATTGACGAAGGCGCTGCTGCTTCTGTGATGTCTTTATCATGTTGGAAGGGTTTAGGCTCCCTTAAGTTGTCTAAATCTGTGACCATGTTAACTGTGTTTGATGGGAGATCGTTTAGGCCACATGGGATCCTTCCTTCCCTTAAGGTCCGTTTGGGAGGGAAGACCGTTGCGATAGAGGTCGAGGTGGTTGCACTAGTACGAGTGATCAATTTTGCCACGGAAAAACGTGGCAATATCCACGGAAAAGCGTGGATATTTCCACGTCTAAGTGTTTTTTTTCCGTGGAAACAATTTCGTCGCAATAGAGACGACCCCTAATTTGCGTTGCAAGAGCGACAATGTTCTATATTTCGTTATATGTCTAAGCCGTCTCTATATCCACGCCTGGCCGTCTCTGTATCCACGCCTGGCCATCGCTGTATCCACACTCTGTATAAGGTTTAAAAAAAAATGCAAACCCAGGAATAAGACGTCACTATAGCCACGCCTTTCCGTCTCTGTATCCACACCTTGCCGTCTCTGTATCCACGGCTGGCCGTCGCTGTATCCACGCTTTGTATAAGTTTAAAAAAAAAAATGCAAACCCCAGGAATAGCGACGGGGATGCTATTACCCATCACTTCTATTCAAACAATCTCCTAATGCCTGGCTTCTTCCTCATTAATGTCACTTCATCTAGGCACATATACACATCTGTTTGGGACTGTCATAACATAATCTTTTGTATCATTTGGTTGTTGGCAAACAAATAGAAAAGGAAGTTCTAACAGATTAATCTTTGTAGGGACTTGCAATCTTTTAGCTAAGTTAACAAAAATTTATGAAATTATGCTTTCTACTAGAGTTTATAGCAATAATACAATTTTCTTGTTGAATATACCCATAAACATGTCACAGAAAACTATCACATGAAAACAATCCATTGATTTTCTCTTTATCATCCTTGATAACATGACACCACCTATCTATAAATACCATATGTGAGCATCATTTATTATATTAATGACTATAGATAATCACCAAATAGTGTGATATTTGACTTCATTTCATTTAGGTTTTGAAGAAAAATCTCTTACTTTTCAATCAGTTCCTTTATGTGACTAGTGTTTTGAGGCGAAAAATTTGAAATAATCATAATTCTCACAGTATTCCTTGGAATCTCTAGTATGCCAACAATTATGAAATGCCATAATCATTTTGCGTCTATGGGCACAAATTTAACTAAAATTTGGGAACTCTGTCAAATGATATCAACTTATCAGAAAATATTTGTGTTCCTACAACCTTTGTTACTTTTACAAGTGTTTCCTGTCAATACGTGCAAAAAGCACCTGGGCCTGTTATGGGAATTTTTTACAATAACGCTAGTACATAGCCAACTTCCAATGGTTTAAACAAGCAAATAACGATGCAAAGAGCTTGGGCAATAGCTGCTAATATGGCAATCACATAGCCAACTTCCAATGGTTTAAACTTTAAATAAGCAAAGAATGATACAAAAATGATGGCTTACATATTTCATATGGGCTAAAGCTTTGGCCATGGCGGCCAATATGGCAATCACATAACCAACTTGTAATAGTTTAAACATGCAAATAAAGGTGCTAAAATGATGCCTTACATATTCCAGTTGGCAGATTATTACAACAATTACTATAGACACCAAACATAATCTCATGAGTCTTGAGCTGTACAAGAATCTAAAATATTGGCTAGTGTTCAGTATTTATTTTTTCATCTCCATTTGGTAAGCCCCCTTGCACTAGCATTTGATTTCTCAACTCCTGTGAAGCAAGCAATAAACTACTTTAGAAACAAAAAATTAGCAACTAAAATGACGACAGCACAGATGCTTTACGATTAGCAATTACTTCACATGGGGCTCCTATATGATCTCAAACTATGTGACAGTCATATGACCCCAATGACTCTACAACATATACCTCATCAGCTACAGCAAACCCATTCCACCCCATGTACAAGAAAAAACAATATTCCCACCAATGATTCAAAGCAAAGTGTTCAAATATAACAGAACACTGAATTAGACCAGACTGACCTGAGAGTCATGATTATCAATTATTATCTACTTGAGGCAGATGAACTACTTGAGCAGCCATTCACCTTTGTCTATCACGAAGATACAAGACTGTCAAAAGGCAGGCAAACAGTGTAACTAAAGTCACATTGCCATCATCAATAAGGGTCTTCTTTAACCATTTTCCTAATTTGGGAAGCATGTCAGGGGCACCTTTGCAGGTGATGATGGCTTGTGTGAAAAGTGTAGAAGATCATGGTTATGTCCTATCATTTGGGTTGCCTTCATTCTCTGGTTTCTTGCCACACAGGGACAATAAAGCTGGTATACATGCTTTTCTAATTTAGTACTTATTTAACATGATATTTGTTTTATTATACCTTGTCTTATTTCCTTGCATGAACTTGAACGTCGGTGTTGAGGACTCCAAAAACTAAATGTAGGACAGTGCTGGTAATGCTATGCTGTCAATTGCACCCTTAATACCCATTACCAATAATGCCTATTCCCATCTATGATTCATTTGAGGTGGTTGTATTGAATTTTATTTATATAGTATATTGCTTTGTCATTTCATGACATTCTCGACTTTGATGTATAGGGAGTACTGGATCTTTATGTGGATCCGATGATGAGGAAAAGTGTATATATTCTTCAACAGAAAAAAATGTAGTGTATTAATTCAAAAATATGAAATTACTTCACATTTAGTATTCATGCTAAAGCATATAGCCATTCTAATTAGTATACATGCCAAAGTATATAACATATAGGCATGCTAATGATGTGGTAAGGTGTGATTGGACAATATATTTCCTTTCTTCTCTCGTTCTAGTTCTCTTGTTTGGCACTTTTCACTGTTGAATGTCCTGCTACAAAAACCACAAATGAAGGTTGACACATCTACAAGGAACTCAATATGAAGGCTGACCAACTGTCCAAGGAAGCTCTGCAGTACCACCCAGGAAGCTTTGATATCCATGAATTAGTGGATGGCCACGAGACAGTGGCCATGGAGTTTCAATTCTAGAGCTTCAGACCTCTATGGCTATGATATTGTCATGTTTTTTCTTGTCTTAAACTGACCTTCAGATCAGTCTCGAGATCCTTTCTTGGACAGATCTTATGAACAGACCTGATCAGGAAATCACACTCAGGAAAGCTATAGATGAACACTGAAGCAAAGGTATCTTAAAATTAAAAAAGAAATTTATGGAAAAAATAGTGAAACCTATATAAATCTGTAAATGGAATGATAAGCATCCAAGTAAGCTGAGAAAACAGTGATAACACACCTCAACAACATCCGGCCTGGAACAAAGCTGCTTAAGTTCTGCAATCTTCATTCTTCCTTGAAGCTGCATGTCAAGTAACATAGAAATCAACACCCTTGAGAACTATGAAATCGAAGCGGAGAACACTACCAGAGTAGTGAATGTGGAATAAACAAATACAGAACCTTCTTCTTTTTATTTGAAACCCCTTTTTCTTTATTCTGCTGCTCTTGTTCATCCTCCTCATCTGAATCAGAGTCTGCTTTTTTCTTTGCTGCCAAACTCGAAGTTGCATCCTTCTTTTCTTCATCCTGCAAAGGAACAACTTATAATATCAATATTTTTCCTCCAGCTCTTACTTTTTCAACTAAAACGCAAAAGGGGTATAAGACATAGTGGAAAAGGCTACAGACAACTAAACTACATAAGCCACACCTCCTTTGCAATTGCATAAGCCATTCAAGAGTTTATATTAGACACACAAAGGCATTTGAAACATCCTGATACATATACCTTTTACATGATACATATATGCTGATACGTATACCTTTTGCATGATATCTTGCTCCTCTACCTTTTCCAGTATACCTTTTACATGATATCTTGCTCCTCTACCTTTTCCAGTATACCTTTTACATGATATCTTGCTCCTCTACCTTTTCCAGGATATATTTGTTACTATATTTAAGCAGACGTATTAATGAGTGGTTTGAGGGATCTAGAATCCAGATTGGGGTTTGTAACTATTACACAATCTGTAATTCTCAATAAATTACTTCACATTTACAACTTCACATGCATATTTCATAGCTTTTTCAAAACCCACTGACATGAAAACCCTTCACGTCCTCTGCTCCTAACAAAGGAGACTCCTACAATTTACATAGATTTTGTCAGAGACTCAGAACATTGCTATGAAACTCAGACCAATAGTCAAACCATTGCTTTGATGCTAGGACCAGTTTTCAAAACAACCACCAAGACACCCTTCCCTTTTCCCTATCCCCATTTAGGAAATTGCTGAGTTATACATACTTTTTGCCCTTCCCTTTTCCCCATCCCCATTTAGGAAATTGATGAGCTTACATACTTTTTGTCAAAATGCACTGCTTTGAATCTCTTAAGACGCATTGCCTTTGGATTTTGAATTTATGCCACATGAACAGCCCTGCTCTACAAATGACAATGTTTCTGACTCCAGTAATATTCCTTTACAAGGAGCTATTGAAATGCTTAGTTTTATTAAAGAGTGCATTTTTTCTCCATATTGGCATTCTTCTATTTACAAAGAAGCCTGTCACCAACTTAATGAAGAACATGTCAGTTCTCTTTTATGAATGCTACAGCCACAACTTTCAGTTGATGAAAGAATGGAGGGGGCTGGTGTTTCAGATATGTCCTATGAAAAACACTTCCTTGAACATTTTCACAAAGCATGCTTTAACCTGTTACATGAACTTGTTATGAGGCATGCCTTATCCACCGAACTTGAAGAACACCTAGTTATCATGGCTTAGCTTTCCAACAAGAGATCATGGCTTAGCTTGGCAGTCCATACAGAGGTCACGCCCAGTCTTTAGCAGCCCATTTTTCTCTTTGTATTTTGCTCAACTTACAGGGTAATCTTTCTTTTTCAAGAGCCTATTGGGTTAGTCAGAGGTGCTTAAGCAGAAGGTTGTTGACCTTCTTGTTGTCAGTAACTGTCTCACCATAGTGGGGCTGTGTTTTTAGATATTTAATTGGATGAATGCAATTCTTTCTAGGTCATTCTGCCAGCCCAAAAAGTAAAAACCTTCTTACAACAGTAACCACGAAAGGTTTTGGCTAGTTGGCAAAGTCAAGGTACTATTTTTCACCATTAACATTACTCCTCTCCCGAGAGATATGTTCACTACTCATGGTCTTCCTTCCCTTTGTAAGTAGGCCTTTTACCCAGCCGTGGCATTTAAGTGGAAGGGTAGCTTTTGTTGTGAGACAAATTTGCTTCACTGTAATAATCCCAAATTGGAAAACTGCATGCTATTAATTCCAAGTCAATCTGTCTGTGTTATCTAGGATTGATAAACAGTTAGAAGGCTTCTCACATTCTCTCCATCTCAGTGAGTGCTAGAATTGAGCTCTGTTCTTATGGAGAAGATTCCATTATTTCCCTACAGTTAAAGGAAGACTGCACATGTGTTTGTGTTATCTAGGGTTGATAAACAGTAAGAAGGCTTCACAGCCTCTCCATGTCACTGGGTTCTAGAACCGAGCTGTGCAGAGCTCTCTTGCTCTGTTTTTATGTAGTAGAGTACATAATTTCCCATATTGTTGAAGTGAGAATGAAATGTGATGGCCTACACCACATTTTTAGAAGCATAGCCCCTTTCAAATCACCTGAGGGGACTGAACACATTATGTGTATTTTCTGTTGTATTTATGTTCTCTTTTCCATTCTACTGACAAATAAGTTGAAGATTTCGAAGGATATACATAGTAACGAGTGGCACCAGTACATCAGCAAAAACTTGGGGGTAAAGTGTATCAAATCGTATTCCTTTTAACTCAAGTTCATCCTAAAATATGAATGCAACAAACTAGTCCTTTCATCTAAATAGGTTAGATATGCCACATTACTACTACCCTAGAGTCTACAACAAATAGATGACTATGACACATTGCTCCCTTCACTTTCTCAACATCTTATGACCACATTAGCCCATGATTGATAGGCACTGGTTTTCTCCATCTCTTCTCTCCTAGTTGTAGTCCTTTATTTCCCTATCCCATCCTTATCCCATTTCCACCTTTCATATACTACAACTAACCACCAGTTTGTTAAAGCTTACTCTTCCTAACTCACCTAGAGCCTACACTTTGTCGACTTAGCAATATTATTTAGGAATACCCCTTTGAGATGGAGGAGATCCAAATCAGAATAAAGAGGAAGGGCTACTAAGGTGACAGTGACTAGCCTGCCTTAAGTTGCACAAGACTAGCTCCTTGATGCTTGGGACTTTACATAATTTAGGGGGTACTACATTTTGTGGTAGCACTTTGCAAGATAAGATGTGTATCTACAATTTTGGAGTTGTTCTCCCTATATGTGGGACCCTGGATCGGGTCACATGGCATATTTTTGTATCAGTACATGACTTGAAAATTTAGCTGCATGTCTTGAATAAATGCGTACATGATGAAAGGTATTCTCCCTTACTACTTATCAGTAAAAAAATTAATATTTCTAAAAGAAGAGAAAAAAACAATAGTTACATTGTTGTACTTGTCATCTTTTGCAAGCATTCTCTTGTGTGCCATGTAAAAAATGTATCTCACCTCCAACATTTTTATTAGAAAAGGAAATTTTATGGGCCTGAGACCAGTTCCATGCATGTCTACGGTATATGAACAATCTGGAAACTTCAAAGGTTCTACGATTTCAATGTGTTCCTCCATGTTCATATTTAGAGGCTCCGCAATAGAATCTGCCTGACTGACAGCATCAACATTTGAGGGGATTCTACTATCAGACATTCTACTTGAAACATGATTTTGATCACCTTTTTGAATAGCCTCTCCGCTCATCGATTCTGAATATCTATATGTAGCATAAACATACATACACACACACATTTTTTGATGATTAAATCCTAGACCTGCTGAATCTTGGAAAAACCAAAACAAAAAGGTAAATAATGGAATTCAACATATATAGATTTGTTAACAAACCTCTTATCCATGGGTGTCAAACATTCCACTTCATGTGGCTCAAATACTGCAATTGTGTGCTCCCCAGATGCAACAACATACAGGATCTGCAAATCCTTTATCCGCAGAGAAGGTAATATAACTGGTAGAAGCTGCACTTCGCTACCACAGAACAACATCACAAAAATTGAAGGATTCTATTTTTGTTTGACCTTTTAAAAATGTAAGTCAAACATAATCAAAAGTTCCATGCATATTGCAGAGTTGAACAAAGAACATGCTAATGAGAATCCTAATCAGAAAGCGAGATTTACCTTTCAATTTTACCAAGCTGGTTTTGTTCTCCATCTCCCCAACCATAGATAATTCCTCCTACTGTTATTGCAATGGAGTGTCTAGAACCTGTAGAAGCTTGAATGACCCGTGCACCCTCAAGAGCATATACTTGCATTGGAATGAGTTCATCCTAAGTAGTACCAAGTCCAATTTGACCCCAGTGACCTTGCCCCCACTATTACAAATTACTTGAAAAGAATAACTAAGGATGAACAATTGGAAAAGATACTATTATAACAGCAATTAAAAACCACTCGGGACTAGTTTAGTTTAAGGGGGCAAGACTTGTTATTTCAACTCAATAAATAGATTAAAAATAATAAATTCCATTAAATAATAAACTTCAAACATTGACAGTTCTTGGTACTAGCCACTTTATCATACATATATACTTCATGAAATGAGAAATTCAGTGCTACCAATTATTCTTCTGACAAATACTTACAAAAAAAAGCCTGCCTTCACTATTGACAGCCATTGTATGGTTACCCCCACAGATAACTTGCACAATCATCTGATTTGCAACTGCTTTCACTTGTTCTGGTTTGAATTCATTTTGCACAGAACCATGTCCTAGTTGTCCATATTTATCTCTTCCCCAAGTGAACAGCTATGACCATAGCACCATACTAATCAAATCCAGGCCCCATGAAGAGGTTTACAAGGAACATAATGCAGTTATGGAGATGAAAGAAAAGCAGCAGCAGGATTTTCCTTCTCCAGTTAAGAAACTCACTGAATGTGAAAGCATAGTTGGAAAAGGGGCATCTCAGTCTCAGACAATAGGGGGAACAGAGAAGGATGTTAGCCCAGCAGCTGTAGGAGAAAGCATTTCAAACATGAAATGCTTACCTAAGTTACCTTTTGATATATATGTTCCTAGATGCAAGAGAAAAAAGGCACACTCAAGATCATCTTCTCTTCAAAGAGTTGAAGCTTTGCATGCTTCGCCTGTAGAAGAGCAAAACAATCCATTGCTGCAGGACTACAATGTTAATGAACTGAAAATGGAAAGCAAAACAAGCCCCTTCAGAGATGGAATTCGGGATAGTGTTTAAGGCTTGAGCATTCTGCTGACTTGTTTTAGGGAAGAAGTAGTTGCAGACCACTCAAATGCAAACTGCTTCTGTTATGGGTCTTGTGCTTTTGCCATGATCCAAAGGCTTCTTGTTGCTGTTTGCATCTGGAGTTCTTGGATTTGGGAACCTACATATTGAAAAGGTTTGTTGTAAACTTCTACTGTGAGCACAACTTGTATGCTGCTACCAGATACTGGAGGATATAGATGAGATCATTTGATACGTTATTGCTAATTTTCAAGAGGGTTGAGGGCTATTTAATCAGAATCTTAGAAAACCTCAACACGTCTAATCCATTTGCAGAATTTATTTCTGTGAAGTGATCCATTATGAGGTGTGCTTTTCACTAGTCAAGAAATGTATGACTATACCATATCTAATTTAACAGTTATTCTTATTTTCAACCTGTTCTCACCAGGGTTGCAGGGCCTTCATCATCGATATAACCTGCAACAGAAACATACAAGTTACAACAGATTACAGAACAACCAAATGACTTCCTTGATGTTAAAGAGACAAAAAGGATTCGAAACATCAGAATAAGATTAGGCTTCTCAGAAGTACTCATCACATGCAAGTTCCTCATAACAAAGGGCATCCAGTATGCTAGTGAAGACATCAATAAAGCATTCTCACTACCCATTTTGCAGTGTACTACTCTATGCTTTTATAAAATATACTGATCCTCAATCATACTCACAACAAAGATCTATGGTTAGCAAATGACACAAGGTTGCACACCAATATGGGAACGAAACAGGAGGCATCAAATTGGAGGTTTCTACTTTCTCTCTGGTTCAGTTCTACTCAATAATTTTAGAAGCTTTAACGAAGGACAACTTTTAGGAGTTCAGACAGACCACTATAAAACTGCGAAATTGCTCAGTCCACATGTTCCACAAGAAGCTGAATTTGACATTATTGGAAATATAATTAAAAGAACCACAAACGTATTGATGAAATCCTTCAATGCAACCAGCAGGAATTCCAGCCCACTCCTATCTGAGCCTAAGCTCTGAAAAAATAGTCTAAGATCCCGTTTCGGTCTTCCGAGGATGATGTATTTCATTTCACTATCCAAACATCAGGGATTAAGGCCTCACTGATTTGAATACCTAATCCTGTGATCTCTAAGCTTTCACACCTAATGTGCCACATCCAACTACTTTAAAATTGTATCTGCCCTCAAACCCCACATTTAGCCTAAGTCGCTGAAAATAGCAATGCAGAAGGATAGATCAGAACCATGAAACTACAAACTTATGAAATTCTAAAATATGCCTCACACTACCTGCTGTTCAATCATATCTAATGCAAATACCAACCCCAAATCACCCACAGTACTAAGGATCTAGGTATACACCAAATGCCCATTGTAGGAGTATACAGCAGAGAGACAAAATGGTTGAATAAAATGAAAAACACCCACCACAAATTCCACAAATGGGATTCATAAAAACCTGTAAGTGCCCCAGCCCCAGCCAAAGTACTCCAAATCCAGATTCCCCATACACAACAGTCTGTGAGAAGGGGGCTTCAAGTCAAATAAAAAATGAAATGGGTTCAGATGAACTTACTGCTCTGAAATCCACCATAGAGTCCAAGCAAGAATACCAATGGAACGAGCATGGATAGCAGCACCAAACCCACAACTGCAACTCCAAATTTCGTCCATCCCTTCTTCATAGACATAATTTCCTTACGAAAACGCTAATCACCGGGTGCTATTTTCCCTCCTTTCCTGCACCATCAGATATGGAGGTTTAATGACCACAAAATCATGAGTGGGTGAATAGAAATTTATCACAGGCAGTGGTACACCCAAATCAGCAAAAGACATTCTATCCTGGAAATTGCAATTCGCTCGAAATCCAGTACTGTGGTTAATTTGAGCAAACTGTGCATACAATATCAATATGTGTGGGGAAAGCTATGGATCTATACGACCCCTGGCTCTGCAGTGAGTTGAGCTATATGATCTGTGTTTCATTAGGTAGGCCAAACAGACAGCCTTCTCACGGTATTATGCTAAAAGGTGAATCATTG
>LPNX010167028.1:244627-360833 GCA_001517045.1 Pseudotsuga menziesii | reverse complement strand
ATGTTCAATCAATGGAACATGATGCAACAGAAGAATGGGCACTGAATTCGAATTGTTTTTAGAAGGGATTCAACTATTGGAACAAGGTTAGACAAAAAGATATCCTTTATGCTAGACACATATATAAAAAGTCAACAAAATACGGTGCCGTCGCTATAGAGACGGTCAGGCGTGGATACAACGACGTCCAAGAGTTTAGGCATGGATAAGAGATTTCTAAGAGTCCAGGCGTGGATACAACAACACCTCATTCCTGTTACATCGGATTTTACACCAAAAAGTAAGAAACGTGGAAAACCTCTGTGGAAAAATCCATGCTTTTGTACTAGTGTTGATGTGCCCCTTGACTACAATCTCTTGCTGGGTAGGAATTGGATGTACAGTATGCAAGCCATAGCTTCTTCACTATTTCGCGTTGTATGCTTTCCATTTAATGGGAATATAGTTAGGATTGATCAAACGTCATTCAAGAATTCATCAGTTACCGCATCTTCGAGAGCTTCGATCTCGATTGTAGAGCACTCTCAGCCGACAACTGGAAGTGTGGGTGTGGGCATGTATCCATCCATCATGGAAAGCTTTAGTTGTCCTTCACCTATCCTTATGATAGGGTCTAGTTCCGCTGAGGCTTCAACATCTATGAGATCGGTGTCTTTTCGCATGAGTCATATGGAAGATCCTTGGATTCTTCCTACACCAAATACTTCGAGTGAGCCCATCGTGACGAACGTGCCGTTGCCTCCAACTATGGTAGCTTATCAAGCTAATGTTGGATGTGTTGCAGAGCCTAGTCCTTCCTCTTCACAGATGGAGGAGGAGGACCCATATGTGCTGCCTGCATGGGTAGTATAGTCTTCTCATGTGCACGACTGCCTTGATAGTGTTTTTCCTTCAGACAAAGCAATTATTGAGGCCATGTCGAGAGTTGAGCCACAATGAGAAGAGTTGCATCATAGACCTTACTTTCTTCCCGAGCTTGACTGCTTGGAGCATGAGGACTTTAGGGAGGTTCTTAGTGAGAGAGTTGGTAGTCCCATGGTTCCATTAAGCTCTCCTGTTCTGATGGTTGATGGGAACATGGAAAATATATCTCCAACGATTCCTATCAATATCTCTCGCAATCCTGACAGGATAGAGAATTTCTATATTGGGGCAGAATATTCCCATGATGAGATTCAAGAATACACCGAGCTATTTAAATAATTTCGTGATATCTTTGCTTGGTCTTATGATGAAATTCCAGGTATCGACCCTCGCATTGTTGAACACGAGATTAAGACTTATCCCAATGCTAAGCCTATTTGACAACACTTGCGTGCAATGAAACCTAGGAAAGCACCCACAATTAAGGCAGAGATAGAGAAACTATTGAAAGCCGGTTTTATCTATCTCATTCCCTTGACAGAGTGGGTTTCAAACCCCATTCCAGTTGATAAGAAGCAGGGAGAAATCCGCATATGTATTGATTTCCATGATTTGAATCATGTTTGTCCTAAGGACAATTTCCCCACACCATTTATTGATCAGATTTTGGATGAGTGTGTGGGTAGTGAGGTTTTTCCTTTATGGATAACTTTTCTGGATACAATCAGATACAAATTAAACCTGAGAACCAACATAAGACCACATTTATTTTTCCTTGGGGAACTTTTGCATATCAAAAAATTCCTTTTGTCCTTAAGAATTCTAGAGCTACTTTTCAGCGGGCTATGACCTTGATCTTCCATGATCCCAAATTGATTATCAAAGTATGTTTGGATGACCTTGCTGCTCATTCTCGTATGAGAATGTGTCATTCATATCATTTGAGATTGGTATTCGAAAGGTGCCGCCATTATTTTTGTCAGGTTAAATCCTCACAAGTGCATCTTTTGTGTGAATTCTGGTCGCTTATTAGGATTCATTATTTCTAAAGAGGGTATAAGAGTCGACCCTTTGAAGGTTGAGGCAATACTTCAGTTGTCTCCCTCGAAAAACATTCGTCATCTTCAGAGTTTGCAAGGCATGGAAAACTTCTTATAGAGATTCAGTGTAAATTTTGCCAATTTGACTAGAGGCTTCATGTGTCTTTTGAAGAAGGACACCACCTTTTGTTGGGATGAGCGAGCCCAAGAGTCCTCTGATGCGCTCAAGCGAGCCCTAGCATCGGCCCCGGTGATAATTAGTCCCCCAGACTATAGCCGTGATTTTCTACTTTATGTGGCTATATCCATGGAGACTATTGGTATGGTTTTGGTTTAAGAGGACGAGGAGCTCCAAGATCATGTCATATACTGAGCTGGAATCTTATTGACGTGGAGATCCATTATTCCCATGTTGAGAATCTTGCCTTAGCTACCGTACATGCGGTTCAACGGTTGAGACATTATATTCTCCTTCACCAGACTTTGGTTGTAGCCCATGTCAATATGTTTCAATTCATCCTCACTCAAAGGATGATTGGGCGAAAAGATAATAAATGGATTGTCATCTTGCAAGAATTTGACCTCGAGTTTGTTTCGGCAAAATCAAAGAAATCGTTAATTTTTGCGGAGCTTATATCGAATTTCCCAAGCAAGGCTGAGGTGTTGGTTTGTGAAGATATGTTTATCGATGAGCACAACTTCTTAATCTCAACTTTAGACCCATGGTATGGAGATATCATTATATATTTACAAACATTGAAGGTCCCTACTCACCTCTCACAGGATGAACGATGACGGTTACGTCATGTGTCTAACAATTACCTCATAGTGGATAACACTTTGTACCACCGTGGGGTAGATTCCATTTTATGTCGTTGTTTAACTCATGAAAAGGATAAGGTAGTGTTGAATGATTTCCATGGAGGGGTGTGTGGTGGTCATCTATCTGGGCTTTCTACAGCCCAAAAAATCTTAAGAGTGAGTTATTTATGGCCATTGATCTTTAAGGATTGTGTAGATGTGGTCAAGAGGTGCCACCCTTGCCAGGCATTTGCATGTAATATGCACTTGAAACCTGCCCCGTTACATCTCATCATCACCGTCGGTCCTTTCACTAAGTGGGGGCTCAATTTTATGGATTGCAACCCAGCTTCAGCTGGGGGGCATCATCATATCATAGTGGCTGTTGACTACTTCATGAAATGGGTTGAGGCTATGCCTACAGTTAAATCTGACGGTGAGACAGCCGTGCACTTTGTATTCAACCAGATTATTACTCAGTTTGGGATTCCAAAGGAGCTTGTCACTGACCATGGCTCACACTTTCAGAATCGTATAATGGAAGAGTTGGCATCAAAGTTAGGGTATAAACAAGAGCATTCCTCCTCTTACTATCCTCAAGCGAATGGACAAGTAGAAGCAGTGAACAAATAACTCAAATCCATTCTCCAACAAACCATCGCACAAAGCAAGAATAATTGGCACATTATGTTTATCCTGCTTTGTGGGCTTATAGAACCGCTGTTAAGACTGCCACAGGTTTTTCTCCATATCAACTTGTACATGGAGTGGAGTCGATATTGCTAGTTGAGTGTGAGATTCCCTCTTTGAAGCTAGAAATAGAGCTCTTACCAAACAATTCACCATTGGAGGAGCGTTTGGTCCACCTTGAGCAACTTGATGAGCAGCATCCGAGATGCCTTGGTTGCTCTAGAAGTAAATAAGCATCGCGTAAAGGTCCAGTACGATAAGTCTGTCCATCCAAGGAGGTTTAGTGAGGGAGACTTGGTCCTTTTGTGGGATCAACTGAAATAACCCTTGGGGGCAGGAAATTTTAACCCCATGTGGTGTGGTCCTTATGTCATCAAACGTGTGTTAGAGAAGAGCGCTTATGAGTTAGTGGATTATGAGGGAACGACCTTGGCATAGCCTAGAAATGGGCTCTATCTCAAAAAGTACTATGCATAATTTTCAGCCAAGGTTGGTTATTGTATATTATTGTACAGTTTTGCATAGTTAGGTCTTTTTCTTATGGTGATCGAGTTTGTGATTAGTTTCTATTTCTTTTGGCAGATGTCAATGGAATCTTCCACCTTCATAGGATTCTTGGATAGTGTGAGCTGTCACACTCAACACTCAGCCTCTGCTGCTTGGGTGATTTATACTCCTATGGGTCAGGTATTGTCTTCAGGAGGCGTATGTTTACAACCATCTTAAAAAAATGTTGCTGAGTATAGTGTCGTTATTGAGCTTCTACAGGATGCCATTTCACATGGCGTTCTCTCTCTTGAGGTACGTCTTGATTTGGAGTTAGTAGTGTCACAGCTTAATGGTTTGTACCATGTTAGAGATCCAACATTATTAAGAAGATTCTTACGTGTGAGATTATTAGAACGAAAACTTGACAATATAACATACATACATATTCCAAGAATTGATAGTCAAGTTGTTGACTCATATGCTAAAAATTAGAGCATGGGTAAGTACCTGGAAAAAATGGTAGTGGATTCCGTCGGCTAGATCTCCTGGAACTCATTGTTGAACTTCTAAGCTCAAATGGGTAAAAATTTCAAATGTTTTATAATGTTTTGAATTTTTTACTATTTATAGAAATTTTTCAAATTTTTGAAAAGTTTTACCCCCTTTCCTATAGTTTGGACTGTTTCTAATCCTTTTGGACCGTTTTTGGACTAATTTATGATGTAGGAGACCTTTTTGAGTGTTGTTTCAGCTGTTGGATTGACCCGTTCATGCCAATTTCAGGTATCATGTCTAAACTGGAATATAAGTTAGGTTTCATCACCATTTTCATTTTGCATGACCTTATGACCGTTTCATTATAGCCTTAGGTACGAACCCACTCTATTATGTCACAGAACCTTCTTGCTGTTTTAAAAGTGGCATAATATGAGTGGTAGAGCTTGACCTTACATGGGTACCCTAGTTAGTGCCTTATTTGCATTTGGTGCCCATGATAAAATTTTGTCCCTTAGGGTGTGGGTCTGTTGTATAGTATTGCCATGACATTTTGCAAGATCCTCATACTCCTCTTGATCTTTTGCTGGCCTATTTCACTCAGGATTCCCTTATGCCAAGTTGTAATTGCATTATCATGAGCTTTTCCTGCCTTATTGAGCCTTACGCCGGCTTCCCTGACATTGAGTTTCATCCATATAGCTCAAGCTTGTCTCATGTCTAGCCATGCAGAGCCATTTTATATATCCTTTGCAACTTGATTCCCTATTTTTACCAGGAGGGGACTTTCCCTTGAGTGTCGCTATCTCACACATGTATCCTTGCATTGAGCATAGGTATGTTTTACTACTTGGAACTAGTTTGTTTTCCCATATGACATTCGTCTCCTCCTAGTCTGTAACTATAAAGCAGTTTTATTCTTTTTCAAGCTTTTTAAATATTTGAAAAAGTCCAAAAAAAATCAAAAAACCAAAAAGATGGACAAGGAAAGATGTTATCTTTTGGAATTTGTTGAGTTGTGTCACCTTTGAACAGAGCACTGTATATCACATCCATTGGTTGGGTTTATAGTTTGACTTTAGGAGATATACTCATTTTATCTGAGTTTATCTCCACCGACTGGTAAAGCTTCTAGTCCCCATGGAGCCTTTGTTGATGCCTCCTGTGTCGCAGAGATGTCCCAGTTTTGTATATCGAGTCTGTGCTACCTATATTTAGTCACCATTCACCGTTATGCTCTTGTTCGAAGGAATTTGAAACCTGAGTTGGCCATTCCTCAATTATCTGGACTTTGCATGTCGGCCATTTCCTAGTATAGTTACTCGGTCATGCACCTTATGATCGAGTCCCTCCACACTATACAGCTTTGCTGAGTACCTCATGTTGGATGATGGGGGATGCCTTAATGCCCTCCTTCCAGTGGATTTCATCCCATCAACTTCAGATCATTTATTCTGGGATTGGAATCTAGAGTCATTTTTGAGTGCCTTGAGACTTGCAGTCATTAGTGGCAGGTTCTCTCGCCATCGACAGTTTTTGGGAATACATCAATGTCCCCTGATTGATGGATCCTCTCAAGTGTTTGACCTCAACACTTTTATTCACACTTGTTAGTTTGCACTCTAGTACCTTGATTCCCATTTTCATTATCAGTGGGTGATCTCACATCTGTTAACGGTATACATAAATGACCGGTAATTAGATGATGGAATACTATGTTCGACCTCAACACCTCTATTCACATAGTAGGACTTGTACTCATAGAGGTTTGTGTAGAAGACCTTCCAGATTGGTGGCATATCTGATATGATACCTCCTTGATCGTGCCAGTGTTCATGAGATTTCAGCTCTCGTGACTTGATTCCAGTATATGTCAGACATTTCTAGCTATTATGGAGATCTTGATCCATTATATATCTTTAGCCATTATGAAGATCATGATCCTTTGTATATCTTCATCATGGAGATTCTGATCTATGTATATTGTATGTGGCGATGACCACTTATGTGATATTTTGTATCAAGCCTATTCATGGCCATTGTACTCTTATGTATCTGGGACTACTATATGTATTTGTAGTTATGTGCAGAGTTGTATCATTGTACTATGCTGATTGGGTGGCTGGTATTCCATTTGGGATCCTTCATCACTCCACTTTTGGGATGGACTTATAATGTATTTTGGCCATCGTATGACCCCTCTGACCTCACACATTAGGGGGCATCTTTTATAGATGATTTTACCACACCAAGTGAATCACACTTGTATGGCCTTCCCCTGTCCCGCTGCAGACTCCTTAGACCCCTTGGACCATTTTTTTTCCTTTGATGTTTCCTAGAACATCCCTATAAACGTGTGAAAATTGCTATACATGACTTTTAAACCCCTTATCGCGTATATACACGGGTTTGACCCCTAAAACCACATACATTGGGATGTGTACAAAATCCAAATCCTTTTGGAGTTTTCCTTGACATGGATCTGACTCACTTGTCTCCTGGCCTTCCATATGCCTTGAGATCGCTCGGATTTGACCTTTCATTACCCCTTTGAAAATATATATAAGGAGCTCTTTGGATACATTGAAGGCATAAGAGAATTGAGAGCAAAGAAACTATAGTCCATTTTTGCTGGAACTTGTGCTTGAGTCTGCATTCCTTTGTCCCTTGGAGCACTTTTGTGTTCTTCCCAAGCTTTCCTTTTGCTTGTGAGCTTTCTATCGAGAGATGGAGGATTGAGGTGGTGGAGGCCCAAGTGGGGGATTCAGTTTCTCCGATTTGTAGACGTGCCGACAGAGGTTGTATCCATTGTAATCTCTGATTTTATATTAATAGAAATATCTTTTCCTATCCAATAATGTATGTTTGAATGAATATTTTATCCATGGATGATTTCAAATGCTTATACATTGTTGATTATATATGCTAGAATAGATATAACACCAATATATATAGTATGCTTTTATTGTTTACTTGTTGTTGAGGAAGTGATTAATCAATTCAAGCTGAAGTTGGAAAGATCAATGGGGATCTACTTCAACCATCTAGAATAAGGTACGAGGTCTGATCCTTTAGTGTTAGATATTTGATTTCTATTGTATATTGGAAAGGATTGATTTCTGGAGTCAAGATCTCTGTTGTGGTACCCCAAGCCATAGGAATTTCTCTCCGTAACAATCTCACATAGGAAACATACAAAAACCAACATCATGCATCATCGTATATAAACATGCATACACATGTAAAAATACATCACATAGGCATTTCATTTCACGTCATCATAAAAAGACTCACAAATAAAACCATAAAAAGCGCATCCACGTGCGTAAAAAATATATAGATATATAAATCAGATGTCCAAAATATGTATAGTACAAAACGAGAAGCCACATATGCTTTCTCAGCTGAATATGCATAGTGATGCAAAAAGTCCTAAGTGCACCAATGCACTAGGGGTATCCCCACTAGCTGCTAATATGACCCAGACTCATCCTCATCATCTTGCTTAGTATCATCATCTTCCTTAGAAGACTCATTGTCCTCTGCAGGAATATCCCCTTTCATTGCTCGACGAAGGTAATCGCAAGCCATGACCATCCTCCTCATGACAAAGGTCCACTCTGGAGGCATACTGTGAATGGCAGTGATCAGCTCATTGTCTAAACACTGCCAACCGACGTCAGAGATCCCCTCAGCAAGCCACTCCAAGTGCAGCAAAATAGCGTCTACCTCTCGTCGTTGCTTGCGAGGGTTCCCCGCAGGGATGGATGCCTCTGCAATTACAACCACCCGCCTTTGATACCCAGGCAGCAAGTGAGGATGAATATCTGCATGCGCAAATAAAGATGCCATCATTCAATGCATATAATCATACAACTATCAACCAGGTAAACTACTCTATGTATAAATATGAACACAAAAACATCGCACATACATACCAGCTGGTCCCCATGCCTGGCCTGGAGGTCGGGGCATCTCGAGGTCCCCATGATAGTCCATACCTACATACAAGTACTCCTCAATAACCACTGGGAGTTGCTGCCACTTCTCTAGTATCTCCTCTGTAAAGAAGCAGCCCACTCTATCACTGCCCTCTCACACAATCATCTGGCAGCATCTATGCATTAGTGGCTCCTGCAGACCACTATCTTGCACCGCTTGATGCAGACGTAGAGTAGGTACTTTCTCAAAAAAGAAAGCACATACGAGGGAGCCAAAACAAAATCCCCCCCTAGATTCCCTCGCATTGTTCAGCTGACACTAAATATCCATAAGGTACATCTGGGCCCTGTTATCTACCCAACTGGCACTTCTCTGTCCGAGTACCGATATTCCCTATGTCGACACACAAAAGGACACTTATGGATTGAAGATTGCCTAAAACACTATAGATGGGCATGTTATGAACTACATTCATTATCCATCCAGCTTTCCATTTTTACCTTTGAATATATCAATTTCCATATGCACCTTTTCCTATATGCAACCCGCGTACATACACGACTTTCCCTACAACATGTCGCGTACTGTACGTGAGTATTTGTAATTGCAACTCGCGTACAGATCTGTACGTGGTCTTCCCTTAGAGAAACTCACATGTCATACGTGAGTTTCCAGTATTAATACCCGTGTATGCCTTCCTTCGACATTAAAAATAATAAATCGTGATTATTTGAGATTGGTTAAGTCCTTAACTATAACCATCTTAACTGTCTCAACCTCCTCAACCCTCGAAACTGCCTTATTTCACTAAGTATAAATAAAGGCCTTGGGGAGGGTATTAATAAATCATACTTGGAGAGAAAAGTTATGCTAGCGGTGTCTATTCAAAAGTCTTTGGAGCAGTGGAACTCAGTATCCTTTGGTTGCAGAGGAGTCCTTGTCCCAGGCGTTGGGTTGTAATCTTAACTCATTCACTATTGTTAATAAAGAGAATCTTTTTTCCACGTGTTTTAAATGTATTTCATGTATCATGGTTTGATGATATTCTATAATTAAGAACTCTATATATGATTTATCTAACCTGTTCTATATACATGTATAAGCTTGCACTTGGAGGATTTTCTCTTTACAGGTGAAGGAGAAACATCCCTGAAGGCTTTGGAGGAGAAGCAGAGCGGGAGAGGATGAAGCTAGGATCAACCATCGTGAATTGGGTGAGTCTATTCTATCCTCTTGTTTCCTTTTTGTACTCTAAATTTGATTGCCTACAAGTTTTATGAATATGTTGGTAACCCCAAACCTTCGGTTATAAGGTGTTTATTCCTGTACAATAGAACTGGTGACTCCATTAGGGAGCCCAGACTACTGTAGGTTATTTTTCTCACCCTTGATCAATATTTGCCTCGAATTCTTTGTGTGGTATTTTATCTTGGTTCATGCTTACCATAGTGTTTGAAAGAATTGTGGATTTTCCTTTTTTTTTAAGAAAATTTTTGTACCTGTACGCGGGTTGCTCTCATACACAGTCGCGTACAGAGGCTGCATACATGGGTTGCTCTCTTGGACAGTCACGTACAGTACGCGAGTTGCCCTTATACACAGTCGTGTACAAGCCTGGAAATAGGGATTTTTGGGCTAGTGTTTCCTTGTCCCTATATTTTTGTGATTCCTATTTGTTAGTTGGCTTTCTTTATGAATACTATGCAGTTAGTCTGAAGACCTTGATAGCCGCACTTTGTGCTTTCTCGTAAATCCCTTGGGTTTCTTTTGTTTGGATTGTCTTCTGTTGGCATTTTGAAGTAGGTTGGCCTATTTGGGTTATAGGTTGAAGTGTTTTTGTCCAAATTAGTGATCAGGGTTTGGGCAGTCTTTTTCAAGTCTATCTTTTGATAGTGGTTGGTTTGTCACTTACCTTTGTGAGTTTGCAGTGATTCCTTTTCATTGTACCCACCCAAGCTAGGGTTCTCAGTCTTCCTTTGTTGGTTGATTCTTGGTTTTATTGACCTGTTTACTTCAGTTTGCTTATTTTATACAGTTGATTTGATCCAAGTATACCCAAGTTTAGTAAATTTTAGGTGCATAGTAGAGTTTGAGAATTTTAAAAAGTGAAAAGAAAAACATTTTCAAGCTTTTGCATTTTCTTTTGCATAAGTAGTTTTCATTTCAGTTTTAAAATATAATCTCAAAAACTACAAAAACATAGTCTTAGTTTCTCTTTATCATTTGCATTTGTTCATCAATCTATATTTACAAAAAGAAAAAGAAGTTTGCTTTAATAGTGGCAATTTGCTTTGAAAAAATACACCTTTACTTTTTTACTTTTTATCGAGTCAAAAACACCATAGTTCATCACTCCATTTCCTTCTGAGTAAGAAATAACCCTTTAAAATGAACGCAATAATTAAAATTTACAAGTAATTTTTATTTTTAGGGGCCTTTCACCTAGTAGATTAGGCTAGACTTGTGGGATAGGAAGTGTAAAATTCCCATAAGTTTTAAAATTCAGACATAGTGGACCATTCTTTAGGTAAGTCCTTGTCTTTATCAATTGTATTTGGGAAGCTCCTCTCAAAAAGGAGTCAAGCACGAGGCCGCGTGGAGGCATTGGACTGAGGAGATAACCCTCTGATTCATTGTCAAAACATAAATCATGACTTTTACGCATCTGGGGATTCTTTCCTAGACAGAGCTTCGGGCTCAACTACCCTTCCAATGCGTATGAGTCAGGCTTGCGACTGTCCCCCCAGACTGTTGGTATAGGTAAGGTGGCCTTTAGTCTCTTGACATTTAGGGTTCATACCTAGGTAAACTGGAAGGCTATTTCTGGTTCACCTTGGATGGGCTTGGAAGGTAACCCTTGTTGTAAGTGTAGGAGGGTGGTGGGTGATTCCTCCGCTTGTGCCTAAGAACCACTTCAAGGACGCCAAGTAATCATTCTTCAACTTTCTTCGGGAAAGCATATCTTTCACCCTTGATTGATTGTTTGAGGCTTTAGGAATTTTTATAGTGTGTGCTCTGTGGTTTTTCCTATGTTTAGTTGGCCTTAGGGTTTGATTTGTTAAATTTTAAATCATGGAGGACCAACCTATAAGAAGGTCAAGAAAGTTGCAAAACCTTCCTCCTCTCGTCACATTGGAACCTCCACCTCCACCCCAAAGGCGAAGATTGGACACGGATGGTTCATTTGAACTGGTAGGAGTATGTGAAGTTCTAGGTGAACCAACACTTATAGCTAACCATCTTAATCTTGATACAGTTGAGATAGAAGACTTGCAGACTGACGAGTTTGCAAGGAATTTTAACACACCCTTGACTGATTTAAACGATCCTGTGATCGTTCAAGTTAGACCTTTTGATTCACCTGTTTTAGGTGTCCCTGTGGGTAGAATTATGTCTTTTGCGGGAGAAAGTTCTTTTGTGTTCACCTCATCCCTTCCGGATGAAGGGATGCTACCTCCCCCGGTAAGTGCCCCTAGATCTAGTATACCTTCTACACCTTTGACTCTAGTGAGTCGGGTGGTCCAACCACCAGTTCACTCAAACTTAGCAGGTACTTCTGTTGATATGGTTACTGGAATCCCTAGTATACCTAGTGTTCCTTCTTCCTTTCCATACACTACCCAGAGTGGTCCGATAAGATCCTCAGCTTTCGTCCGAGGATTTCCTTGGAATGGGGGGCACATTCCCCCATCCACTCCGTACATAGGCCCATCACCTTCTTATGTAGGAGTGAAGTTTGGAAAAAATACCTCTTATGGGAAAAGTTTTCAAACTCCAATTTCGGCCCCGTTTACGAGCTCTCCCTTTTTGTTATTTAGCAGAGGGATACCAGCTCTTGTCTTTTAGACCCCAGTTTCGATTGGGATGGCCCGAAATTCTTATACTACACCTCCCACTCACAACCCTATGGCTTACGGATGGAATCCATTTCAGAGTAATCTACCCACTTCGCAATCGGTGGCAGGGGGCAACCCCACCTTTACCTATGGGCATTCGGGGGTAGGTCCCTATAATCCCCAGGCTGGCACTTTCAGTGCCCCGATTCAACCCAAGCTTCCATTCCTGGCAACATTAAACATTCCATATTTTTCAAAGTTGATGAATGACCCGATGAGGCATGACACCTCCTGGCCACCTGTTCCCACCAAATTTCCATCAGACATCCCTAAATTCGAGGGTAAAGTTGGTGAAGATCCTAGCGCTCATGCCACCACATTCCATTTATGGTGTTCTTCAAATTCACTGAATGAAGATTCAGTCAGGTTGAGGATGTTCCAAAGAACCTTAACAAGTACTGTGGAAAAATGGTATATTGAGTTACCTTCTGTTGCTTTCATTAGTTTCTAGGACTTGGCTAGTGCATTTCTTAGCCACTTTCAACTTTCGGTTCAATATGATTTCAGAATGGACTTGTTATATACATTTAGGTAGAACAAGGCTACCCACATCTCGGATCACATCCAAAAGTGGAGGAGGTGAAAGAGCCTTATAAAAGCCACTATCCCTCCTGAGTTCCTACTAGAGTGGTTCCTTAAATCCCTGTTGCCCTACATATCTAAGGACGTATCCACCTCAAGAGTGACAAATGAAGAAGAATCCATTCTTAGGGCCCAGTAATTGGATTTGATTTATTCACAATTTGGGATCTTGTATGAGATTATCCCTAAGGCACCGAGGCCTATGCATGATGCGAAGAAGCCTAAGCCCGGACCCCATGCAGATGGTGTGGTTGGGTCCATCAACTCTCCCATCGTAGAGTCTTTGGCTAAGCAACTTCATCAGTTGTCCATCAAGTAGTCTACGGTGGAGGCAGAAAAGGCTGCCCCCTCCCCCCAGAGTGCAAATGTTTTTGCACAAACCTCTTAGAAGGGAAATCAGTAGCCTGGTGGGAAGAAAAAGAGAGGAAAGAAAGGAGAGGGAAACCAAAACAAGTAGAAACCCATGAATAATGCTGATGGGGGCAAGAAAGAAAAGAAGAAGGTTAAGTTCCCATGTAAGTTGTGCCATCAGGACCACCTTGCTCATCTTTGTCCCCTTATGGAACAAGCCCAGAAGCTGCTCAAAGCTCAACAACTGGCTGTCCTGAAGGATCCTTTTCCCCAAGGGCAGAACTCTACTTCAGCTTCTAATGTAGCAGGGGGCACTCAAAATTCCCTTGACCCAAACTATATCAACATGGTTCGATCTTCGACTTTGTTACAGACGAGGAATAAAAATTATGAGAAAGAGACTTTTGAGAAGGGTAAAGCTGTAGGTGAAACTTCTAACCCTCTCACGATAGAGAAGCCTGCTGAAACTATGCCGAAGATACCGAAAGGTGTCTTCAAGAAAACCTTGCATAAACCTAATGCTAGGGCTGCTTCAAACTACTCTGTGGTTGAATATCTAGCCCAAACCCCGTGTGCAATGTCAGCTTTATAGATGTTACAGAGTTGTCCCGCCCAGCAGGATTCCCTCTTAGCAGCTTTAGGTAGCATGGACTCATCAAGTCTCATGGAAAAATTTCATTTGTCTGATGTTAAAATTCACCTACCTTATCATGTAGCCTTATCAATAGATGTCATCCATGGTGGAAAAACCATTAGAAGGGTAGTTGTTGACGAGGGTGCTTCTACATGTGTTATGTCCTTGACCTGTTGGAAAGCTCTCGGATCCCCAGAGCTAGTCCCGTCAAACACTCTACTTACTGCTTTCGATGGAAGGTCCTTCCATATGCATGGTATCCTACTGGATTTTTAAATTAAGCTGGCAGGGAAAGTAGTGTCTGTTGAAGTAGAAGTAATTGATGCACCCTTGGACTATAATCTGCTTCTGGGAAGAAACTGGACTTATGCGATGTCCACTATTGTGTCAATAGTCTTTCATGTAGTGGTTTTTCCACATGAGGGCAAGTTGGTTACTATTGACCAACTTGATTTTACTTGAAAAGGCTATTTAGAGTCTAATGAATCCACTGTGCCATTGGTTGATCAGGTCAAACCTACTACATAGAGCTCGGGGGCTAGAATGTACACATCACTGATGGGCACATTTGATCTTCCATCCCCAGTTAACTATATTGGTTCTACTAGTGTGGGGAGTTCCATAGCCACGGTTTTTGATAGGACTAATCCTTGGGTTCTCCCTTTCCCCCATGAACCAGAAGTGCCCTTATCGGCAGTGGAAGTAGCTTACCAAGCTATCACTCAAACCACTATTGATTCCATTCTGGATCCTCTTACAATCTCGGAGGACCTAGAAGAAGTCTACTTGCCTGCATGGGCGAAAAACTCTTCACACTATACATATTTTTTAGACATGGTTTTACCTTCTGATGAAGCCATCTTGGAAGCCATGAGTGGACATGGTAATATTTGTGAGGATATTCACCATCGATCCTATTTTCTTCCAGAACTAAGCAGAATAGAAAATCAAGAGTTTTTTTTGAGACTGCCAGAAGATGTTGATACACCCATCAATCGCTTGCCCAGGGAAGGAATGTTTTCCGAGGGGAATATGGCAAATATTTCCACCACTATACCTATTAACATCTCTATAAATCCTGATGTCGTGGAAAACATATACATAGGTGCAAACTGCTACCCTGAAGAGATTGCTATCTATACTGCCCTGTTTAAGGAATTCCACGATGTCTTTTCCTGGTCATATGAGGAGATACCAGGCATAGATCCATCGATTGTTGAACATGAAATCCAAACATATCCTAATGCCAAACCGGTTCGACAAAATTTAAGACCCGTTAACCCGCGCAAAGCGGCGGCTGTGAAGGATGAAGTTGAAAAGTTGTTGAAGGTTGGTTTTATCTATCCCATAGCTTTGATGGAATGGGTATCTAAACATGTTCCTGTTGATAAGAAGCAAGGGACTATCTGCGTCTATACTAACTTTAGAGATCTGAATAAAGCCTGTCTTAAGGACAACTATCCCACTCCATTTATAGACCAGATTATACATGCTTGTGCGGGAAGTGAGGTGTTCTTGTTTATGGATGGTTTCTCCAGATACAATTAAATTCAAATAAAACTGGAAGATCAACATAAAAATGCTTTCATTTGTCTTTGGGGTACCTTCGCATACAAGAAAATTCCCTTTGGATTGAAAAATGCTGGGGAAACCTTTCAATGGGCTATGAAATTTTCCTTCCATGATATTTAAGCCATTGTCGAACCTTACCTTGATGATCTTCCTGCACATTCTCGTAAGAGGATTCAACATCCAGATCACTTAGGGTTGATATTTGAGAGATGCAGACATTATAAAATCCACTTGAATCCCCACAAGTGTGTATTCTGTGTCGAGTCAGGAAGATTTCTCAGGTTCATTGTCTCTAATAGAGGCATCTAGGTGGATCCATTAAAAGTTGAGGCCATTGTAAATTTACCTCCTCCTCGTTCTATCAGGAAACTTCAAATCCTACAAGGGAAGTCTAATTTTCTTCGATGTTTTATTGTTATCAATGCCAATATTTCTAAGGGTTTCATGTGCCTGCTCAAACAGGACACCCCATTTGTATGGGATAAAACTGCACAACTTGCTTTCGAGGCATTGAAAAAATCTTTGTTGTCAGCACCCTTACTGCGTCCACTAGATTATTCTAGGTATTTTATATTATATCTGGCCGTGTCCGAGTTGACCATTGGGGTAGTGTTGGTCTAGGAGGACGATAAGCTCATAGAGCATGTCGTTTATTATCTTAGCCTTGCTTTGGCCAGACCTGAACTTAGGTACTCCCACGTTGAGAAATTAGCCTTAGCAGTTGTTTATGCTATTTAGAGGTTACGTCACTACATTTTACTGAGGACCACAATAGTAGTGGCAGATGTGAATCCGTTTCAATATGTTTTGTCCTGACGGATTGTTGGGGGAAAATTTAACAAATGGATAGTCATTCTCCAAGAGTTTGACTTGGATTTTTAGTCCACTAAGTCTAAGAAGTCCTTGGTGTTTGCTGAGCTTATAGCAGAATTTCCTACTGAAGAAGATGTAGCCGCTGAAGATGACTCATTCCCAGATGAGCATATCTTCTTGATATCCACCTATGATCCTTGGTATGGGGATATTCTTATATATCTCTAGACTTTGAAGTACCCTGCAGCTTCCTCATGGGAGGAACAACTTAAATTACGCCTTCATGCTAAGAACTACCTCATCATAGGAGATACAATATATCGAAGAGGGGTAGATTCCATTTTGCGTCGATGCCTTACCCATGAGGAAGTGGCGATTGTCCTGAATGATTCCCATAGTGGAGAATGTGGGGGTCATTTATCTGGGTTAGCCATGGCCCAGAAGATACTACGTGCTGGTTGTTTCTGGCCCACGATCTTCAAAGATTATGTGGAAGCAGTGAAGCATTGTCATCCTTGTCAGCTTTACACCAAAAAAATGCGGTCACATCCTGCTCCGTTATTTCCCATTGTCTCGATAGGCCCCTCTATGAAATGGGGGATTGATTACATGACATGCAACCTAGCCTCGACTGGGGGGCATAAATGTATCATTGTCGTTGTTGACTATTTTACGAAATGGGAAAAGGCAATGCCTACTTTTAAAGCCGATGGGGAAACAACATCTTTCTTTGTATTCAATCAGATTATAGCATGGTTTGGTATACCCAAAGTGATTGTCACTGAACATGGCAGTCATTTTCAAAATAGCATGATGACGGAACTGACCACTATGCTCGGATTCAAACAAGAACATTCATCTTCATACTATCCGCAAGAAAACGTTCAAGTTGAGGCTGTAAACAAAACTTTAAAGACTATCCTTAAACGTACAATTGATGTGTCCCGTTCTAACTGGCACATCATGCTATATCCTACTCTTTGGGCCTACCGAACTAACGTAAAAATTTCTACGGGTTCCTCCCCTTTCCAACTCATTCATGGAGTGGAAGCAGTTACCCCGATTGAGTGTGAAATCCCATCTCTAAAAATAGCTATTCATGTGTTACCTGATACGACAGAGCTTGAGGAATGTCTGGTACATTTAGAACACCTTGATGAACAATGTAGAGATGCGCTGACTGCTAATCAAGCTAATAAGAATAGGGTCAAAACTCAATATGATAAATCGGTCAAACCTTGGGTTTTCTCTGAGGGGGGACTTGTCTTGCTTTGGGACCAAGACAAAGAACCCCTGGGGGCAGGAAAATTCAAGGCCATGTGGTTAGGACCTTATGTCATGTCAAAAGTCTTGAAGAAGGGTGCATATGAGTTAATTGATTTTTATGGGAACAAGCTGCCTAAGCCTAGAAATGGGCTCTACCTGAAGAAGTACTATGCTTAGGCTTAGCACTTTTTCTTGTATTTTTATTGTATGTATTTTTATGTACATTAGGTTGTTGGTTGTGTTTTTTATACCATCTGCTAGTTGTTGCAGATGTCTTCTGAGAGGTATATAGGGTTTGCTGATGGCGCGAGCCGCCACACTTGTAATCTAGCCTCAGCAGCGTCGGTCATTTACTCTCCCTCGGGACAACTAGTTGCCGCAGGAGGTGCTTGCTTAGGTCCTGCTACTAATAATAATGTTGAGTATAGGGCTGTAATTGAGCTTCTATGGGATGCTTTGTCATGTGGTATCACGTAGATTGAGGTCAGTCTGGACTCTCAACTGGTGGTCTCCCAGCTCAATCGCGCTTATCAGGTGCAAAATCCTATTCTATTATATCCGTTCATGCAAATTCGGTTATTGGAAAGAAATTCAGAAGTTATTATATTCAATCACATTCCACGAAATCAAAATTCATTGACTGATGCATATGCTAATTACATTTTAGATTGGCATCTAACACACATTTCATAAAAATATACAACATGCACATAAAAAACACTTGTAAATAAACCGACAAAAACAATATATATATATGTGTGTGTAAGTATCTGTCCATAGATAGGTCGATTCCGATCCTTAGATCTAGTCATAACTGTATAATAGACAAAAATATACAAAAATGTGGATCGCAGTCCATCAAAATGTCCTATATCTAAGAAGGACCACCCTGGTCACTTGGACCACCTTGGTCCCCATGGTCTCTCTGTACTCTGGCTTCCTCAGCCTCTTCGGCTTCAATAGCCTCCATAGCATCTATGTATACAAGAACTACTCTGGCTACTCGCCTCAAAAGGCACAACTAGATAGGTGGAACTCCAACCACAAACTCCTGCATGATGACCGGGATATGCTCTATCCGCAAAGTGGGAACTCTTTGGGTAAGCCTGGCCAACTTCCCCTCTAGAACCCTAATAAGCCACGGGTCTTCACCTACGATAGGACGAACAAACATGCGTGGATGCCCCTCAGGATGGACCGGTCCAATATCTGCATTTTGACATGTTTATAGGATTAAGACTTGTATACATATGTATATATCTATCATTTTAAAATTCATAAAAAAATTAAAAATGTTAAAAATTTAAAAATATTTTTTATATAGCTCTCCCCATGCTCCTCCTAGAGAGAGGACAAGGTCTGGATCAAGTCAGAAATCCATGCCGGCATATGTAAACTGTTCTAGTGCTGGTAGCTGTCGCTCCCACCAGATGTAGAATTCATCATCGTATACACTCTACACTGTGTCTCCTCCTCCTTGACAGAGGAATATGTCTCCCCATTTGCTCAGCCTTGGTTGACATGGATATTAGAATGGTAGAGGTATGGCAGGGCTCAACCCTGGTACCCTGTCGAAGAAGAAGGAAACCAATATGCTAGAATACCCAAAGTTCTTTCGCCTTCCTCTCTTGCAATCGGAGAGTTGTCTTTTCATAATGGGAACAACTCCTGAACACCAATCATAGAGGGCACCATGCATATAATCCACCGCCAACCTCATTTGGTTCTTTGTAGCTAAATGTAATGAAGAGGATCCTGCTATCCTCATGATGGTGCTTGTCAGTACCTGTAGTGTGAAATCACGGATATGTGCAATAGGGACACAACTCCCTCTCTTCTGGGTACCTGGTGTGCAAAACACATCTATGTAGTTCTGGACACTTAAAGGATCACCGCATTTTCTGGTGCCCTCTAAGTTGACCGGTGCTCCTCATCATGACAGACCAGTAATGAAATATATGTCCTCGGAAGTAATTTCCAAAGTCCCACCCTGTAGGTCAAACATCCCCAAATCATGATACCAATAGTTTGTCATGAACTCCAATAGGCGGACATTGGTCCGCATGGGTGATGTGCAAAAGAACTTTAATAACCCACTCATTCGTAAAGCATGTATGGTGGGCGCACTTTGGAGCACTTCTTGGTCCATAGTTTCATGTTCCCATTCCCTCCATTCCAACACCATCTTCACAGCTAGCAAAACAAGTAATATGATTCATCAATTTCAAATAAAATTTCAAATTTTTTTGCCTATAATTATCCTTTTATCCTTCACGCAGTACACGCGACTTTCTAGTTAGACATGTCACGTACTGTACACGACTATCTCTATAGGCAACCCGCGTACAGAATGCATGTACACGAGTATTTACACTGTGAACTCGTGTACGCGCCGTGACATGCTTTAGGATGCTTTTAATGATGAAATTGGGGCTCAAAATTAATAATTGCTAGGATCAAATTGAAGATCTCGGGGTGTAGGCTTACCTGCAACTTGCGGAATTTGATTTCGTCCACTAGATTGTCCACAACGATTGAATGAAGGTAGAGGTAAAAAATTGCTTCTTATGGATAAAAATTCAAAATGGTGAGTTTTGTTTTGATTTTGAACTATTTATAGAAATTTTATTTCTCAAAGTGGGTTTTTTCCTATAGTTTGAAATCTATTCAACTAATACCATATCTCTTTTTACCTTGAAATAGGTTTTTCATCATTATAAAGTGTTTTTTGCTCCCATAGGGTGGTTTTGTCATTTCCAATGCATTTTTTGCATCTATACTCAATCCACATTAACCTTAGCAATCAACATTTTTCCACGGACTATGGTATTATAAACCATTAGTTCCATGTTTTTACCATTGTTCTTCTATGGATAGGACCCTTTTTTTCATGAGTATCCTCCTTTAAAACCTATGTTGTCTTTTGACACTCATGCTGCAGCTGTTTCAAGTACAGGGGTATCCTTTTATCTATTTTTCATGCTAAATAGAGCCTATTTTTGAACCTCTTTTTACAAGCTATCCCTTTATAGGACTCCCCACCCTTATGGAGTTTCTTTAGGCTTAGGTCTGACTCCTTTAAAATAGACTTGACTACCGAGTTAACTTGTCCGTTCAAGCTCATTAAGAATATGTGAATGGGCATCCGCATCGGTGGTAGGTTATCTCTTTCTCAGACCATGAGTAATAATACGAGAAAGGATCCCTCTCTTTTCTATTTGAATTGAGAACAGTATTCTCAGGCATAGGTTTATCACTTTTCCGGACTTGAGGGACTAAATTTACGGAAAAGGAACGCCCGGTATGAGCTTAGTTTTCTCTTTTTTCGTGCTCTGGACCTAAACATGAAAAAGATTTCGAGTGTACTTTGTGTCTTTTTCATGCTCGTTAAACACTTAAGAACAAAGAAATGAGTTTATTGTTGTAAGCCCCATTTCTCATAATCAAATGGATCTTCCTGAGTGATCTTGCTTTCCTTCACACTCGTAAAACTCAAGCTATTCATGTTGTTCTGGAAGGAGCATTGGGTAGGTGGTAATTTAACCTTTTCGGACCTCCCTGACTAAGTACAAAAAAGGTTCACCTTTTCTTATACGGAAGTTAAGAGAGTTCTTCTGTGGTATATTTTATACTTTTTCAGCCTCAAGAGACTAAATTGGATGAAAAAGGACCCCCTTGGAGTCTTCTTTGGAGTTTTCAGACTCTCTAAATGTGAAAAAACCAACTGAGCATGTACTAGTTCGGGCTCATTAAATCCACGAATCAATTACACTATCAAGCATTATTTTCCTTTCTCTTCAAGCTTGTTAAAAAATGAAGAGGGATCCGAGTTTACTTTCCTGGACTCATTAAAATTTAACAGGGAAGGTAAGGAATAAGTTTTCTCTTGCTTTCAGTAGTGGCAGCATGTCCTCCTTGAACATAGCACTCTCTGTTTTTTTCGATACCCATGTCTTAGTGTTCATTTTCAGTTCAGCTATTACTTCGAGTTTACTACTCCTCCTCTTATCTGTTATACCTGAGGAATTTGATCATGTCTCCTACATGACAGATAAGTCTAGTTGTTCTATCTATGATTTAAAAGCTTCCTTGGGTCATCTCTCTATCATGCTTAGTGTTCAAGGACTCAACCTAATGTTTGATCTTTATCCTGATCCCATCATTGTTATATCTGTTATCTATTGTGTCTCCCTTCTTTTTCCCTAGTTCCTAGTCACTCTTGTGACCCGTTGGAGGATATAATGCCTTCCTTATCATAGCATGGTTCTGTTTCAGTACTTCCTGATGACGAATACCTAGAGTTTTGACGATCGTACCTCAGGATTCACTTTCATCACTGGTGAATTCCTTTTCTTTAGTTGTTGATTATTACCTATTGATTGACAAACTGTTGAATCCTTTCCATGTTCAACTTCAGCCTACATTTATTCACATGGCTTGTATTGTACTAGTTCTTTGGGATTGTTTATGAAGACCTTAGTTCCTCTCATATGGACTAAGTTGCACAATATTATGTTCCATTTATGTTCACAGATTCTAGACCTTTGAAGACTCATCATTATTGTATATTGTGGCTTCAATCCACCTTTGTAATATACGTGGTATTGTACCCGTATCATATGATGTACTCAAATATTGTAAAGGAGCTAGTGTTCCAGTATATTGAACATAGCATCCTCAGATATGACTTTGTATATAACATTATTATGTATTTGTTTCAGGTACTACCTCTGTTTCATTGGATTTCTGAGTTCTCCAAAGATAAAGATTATAATGTATTTTGGCCATCGCTTCCCTTTGACCTCGCACATTAGGGGGCATCTGTTATCTACCCAACTAGTACTTCTTCGTCTGAGTGCCGACATTCCCTATGTTGGCACACAAAAGGACACTTACGGATTGAAGATTTCCTAAAACACTATAGATGGGCATGTTATGAACTACATTCATTATCCATCCAGCTTGCCATTTTTACCTTTGAATGTCAATTTCCGTATGCACCTTTTCCTATATGCAACCCACGTACATACACAACTTTCCCTACAGCACGTCGCGTACTGTACATGAGTATTTGTAATTGCAACTTGCGTATAGATCTGTATGCGGGCTTCCCTTAGAGAAACTCATGTGTCATACGTGAGTTGCCAGTATTAATGCTCGCGTACACCTTTTTTTGACATTAAAAATAATAAATCGTGATTATTTGAGATTGGTTAAGTCCTTAACTATAACCATCTTAACAGTCTCAACCTCCTCAACCCTCGAAACTGCCTTATTTCACTAAGGATAAATAAAGGCCTTGGGGAGGGTATTAATAAATCATACTTGGAGAGAAAAGTTATGCTGGTGGTGTCTATTAGAAGTCTTTGGAGCAGTGGAACTCAGAATCCTTTGGTTGCAGACGAGTCCTTGTCTCAGGCGTTGGGTTGTAATCTTAACTCATTCACTATTGTTAATAAAGAGAATCCTTTTTCCACATGTGTTTTGAATGTCTTTCATCTATCATGGTTTGATGAATATCTATGATTAAGCACTCTATATATGATTTATCTAACCTGTTCTATATACATGTATAAGCTTGCACTTGGAGGATTTGCTCTTTACAGGTGAAGGAGAAACATCCTTGAAGGATTTGGAGGAGAAACAGAGCGGGAGAGGACGAAGCTAGGATCAACCGTCGTGAATTGGGTGAGTCTATTCTATCCTCTTGTTTCCTTTCTGTACTCTAAAGTTGATTGCTTGCAAGTTTTATGAATATGTTGGTAACCCCAGACCTTCGGTTATAAGGTGTTTATTCCTGTACAATAGGCCCACTTGTAGAAGGTGCTCCTCATGGAATTCTCTACCGTCTACAGTTTCCCTCTAGATATCTTGTGGCTCCTTGTGGAACCCAAGATACATAGCACCATGGTTGCAATAGCCTATTTTGATAAGTCCTCAATGTCACACGTCAAGATGTGTGTACTACACACATACCCAGTAGTGTAACAATGCCTATCACATAACTCCTCCAACGTCTCCCCACGAGACAGTACTGGTGCCAAGTCACCAATGAATCCCAACATTGGGAGCCCAATAAAAAAATATACATCTAACAGTGTAATCTCAACACGCTACCCCTGGATCATGAAGGCCTCCTCCCCAATGTCCCAGAAGCTCACCAAAGTGTACAGAAGTAGATGTAAGCTCTTCATTAGGGAAATCTGCATAAACTTCAATAATCCACAACAGGCCAGTTTACCTCACACATTCTTGTCCCATAATGCCTCCTCCCAGAGGTCTCTATATTCTCTCTCATGCCACTTCATCTCAGGCATCTTCCAAAAGCATAACCCAAATGTCAGTCACAACGTTCAGAAGAAAAAAAGCCACCTAGGGACCAGGTCGCACCTGTCTAGCCCAAAAAAGCAACTAGGTCACTCAAAAAATCCTCACAGGTGCGACCCAATTGCTCCTTTACCCGCTAAATGTGCGACTTGGCTCATGGAGGCCCTAACAAGCTCATAGAGCCCCCTCGGGTGAGAAAATTCAAAATGTAAACCATTGAAAAGATAGATTTTGCAAGAGCTCTTACCTGCAAGTCATGGATCTTGAAATTGCCGGTCAAAATGGAGGAAATCACAAAAAGAGATTTAGGGCCCACCTCTCCAACTTAGCAGTGAACAATGACAATGACACCTCACAAAGGAGTCCCCACCCATTTATAGGCCCCATTTGACCTATTTTCTTCCTTTTCACATAAGAGGGTCATATGGAGTCCATTTGGGACACCATTTTCACTGCTGGCTTCATAATTACACCCTCTATATTTTCATGAGACCATCATCTCATGTTTAATAATTAATTTTTGGGGCCACTTCCTGAGAGTTACCTCGGTTTACACACCACATTTTGATACAAGTGTCTACAGACCTGTACTTGTGTCACACCTGCCTACCACAACTCATATGGGACTCCATACCATTTCCCTAGAAGGCACACCATTTTATTTCATCATATAACTGTCTAATCCATCCAGTGTAACTCACACAGGCCCATGGACCACCACCCAAAGGGAGAATCATTTATTGTGCATGCATTTGGCATATATCTGTCTCCGAACTTGCACTCACATCTCATGTAGTCCAATCCATTCACCATAACTCATACAAGCCTCTCCTGACCTCTATTCGAGAGCCACCTTGGTCTACATGCCTCTTCCACACCGACTCGTATGCCCCTACCACGATCTATCTCGTGCATGTACAGGTATGTTTAAGAACCACCTACTCCATCCATACTGCACGGATGACCTTTGGACCACTTCCCATTAACCCGACATGGGAGCACCTTCAGTGCCCCGTTGATCAGTTGACCATACCATAGTTTTCGTTAAGCTCTTTTTTTACCCCTAAAAGAACAAAAAGATTACTAAGCGTTGCTGCTTCCTTTCCTGCTTGTTAAAGTATAGGAAAGGGCATCTACATCGTCTTGTTTATCTCCTTTTGTGGACTATGTAGACTACCATCTGAAAGGGACCACCTTGGCACATTCAATCCAATACCATTCCCCTCTGCATCCTTTTATGATTTCTCGGGTAGAGAAGTCGAACTTTATGAAAAAGCTCACCATGGGTTGTCATTAAGCTCTTTTTTATCCTTCTCATCAAGAAAAGATCACCGAACAAACTCGGTCTTGTTCATGCTTATAAAAGTATCTGAATAACCATCCAGTCAGTATAGGTTTAACCTTTTCTGGCCTGATTGGAGTACCAATGGTAAAGAAGTCTCCCATCCCCCAAAGCATAGGCGAGCTCTCCTATGCACACTTTTAACCTTTTTTGGGCATAGGAGACTATCAACAAAAAAGAGACCCCACTGGAGTCTTCTTCGTGTTTTCAAACTCTCTAAAATTGAAAGCACCATCGAGCATTTACTTTCTCGGGCTCACCAAAAATCCATGAGATTGTACCACAATGATGTCTCTAGACACCACCACATATATAATAGTTCGGCGGCATTCCCAATTTGGGTCTCCTTTGTTTAGAGTATTCTGAGATGTGTCTTCCTTGGATCTCATCAATACCAAAAGTGTCTACCTCCACCAAGTATTTCCCATCTGTAGTTACATCCCCGGGATTACAACTATGATCCCTTTCCCTTAAGTTAGTTTTATTTGCTTCCTGGTCCACCCTACCATCATACTCTAAGCAAAGGAATTTTGAGTCCACTAAACTCCCCCCCCCATTTAGTGGGTCAGTCCTCAGATTGTCTCATATCTTTCAGTTATTTCCCTCACGCTTTTAGTATGGGAAACACCATTTCCTTGGCTAGTTGAAGGTCTCCCTCTATCGACGACAACACACATATTCCAGAGGATATACCCAGAGGTCCTTGTATCCTGATTTCATTAACCTCATTGATGAGTTCCTTGGACCACTTGAGAGGAGCCCTTAGTACCTCTTGGGATGGTTGTGTCTCATGTTCTCAACTCCAGCTACATCATCGCACCATTGAGATTCGTACAGGGTACTGGTTCGTGCAATATTTTGGTCGAAGACCTCGGATGTCACCTGACTCTAACACATTTATGAGTCTATTGAGGGACCCAAGTAGGTTCACATCCCTTGTGATTTCTTGGTTGCATTGGAGACAGTGTTCAGAAGCCCCAGTAGTGCTTCTATATAGATTTATGATTGATGCAGCATATTTGTACCATAGAGACTTTGACTCTTCGTCAGTAAAATATCTACCATTCTAGATCCAGCAGACCATCAGTCATGAAGATATAGCATTCCATGAGAATGCCATGGGTCCAATGTAGCAGTTCTTCATATCAATATTGTATTTAGCCTCTCATGAAGGAAACCACTATTGTAACAACAGTTGTACATGATCGTCTCCTGTATTATAGAGCTTAGATAACATTATTCTTTTGACATCATTACAAGCATGGGGATGCCTGCCTCGTCCATATATATGTCACACATTATCTGTATCTCACCCATTGATGGGAACCATATTAATACACAAACCAAAAGCCACCATACCCCAGCCTAGGAAGCACAACCTCTCCCCAGAAAATCCTATGATGTCTATCGGCCATACGATGAGCTCCTTCCCTCACACATCAGGGGGGAATTTTTAAACCCAAAAATCCCTCAATGAGCTCTACATGACCTACACCACCCAAAGACATCTATGTCACTACCTTTTACTACCCTCATTTGACCCCCACACCCTTGCAAAGGCTCAAAGACATGAAAAAGGGCTTAAAACCCCTAAAAAGAGCCAAAATAGCTCTCATAGGGGCTAAAACATCCAAAAAGGGGATAAAACCCCTCAAAGGAGCTTAAAACCCCAAAAGGATCTCAGAATTGGGTGAAAGGGGATAAATCCCTAACCAAGGGCTTAAAACCCTAAATCTCAAGAAAAAAACTATAAATAGAGGGGTGGGGGTCACTCTCAAGACACTCCTTCTCTCCCTATCATTATGTTTCCCGTGTGAGTGCCTTGAGACCCTTTTCCTCTCAAGCCATTCACCGTCCATCTCCTCCATTTCTCCACAATCCAAGTCTCCATCCCATAGAGAGAGGTGCTTCCAAAGCTAGGGCATGGTGGCCCATTTCCACTAAGACTGAAGGTATAACTCCTCTGATTGCTTATAGTAGGCATCTCTCATTTTTCTAACAAGTTTCCTATAGGGTTTCATGGCTCAAAGCTAATAGTTCTTTGCAGGTTTCTTCCACCAACAGGAACCCTACCCTTCCGTCCTATAGACGGAAGGTAGCTGTTCCTGCCTGTAGATAGGGAGAAATCCCTACTACAACCTCTATGGAATCATTCATCATATCAGTTGATGAGGATGATCTTCTTTCGCTCAGCAATAGGGTGAACTCACTATCAAAAGATTCAGCATATTGGTGCTAGGCAGAACCAGGGGGGTTAAACTGAGAAGGGATAGCATTATAGGTCTTCATAAACCTATCAGAAAAGTCTTGGATAGACTCACTCTTCCTTTTCCTCATGGAATGGTATTGGGAGAGATATTGATTAGGATTTTTCTTATCTTCCCGTTTATCTTTGAACAAATCTTAAAAGGCTTGGTAATTCATAATGGAGTCGTCTTGGATATTTTTGTACCATTTTCTTGCCTTCGGAGCTAGACTTTGAGAAAATAATCTGACCTTAACATCATCATGGTCCACTTCCTCCAGGTCTATCCAATATAAGAACCATCCCAAGTTCTCCTCAGTTGACTACCCCCTCTCCCCATTGAATTGTTTGAGCCTTTGGGAGTATCCCAGAGGGAGGTCATGGAGAGCAGTAGGAAGTTGTATAGGGGAAAATCTATTTGCCATCCTTAGAGGTATAACAAGTTTTACAAGGGGGATTAAGACTAGTGTGACAAAAATTGGTATGCTGTGAGGAACTGTAGGAATGTGGGGAGTTGTTAAAATAGAAGATGAATGTTGATTCTACTGTGGGAGACAAATATGCAGCAGTAGATTTCCTTACAACAGTGGGATTAAAATAGGGCTAACTCAGAGGTAAGTATATGGCACTCTTGGTTAGACAAGGATATAAAATTCCCACCTAGAGACTCTAAGATCTCAAGTGACAAGGATGTACAAGAGAATTTGAACAAGGAGGGGTCCAATATTACTTCAGATAAGCTGAACTCAAACTTAGTCTTGGGAAGAACTAGCTCCAATTATTCACCACAATGCTTAGATATATCATTAATAGAAACACCACTTTAAATGTCAAAACCCCAAATTTCCAAAAAATTTAAATTTTGTAAATAAAGATAAACTTCATTAATGCAGACAACTAATTGTTTTAATTAGTTATATGTTAATGAATTCATATTTTGAATTATCTATTTGGTTATGTTTAACTTATAGAATAATTTATTTTTAGTTTAATGACTCGTTTTTCTTTGCGACCACAAGGTGGAATTGTCATGATATTCTGGGCTTACTTAGCTTTTGAGCTAACGCAGAAAGTTTACCTACCCTTATAGATTTACAGGTAAGAAAGATCTGGTGCTGTTTGTCAATAATCATTACACATTCAAATATTTGTACGTCGCAAAATTAATAGCTCAGTAAAAGAAAATAAATGCTTTTCAATTTCAACTGCTTTTATGAGGTAAAACCTTTAAATCGTTATTCTCTTTAAATACGTCATGGAATATAGGATTCAGTCCTATCCATGCTAGTGACAGTTGCTCACTTTCTCTAATAGTTGTAACTTATAGTTCTTATTGCGTACTAGAATCTCCGATGTTTACCAGTATTTACTATAGTCGTCGTGTATAAACGCCTTAATCTTTCTTTGCATATAGATTAAGAATGGTAGGGTTATTATGTTAAGGGTCTAATTTAAATTGGGAACAAAATACCATTTACGTCATGATAGATTTGGTTACTGCTTGTGATATGAACGTAATGTATATTGATAATGAGCTTATGTACCAATAATCCCACTTCCAAAGATTTTGAAGTTTAAAAGGGATTATAACCTTATTGCATACTACATTCAATTAGACTATAAGTGTTGAAGAATTGAATTCCTCTGCACAAAATTTGTTTGGAAAAATATTATCCAGTTATGGTTAATACATCATTAAAATTTCAATGTCAATCCCTTTAACATTTTAAGACTTAACGTGTTTAAAAGCATACCTTACTAGCTTAATAAATACACAATCAAAGGCAAAATATGTTATCATAGCAAAAGGATATTTACCATAAATTAATTCTATGGCTATCCTTTATAACAACGATTAGTATACTATAGGTTAGAGTTATAATCGTTGGTTGAGTGAATACTTGAAATGTATAAAAAGGTGCAATGTATAATATGCAAGGGGTCAAAGAATAGACCACGTTCCACGATGAGTTTTAAGTTTAACCTTGATTTTAAGTTCTATAATATTTTATTAAATGCCTCCTTTACTTGCATAACATGCTAGGTCATGTATTGTTTCTATCCTTGCTATGATACAATTATTTGGTTGAATGTATACTTGTTGTATGCAATATTCTCACCAAAAAAATAAACGATGTTAATTCCTTTTTATAACAATATTGCAAGGCTTAACTATTTACCAAGAATATAATTGTTTGAGTGATTGTATATCACAGTATATAGATGGGTCGTATTTTCTCCACGCCTTTGGTAAGTTTTTATAGTAATGATTCTTTTGTTACCATGCTACGTATATAGTAGGTTGACTTCGGGCTAAGGATTATGGTGGAACCTTTGTAACAGCAAAAAATGATTGGAAGAAATGAAACTCTTGGTTGATTGCCCATCGAGACTATAGGGATTACCCACTGCATGCAAAGAATTATTTGGTGAAAGTGGCATCATTCCAGCCAAGTGTTATGTGGATATAAGGCACTGTCGAACCCTAAACTCATTATTTCCCCGTTGTTCTCGGCCTCTGCCCGCTCTACTACTGTTTTAGTTTCCCGCCCTGTTGCTCTACAACATGTCGCTGACAGTCTCTCGGCTTGGCTTCTTTGTTTCCTGTAGGGTATGAGCTCGCCCTACATGCTAAATGGCGAAGAGTTGTAATATTTTACTTGCTGTTGGAACCGGGTTGTTGGTTTTCCTTTAGAGTTTATTCTTCGCTACTTGCTCTTCCCGGAATTCTCCAGACTACAACATCTTAATTTTCCCCAGCCCTATAGTGAGTGTCGTGGCCACACCTCTTGAGTTTATTGGGTCTGAGGGTTTTTCCGTGGAGTGGTTTTTGAAGTTGGAAAATTTATGGCCAAAGCACTCACACATGCTTGGCTTCTCTCCCCATCGTTCGGACTTCGCTGGTCACTGCTGTGTGGGTTAACTCCGTTTCTCTTGTGGAAGATGAAGGTTTGGCTCCTCCTCGCGTTGTTAGCTGTATTGTTGATTATGGGTGGTTACGCTTCAGTTAAGATTTGAGGTAAGAAGAAAAATATTATAAATTCATTTCTTGTTTTTAACACGTTCCAGCTTATAAGAAGTACGAGATATTAACAGCAATGTGTTTGATGATTTACAGGTGTTGACCTGCCCCCTTTCGCGTGGTTGGTGCAAGGTTGTGGCGATGGCTTGCTCACAGGTAAGCCTTGGATACCCCATGGCTGTTCTTCCTTGTTCGGTCCCTTATCGGATATTTGCTGGTTGGTCGCCATGGCCTGTAAAACCCTTGTCGTTTTGGTTTACCTGGTTACTTGGTTCGCTGTTTTTAGTGGATGTTGAAACCCTTGCTTTATGTGGGGTTCTCCGGCTTAGGCCGTGACTATAAATTTTGGTTTTTATTTTTGTTATTGTGTTTATATGTGTAAAAATGATAAAAGGCTAGTAAATCCTTACTCTGTTAATTTTTTTTAAAGCCGAGAGGCGTTAAACAGCTCGTACTCTTTGGTTTTACATCTCTGTTGTAAATTTTTGGAGATATTAGGGTTTTACCCTAACTTGGCGATAAGAAAAGTATTTACTGTTTTTCTTAAATTATCTTTGGTTTACCCAGAAATACTGTAATTTATTTGGTTATTACTTATATGTTGTTATGGATGGTTGAGCTCGGTGAGTCGAGCATGTTTAGACTCTGTTAGTTTATCTACTGCAAGTTATGGCATTTAAATTTTTACCCTGCAATATTATTTAAATGTTACCTGTTAAATATATGTACATTATTTCGCATTTCTTACTTTGATTCATTCCATTCTGACAAAGTTTTAAATATTGTTTTATCTTCGGAAATTAAGTAATTTAATGTTCTTAATAATGTACTTATGTAACTGTTAATTTCATCTTTAAGGTACAAAATTTATATTTACCTAGTATTTAATATATTGAATAAGAATATTATTTCATTTATATACTAATGTTGTTCCTATAATTAGATGCATTATTTTTTTGTGCCTAGTCTATTTATAGATGTATAATCAGATAGTATTGTATTGTTGTAATCTTATACTTTCTACACTAATAATTTATAAGAAGTACCTATTGTATTCTATATTATCCTATTTATGTTATAATATTAGCATTTATAAGTAAAAGACATAAAAAATATCTATGTTCTATACTTGTTAACATTTTATAAAGGATAGGTCAGTAGATGTAGATCTTGTTTAAGCTTAGATAAAAATGAATGAAATAATTACATTACCATCCATAATAAATTCTGAAACCAACTAGTTTATCTGTAGAGTTAAATCAATATTTTAGCTATTCTTACTCACAGTTTAGTTGCTATACATACAATAGTTAATTATCCTAAGCTGGAAGAAATAAACTGTAAAGTTAAAATCATTTTTATTTAATCTAAACCTACTCTATTTCAACTAATAAATCCTTTTCTTTTGGTTTCAAAATAAGTAATAAGATTACAGAAATGAATGCAGTATAGAAACTGTTTATCTACAAAAACCTATTACCAAATCATACTACTGTTAGTATAATGACATAGTTTTCCTTTCCTTTTCGAATGACCTGACATTGAGTCTAAGGCTAACACCATTCTACGGACATGATAGTAATTTTTTGATAACAAATGAAAGAAAACATTTATTAATCAAGATAACATCTTACTCTATATCTACATCATATTTTTTCATTTAAATACAGCACCTGTGCTACAGTACGATCTGGATTACTCCAGATGGGGAAAAACACAGGTAGGATTTGTTTATCATCAAGAATAATTTCAATACTAAACTAAATAAGATATTTTATCCTCTAGATTTCACATCATAAACTGCAACTGCATCATTCAATCACACACAGATAATAACACAGAAATTTTATAAATAGCAGAACCTGTTCTTAAAGCTTGGTCGACAACAGCAATGAGAGGTCGTTCCTCCATACCAACTCCTGGAGAATTCTCAAACAGTGACTCCTCAGGACCCCCGAGCTTGCTCTGGTCTCCTTGGATGGAACTAGGTGCAGCAAATATCCAAGCACTAGTCCTGAGACTCAATACCAATCCTGAACTTATCAGTTAATTCTCTCAGCTAGCAAGTTGTATCAGACCAAGTTACTGCAGTTTATCTCTCAAAACACCTTCCTTGCAGTTTTCCCTTTTTCCCCAATGAATTCCTTGAAGTGCATTCCTCCTGAATGATTCTTCTCTTAGAAAATATATGAGCAGCCTGAGCTCTCAACATTGGGTACTTTTAAAAGATTTCCTAGGTCTTTTTGGGTTAGTTGTCATTAATTGAGCCACCTGCTCTGATCCCACTTTCTTGGGGGATCATGACCCCAAATGTAGGGAAGTTTACACCTACAACATAGGAAGTGTTTGAGGATGCTGCCACTTGTCTTTTTCTCTCCACCTAGTTCCTTCCACCAGTTTGAATAGTAACACTCTTATTAACATCTCTCCCAAGCTGTTGTCTCCACTTTTTATTTATTAAAAATAAAATATTCAGAATTACATTCCACATATTTTGACTCTGCTGAGTCATCAGTTTCTACTTAGCATTAAATTTAACATAATATCTTAGGAATCAAATTAAAACAAATAACATTATTTTACAAAATTGGGGTATGTGACATACACACCCCCTTAAAATGTAACATCGTCCTCGATGTTACTTATTCTTCATCTTTCGAAGTCCCCTGGAACAGATTAGATTTGGGTATGCTTCCTGCATCTTACTTTCCAGTTCCCAAGTAGCTTCTTCAGGACTAAGGTGCTTCCATTTCACCTTCACCTATCCAATGGTGTGGTTCCAAAGTGTAATTTCCCTCCTTCCGAGGATACAGTCCGGTTCCACTAGAATTTCTCCTTCTGGTTCCACCTGTACAACATTCCAATCAACCACATGAGTAGCATCATGAACATATTTCTTTAAAACAGAGATATGAAAAACATTATGTACTTTCAAGTTGGGTGGTAATGCTAGTTGATAGGCAACTTGGCCAATCCTAGATAAAATTTCAAATGGACCACAGTAACGTGGTGCCAACTTTGCACAACTCCCCAGTCTTAGAGAGATTTTCTTGGGCTTCACCTTGATGAACACATGTTCACCTACCTGGAACTCCTTCGGAGTTCTTTTCAAATCTGCTTGACTCTTTTGCCGATCCTATGCCATCTTTAAATTTCCCTGCACTTGCTTCACAATTTCCTCCATTTCTTGCAATAATTCTGGGCCTAACACTAATATATCTACTAGATTATTCCAAGAGATAGGAGTGTTGCATTTTCGTCCATATAAAATTTCAAATGGACTAAATTTAGCTGATGACTGATAGTTATTGTTATATGCAAAATCTACTAGATGTAAGTAGTCTTCCCACTTACCTGGATGATCTTTCACATACATTCTCAATAAATCCTCCAGTACCTGATTTACTCTTTCAGTTTGTCCATTTGTTTGAGTATGGAAGGAGGTACTGAAATTCAATGTTGTATTTATCCTTTAAACAAGGACTTCCAAAAATTTCCTGTAAACTTAGGATCCCTGTCTGAGATTATAACCTTCGGTACTCCATGTAACCGAAAAATATGCTTTAAGAAGATATCAGCTATATTGGCAACCTTGTAAGTAGTTTTAACAGGAATAAAATGTGATGTCTTGCTTAACTTATCAACCACTACCATAATAGAGTCATTTTGATTCTGATTTCTTGGCAGTCCAGTAATAAAATCTAAGCTAATTACTTCCCATTTCCAGCTAGGAATAGGCAAAGGTTGTAGCAAACCAGTTGGATGTTGGTGTTCAGTTTTTACCTATTGACATTCTAAACACCTTGCAATGTATTCAGCTACTTCAATTTTCATATTAGGCCAGAAATATTCTTTTCTTAGCTTGGTTATAGTCTTTTGGTAACCTGGGTGACCAGAATATGGTGTTTTATGGACTTCATCCAGAATTAACAACTTAAATTTAGGCACATTAGGTATATATAGTTTATCTTTAAATAATAAAAATTCATTTTCATTTAAACTATAACCTTTTAATAAGCTTTCTTTAGGTTCTTCTTTAGCTGTAATTTGCAATTTTTGATAAATTTCATCTTGTTTTACCCCTTCCTTAAGCTGTTCTTTTAAATCTGAAGCATAAGTGCTGATTGCTGTTGTAAAGTTCAGCTTAGTGTTTCTACTTAATGCATTAGCCACTTTATTCTCCTTACCCTTATTTTGGATTTCAAAGTCATACTCGCTTAAGAAAGCTAACCACCTAGCTTGTATAGCATTTAAATTAGGCTGATCTAGAACATATTTCAGTCCTTTATTATCAGTCATTAAAATAAATTTTTTGCCAATTAAATGATGTCGCCACATTTTTAAGGCATGTATTACAACCGCTAGTTCTAGATCATAAGTTGTGTAATTATTTTCATGAATTTTTAATTTTCTAGACTCATAGGAAATGACATGCCATTCTTGAGTCAGAACACCGCCTAAGCCATCATTACAGGCATCGGTGCATACTACAAAGTCTTTATTAGGATCTGCTATTCTTAGAATAGGTGCACTAGTTAATAGAGTTTTTATCTTCTTAAAACTTTCTTCACATTTCAGATTCCAATAAAATTTCTTACCTTTCTTTTGTAAGGAAGTTATCGGATTTGCTATCCTTGAAAAGCCTTCAATGAATCTCCAGTAATAACCGGTAATTCCCATGAACGACCTAACATCTGTTACATCTTTAGGAACCGGCCAATCTTCGATTGCCCGTATCTTTTCAGGATCTACTGAAATTCCTTCCTTAGTCACTACGTGACCTAAGTACTGAATTTCATCTCGAAAGAAGTCACACTTACTAAACTTCGTGAAGAGTTGTTGTTCTCGCAACTCTTATAAAACTATTTTTAGGTGTTCTTTATGTTCTTCTTCCGTTTTAGAGTAAATTAGGATGTCATCGATAAACACGACCACAAACTTATCTAAATACTTATGCATTATATTATTCATTAAGCACATAAAGACAGCTGGGGCGTTAGTAAGCCCGAATGGAATTACGACAAACTCGTAGTGTCCATACTTTGTTCTAAAGGCTGTCTTAAAGATATCTTCATCTTTAATTCATACTTGATGGTATCTTGAACTCAAGTCTATCTTCGAAAACACCATGGATCCACGTAGTTGATCAAACAGATCATCTATGCAGGGAAATGGATATCTATTTTTAATAGTCATCTTGTTTAGCTGACGGTAGTCTATGCATAATTGCATGGTTCCGTCTTTCTTTTTAACAAAGATGATCGTTGACCCCCAGGGAGACACACTAGGTCGAATGTAATTTTTATCAATTAACTCTTTTAACTGTGATTTTAGCTCATTAAGTTCTAAAATATTCATTCGATAAGGAGCTTTTGAGCTAGGTACCACACTCGGTACTAGCTCAATGGTGAAATTCAATTCCCTCCTTGGAGGTAATCCTGAAATTTCTTTTGGGAATACGTTAGTATACTCCTTTAAAACTGGAATATTTTCTATCTTTAACTTATCTGTTTTAGTTTTACCTTCCTTATCTGTAATAGTTACTGCATAGGCTTTACATCCTTTTCTAACAGCTCTTTTAAGTTGTAAAGCAGAAATCTGCCTTAGTATAGTTTTTCTAGGAATACCCTTAACCTTTATTGGTTGTTCATCACTATTTAAGCATGTAAAAGTTTTATCGTAACAATTTAAAATTACCTTATGCTCTTCTAACCAGTCCATACCAATCAGCAAATCATATGAGCCAAGTGGCAAAACATTAAGCTTAACTATAGTTTTAAATTCATCCATAAGTAAAGCACATTCTTTCACAAAACCAGTTACTTTCCTTTTATCCCTAGTGGCTAATTGAACTAACCAAGAATTCTCAAACTTATCGACAGACAATTTACATTTTTCCACTATCTAAGGTGCAATATAACTGAGACTAGCTCCTGAATCAATTAAAATGGTTACAGGGGTCTGATTAATCATACCTTCTACTTCCACCATGGAAGTCTGATAGTCAGCTTGGCGGTTCTCCAAAGCCGTGTTAATTCTGGGCATGCTCCTTGCTAGTTCCCCAACGGTCATCTCCTCTTGTACAGTATGAATATTGCTGGCAGTCTTTTTTTGATTTGGACAGACCGAGGCATTGTGTGGGACATTACATTCCCAGCACTTAACAGGCTCTTTACGTTTAAAATTCTTGGTAAAATTTCCATGGTTATTTGCAGCTTCCTTGCCCTTAAAATTATTCGAATTGTTGGAAACACCATTCCTGTTTCCCTGGATATTTTTGTTGTTAGAATAATTTTTGGTCTTATTATTCTTGAAATTCCTATGAGGTACAAATTCCTTCTTCTTAAATTCAGGCTGATTGTTATTTTTCTTAGCCTTCCAGTTGGCCAAGCCTTCCTTCTTCCAGTTCTGCTCAAAACAAAAATTAGTCTTCCTCATAGCTTCCTCCAGAGTCTTTGGGTTATCATACTCAATTCTATCCTTAATATGATACAGTAGACAGCTAAGAAATCGCTGCATTTTAGGTTTCTCGTCTACTAAGTAGGGTACATACCTAAGTAAGCTTAAGAATTTACTGTTCAGATCCTTCGTCGTCATGGAACCTAACTTCAATTCATAAAACTCTTTAGCTCTTTCCTTGTAATATTGTTCAGACACAAATTTCTTTTTGAAATACCTTTTAAAGGTAGTCCAATTAACTTCCTTCTCTCTTATACCCTTGACTCTCTTCAGATCTTGCCACCATATGTCAAATTTTTCGGAGAGGTTATATATTGCCATCCTTGCCTTTAATTGATTAGAATAATTATATATATGAAAATACTTCTTCATCCTGGATAACCAGGACTCTTCTTCCTCCCCTTTCTTAGTCTCTCCATTAAAAGTTTGGGGCTTTATCTTTTTGAACTCCCCTGAAATTTCCTCATATGGTTTGTATTTCTTCTTTCTGTCATACAAATCATTTTCAGTACTGTCACTAGTAGTATGATAACTCTGTCGTTCACCAAAACCTTCAGATGATGAACTACTCTTAGTTTTGTAAGCTTCATCTTTTTAGATTTTCTTTTATGACTGACATCTTCAGATACTGATCTCCTACTCCTTCCTTCAGTCTAGAATTTTTCTATTAGAATTTGGTTCAATTCTTCCTGATCATTTAGGATCCTTTCATTCTCCCTCTTTACTGATTCCATTTCAGTTTTTAAATCTTTTACCATCTGTAACAGTTCTGAGGAGTTAGCATTCCCCTCATCTAACATAGGTTCTCTGGGAAAATTTCTTGTTTCTGTATCTGGAGACTCCTCCTGTGCATACTCTCCCAGCTTTTCCATACCTGCCTGTTAAATTTCAGACAAGGGAAATTTTATGTTTTTAACATAAAACAAAATATATGTTAGCATATTATTTTAATTTACTATTCTATGAAAGCTAGTTGGGCTGCATCAAGACCTAGTGTTTGAACCTTGTGCTCTGATACCACATGTCAAAACCCCAAATTTCCAAAAAATTTAAAATTTTGTAAATAAAGATAAACTTCATTAATGCAGACAACTAATTGTTTTAATTAGTTATATGTTAATGACTTCATATTTTGAATTATCTATTTGGTTATGTTTAACTTATAGAATAATTTGTTTTTAGTTTAATAACTTGTTTTTCTTTGCGACCACAAGGTGGAACTGTCATGATATTCTGGGCTTACTTAGCTTTTGAGCTAATGCAGAAAGTTTACCTGCTCTTACAAATTTACAGGTAAGAAAGATCTGGTGCAGCTTGTCAATAATCATTACACATTCAAATATTTGTACGTCGCAAAATTAATAGCTCAGTAAAAGAATATAAATGCTTTTCAATTTCAACTATTTTTATGAGGTAAAACCTTTAAATCGTTATTCTCTTTAAAGACGTCATGGAATATGAGATTCAGTCCTATCCGTGCTAGTGACAGTTGCTCACTTTCTCTAGTAGTTGTAATTTATAGTTCTTATTGTGTACTGGACTCTCCGATGTTTACCAGTATTTACTATAGTCGTCGTGTATAAACGCCTTAATCTTTCTTTGCATAGAAATTAAGAATGGCAGGGTTATTATGTTAAGGGTCTAATTTAAATTGGGAACAAAATACCATTTACGTCATGATAGATTTGGTTATTGCTTGTGATATGAACGTAATGTATATTGATAATGAGCTTATGTACCAATAATCCCACTTCCAAATATTTTGAAGTTTAAAAGGGATTATAACCTTATTGCATACTACATTCAATTAGACTATAAGTGTTGAAGAATTGAATTCCTCTGCACTAAATTTGTTTGGAAAAATATTATCCAATTATGGTTAATATATCATTAAAATTTCAACGTCAAGCCCCTTAACATTTTAATACTTAACGTGTTTAAAAGCATACCTTACTAGCTTAATAAATACACAATCAAAGGCAAAAGATGTTATCATAGCAAAAGGATATTTACCATAAATTAGTTCTATGACTATCCTTTATAACAACGATTAGTATACTATAGGTTAGAGTTATAATCGTTGGTTGAGCGAATACTTGCAATGTATAAAAAGGTGCAATGTATAATATGCAAGGGGTCAAAGAATAGACCACGTTCCACAATGAGTTTTAAGTTTAACCTTGATTTTAAGTTCTATAATCTTTTATTAAATTCCTCCTTTACTTGCATAACATGCTAGGTCATGTATTGTTTCTATCCTGGCTATGATACAATTATTTGGTTGAATGTATACTTGTTGTATGCAATATTCTCACCAAAAAAAAAAACAATGTTAATTCCTTTTTATAATAATATTGCAAGGCTTAACTATTTACCAAGAATATAATTGTTTGAGTGATTGTATATCACAGTATATAGATGGGTCGTATTTTCTCCATGGCTTTGGTAAGTTTTTATAGCATTTTTTATAGTAATGATTCTTTTGTTACCATGCTACGTATATAATAGGTTGACTTTGGGCTAAGGATTATGGTGGAACCTTCGTAATAGCAAAAAATGATTGGAAGAAATGAAACTCTTGGTTGATTGCCCGCTAGGACTATAGGGATTACCCACTGCATGCAAATAATTATTTGGTGAACGTGGCATCATTCCAGCCAAGTGTTATGTGGATATAAGGCACTGTCTAACCTTAGAATTGTTATTTCCCCATTGTTCTCAGCCTCCAGCCACTCTGCTACTGTTTTAGTTTCCTGCCCTATTGCAACATGTCACTGACAGTCTCTCGGCTTGGCTTCTTTGTTTCCTGTAGGGTATGAGCTCGCCCTGCACGTTAAATGGTGAAGACTTGTAAGATTTTACTTGTTGTTGGAACCGGGTTGTTGGTTTTCCTTTAGAGTTTATTCTTCACTGCTTGTTCCTCCCGGAATTCTCCAGACTGCAACGTCTTAATCTTCCCCAACCCGGTAGTGAGTGTCGTGGCCTCACCTCTTGAGTTTATTGGGTCTAAGGGTTTTTCTGTGGAGTGGTTTTTGAAGTTGGAAAAGTTACGGCCAAAGCACTCACACATGCTTGGCTTGTCTCCCCATCGTTCGGACTTTGCTGGTCACTGCTGTGTGGGTTAACTCCGTTTCTCCTGTGGCAGATGAAGGTTTGGCTCCTCCTCGCGTTGTTAGCTGTACTATTGATTGTGCGTGGTTATGCTTTAGTTAATATTTGAGGTAAGAAGCAAAATATTATAAATTCGCTTCTTGTTTTTAACACGTTCCATACTTATAAGAAGTACAAGATATTAACAACAATGTGTTTGATTATTTATAGGTGTTGACCTGCCCCCTTTCGTGTGGTTGGTGCAAGGCTGTGGCGACGGCTTGCTCACGGGTAAGCCTTGGATACCCCATAGATGTTCTTCCTTGTCCGATCCCTTATGGGATATTTGTTGGTTGGTCATCGTGGCCTGTAAAACCCTTGTGGTTTTGGTTTACCTGGTTACTTGGTTCGCTGTTTTTAGTGGATGTTGAAACCCTTGCTTTATGCGGGGCTCTCCGGCTTAGGCCGTGACTGTAAATTTTGGTTTTTATTTTTGTTACTATGTTTATATGTGTAAAATTCATAAAAGGCTAGTAAATCCTTACTCTGTTAATTTTTTTTAAATCCGAGAGGCGTTAAAGAGCTCGTACTCTTTGGTTTTACATCTCTGTTGTAAATTTTTGGAGATATTAGGGTTTTACCCTAACTTGGCGATAATAAAAGTATTTACTGTTTTTCTTAAATTATCTTTGGTCTACCCATAAATACTGTAATTTATTTGGTTATTACTTATATGTTGTTATGGATGGTTGAGCTCGGTGAGTTGAGCATGTTTAGACTCTGTTAGTTTATCTACTGCAAGTTATGGCATTTAAATGTTACCTGTTAAATATCTGTACATTATTTCGCATTTCTTGCTTTGATTCATTCCATTCTGACAAAGTTTTAAATATTGTTTTATAATTGTTTTATCTTCAGAAATTAAGTAATTTAATGTTCTTAATAATGTACTTATGTAACTGTTAATTTCATCTTTAAGGTACAGAATTTATATTTACCTAGTATTTAATATATTGAATAAGAATATTATTTCATTTATATACTAATGTTGTTCCTATAATTAGATGCATTATTTTTTTGTACCTAGTCTATTTATAGATGTATAATCAGATAGTATTGTATTGTTGTAATCTTATACTTTCTACACTAATAATTTATAAGAAGTACCTACTGTATTCTATATTATCCTGTTTATGTTATAATATTAGCATTTATAAGTAAAAGACATAACAACTATGTATGTTCTATACTTGTTAACATTTTATAAAGGATAGGTTAGTAGCTATAGATCTTGTTTAAGCTTATATAAAAATGAATGAAATAATTACATTACCATCCATAATAAATTCTGAAACCAACTAGTTTATCTGTAGAGTTAAATCAAGATTTTAGCTATTCTTACTCACAGTTTAGTTGCTATACATATAGTATTTAATTATCCTAAGCTGGAAGAAATAAACTATAAAGTTAAAATCATTTTTATTTAATCTAACCCTACTCTATTTTAACTAATCAATCCTTTTCTTTTGGTTTCAAAATAAGTAATAAGATTACAGAAATGAATGCAGTATAGAAACTGTTTATCTACAAAAACCTACTACCAAATCATACTACTGTTAGTATAATGACATAGTTTTTATTTCCTTTTCGAATGACCTAACATTCAGTCTAAGGCTAACACCATTCTATGGACAGGATAGTAATTTTCTGATAACAAATGAAGGAAAACATTTATTATTCAAGCTAACATCTTATTCTATATCTGCATTATATTTTCTTCATTTAAATATAGCACCTGTGCTAGAGTAAGATCTGGATTACTCCAAATGGGGAAAAACACAGGTAGGATTTGTTTATCATCAAGAATAATTTCATTACTAAACTAACTAAGATATTTTATCCTCTAGGTTTCACATCATAAACTGCAACTACATCATTCAATCACACACAGATAATAACATAGAAATTTAATAAATAGCAGAACCTATTCTTAAAACTTGGTCGACAACAGTAATGGGAGGTCGTTCCTCCCTACAAACTCCTGGAAAGCGCTCAAACAACGACTCCTCAGGACCCCCGAGCTTGCTCTGGTCTCCCTGGCTGAAACTAGGTGTAGCAAATATCCAAGTACTAGTCCTGAGACTCAATACCAATCCTGAACTTATCAGTTAATTCTCTCAGCTAGCAAGTTGTATCAGACCAAGTTACTGCAGTTTATCTCTCAAAACACCTTCCTTATAGTTTTCCCTTTTTCCCCAATGAATTCCTTGAAGTGCATTCCTCCTGAATGATTCTTCTCCTAGAAAATATCTGAGCAGCCTGAGCTCTCAACATTGGGTACTTTTAAAAGATTGCCTAGGTCTTTTTGGGTTAGTTCTCATTAATTGAGCCACCTGCTCTGATCCCACTTTCTTGGGGGATCATGACCCCAAATGTAGGGAAGTTTCCATCTGCAACATAGGAAGTGTTTGAGGATGCTGCCACTTGTATTTTTCTCTCCACCTAGTTCCTTCCACTAGTTTGACCAGTAACACTCTTATTAAGAGCTCTCCCAAGCTGTTGTCTCCACTTTTTATTTATTAAAAATAAAATATTCAGAATTACATTCCACATATTTTGACTCTGATGAGTCATCAGTTTCTACTTAGCATTAAATTTAACATAATGTCTTAGGAATCAAATTAAAACAAATAACATTATTTTACAAAATTGGGGTATGTGACATACACACCCTCTTAAAATGTAACATCGTCCTCGATGTTACTTATTCTTCATCTTTTGAAGTCCCCTAGAACAGATTTGGGTATGCTTCTCACATCTTACTTTCTAGTTCCCAGGTAGCTTCTTCAGGACTAAGGTGCTTCCATTGCACCTTCACCTGTCCAATGGTGCAGTTTCGAAGTGTAATTTCCCTCCTTCCGAGGATACAGTCCGGTTCCACCAGAATTTATCCTTTTGGTTCCACCTGTACAACATTCTAATCAACCACATGAGTAGCATCATGAACATATTTCTTTAAAACAGAGATATGAAAAACATTATGTACTTTCAAGTTGGGTGGTAATGCTAGTTGATAGGCAGCTTGGCCAATCCTAGATAAAATTTCAAACGGACCACAGCAACGTGGTGCCAACTTTGCACAACTCCCCAGTATTAGAGAGCTCTTCTTGGGCCTCACATTGATGAACACATGTTCACCTACCTGGAACTCCTTTGGAGTTGTTTTCAAATCTGCTTGACTCTTTTCCCAATCCTGTGCCACCTTCAAATTTCCCTGCACTTGCTTCACAATTTCCTCCATTTCTTTCAACAATTATGGTCCTAACACTAATATATCTACTGGATCATTCCAAGAGATAGGAGTGTTGCATTTTCGTCCATATAAAATTTCAAATGGACTAAATTTAGCTGATGACTGATAGTTATTGTTATATGCAAAATCTACTAGATGTAAGTAGTCTTCCCACTTACCTGGTTGATCTTTCACATACATTCTCAATAAATCCTCTAGTACCTGATTTACTCTTTCAGTTTGTCCATCTGTTTGAGGATGGAAGGAGGTACTAAAATTCAATGTTGTATTTAATCCTTTAAACAAGGACTTCCAAAAATTTCCTGTAAACTTAGGATCCCTGTCTGAGATTATAACCTTCGGTACTCCATGTAACCAAAAAATTTGCTTTAAGAAGATATCAGCTATATTGGCAGCCTTGTAAGTAGTTTTAACAGGAATAAAATGTGCTGCCTTGCTTAACTTATCAACCACTACCATAATAGAGTCATTTTGATTTTGATTTCTGGGCAGTCCAGTGATAAAATCTAAGCTAATTACTTCCCATTTCTAGCTAGTAATAGGCAAAGGTTGTAGCAAACCAGCTGGATGTTGGTGTTTGGTTTTTACTTGTTGACATTCTAAACACCTTGCAATGTATTCAGCTACTTCAATTTTCATATTAGGCCAGAAATATTCTTTTCTTAGCTTAGTTATAGTCTTTTGGTAACCTGGGTGACCAGAATATGGTGTTTTATGGACTTCATCCAGAATTAACAACTTAACTTTAGGAACATTAGGTATATACAGTTTATCTTTAAATAATAAAAATTCATTTTCATTTAAACTATAACCTTTTATTAAGCTTTTTGTAGGTTCTTCTTTAGCTGTAGTTTGCAATTTCTGATAAATTTCATCTTGTTTTACCCCTTCCTTAAGCTGTTCATTTAAATCTGAAGCATAAGTGCTGATTGCTATTGTAAAGTTCAGCTTAACGTTTCTGCTTAATGCATCAGCCACTTTATTCTCCTTACCCTTTATATGTTGGATTTCAAAGTGATACTCGCTTAAGAAAGCTAACCACCTAGCTTGTCTAGCATTTAAATTAGGCTAATCTAGAAGATATTTCAGTCATTTATTATCAGTCATTAACATAAATTTTCTGCCAATTAAATGATGTCGCCACATTTTTAAGGCGTGTATTAAAGCCGCTAGTTCTAGATCATAAGTTGCATAATTCTTTTCGTGAATTTTTAATTTTCTAGACTCATAGGCAATGGCATGCCATTCTTGAGTCAGAACACCGCCTAAGCCATCATTACAGGCATCGGTGCATACTACAAAGTCTTTATTAGGATCTGCTATTCTTAGAATAGGTGCACTAGTTAATAGAGTTTTTAGCTTCTTAAAACTTTCTTCACATTTCAGATTCCAATAAAATTTCTTACCTTTCTTTTGTAAGGAAGTTATCGGATTTGCTATCCTTGAAAAGCCTTCAATGAATCTCCAGTAATAACCAGTAATTCCCATGAACGACCTAACATCCATTACATCTTTAGGAACCGGCGAATCTTTGATTGCCTGTATCTTTTCAGGATCTACTGAAATTCCTTCCTTAGTCACTACATGACCTAAGTACAGAATTTCATCCTTAAAGAAGTCACACTTACTAAACTTCGATAAGAGTTGTTGTTCTCGCAACTCTTGTAAAACTATTTTTAGCTGTTCTTTATGTTATTCTTCCGTTTTAGAGTAAATTAGGATGTCGTCGATAAACACGACCACAAACTTATCTAAATACTTATGCATTATATTATTCATTAAGCACATAAAGACAGTTGGGGTGTTAGTAAGCCCGAATGGCATTACAACAAACTCGTAGTGTCCATACCTTGTTCTAAAGGCTGTCTTAAAGATATCTTCATCTTTAATTCATACTTGATGGTATCCTGACCTCAAGTCTATCTTTGAAAACACTGTGGATCCACGTAGTTGATCAAACAGATCATCTATGCGGGGCAATGGATATCTATTTCTAATAATCATCTTGTTTAGCTGACGGTAGTCTATGCATAATCGCATGGTTCCATCTTTCTTTTTAACAAAGATGATCGGTGCCCCCCAGGGAGACACACTAGGTCGAATGTACTTTTTATCAATTGATTATTTTAACTATGATTTTAGCTCATTAAGTTCTAAAATATTCATTCGATAAGGATCTTTTGAGCTAGGTACCGCACCCGGTACCAGATCAATGGTGAAATCCAATTCCCACATTAGAGGTAATCTTGGAATTTCTTTTGGGAATACGTTAGTATACTCCATTAAAACTGGAATATTTTCTATCTTTAACTTATCTGTTTTAGTTTTACCTTCCTCATTTGTAATAGTTACTGCATAGGATTTACATCCTTTTCTAACAGCTCTTTTAAGTTGTAAAGCAAAAATATTCCTTACTATAGTTTTTCTAGGAATACCCTTAACCTTTACTGGTTGTTCATCACAATTTAAGCATGTAAAATTTTTATCATAACAATTTAAAATTACCTTATGCTGTTCTAACCAGTCCATACCAATCAGCAAATCATATGATCCAAGTGGAAAAACATTAAGCTTAATTGTATTTTTTTATTCATCCATAAGTAAAGCACATTCTTTCACAAAACCAATTACTTTCCTTTTAGCCCTAGTGGCTAATTGAACTAACCAAGAATTCTCAAACTTATCGACATACAATTTACATTTTTTCACTATCTGAGGTGCAATATAGCTGAGACTAGATCCTGGATCAATTAAAATGGTTACAGGGGTCTGATTAATCATACCTTCTACTTCCACCATAGAAATCTGATAGTCATCTTGGCGGTTCTCCAAAGCCGCGTTAATTTTGGGCATGCTCCTTGCTAGTTCCCCAACGGTCATCTCCTCTTATACAGTATGAATATTGCTGATAGTATTTTTCCGATTTGGACAGACCGAGGCATAGTGCAGGCCATTGCATTCCCAGCACTTAACAGACTCTTTAGGTTCAAAATTCTTGGTAAAATTTCCATGGTTATTTGCAGCTTCCTTGCCCTTAAAATTATTCGAATTGTTGGAAACACCATTCCTGTTTCCATGGAAATTTTTGTTGTTAGAATAATTTTTGGTCTTATTATTCTTGAAATTCCTATGAGGTACAAATTCCTTCTTCTTAAATTCAGGCTGATTGTTATTTTTCTTAGCCTTCCAGTTGGCCAAGCCTTCTTTCTTCCGGTTCTGCTCAAAACAAAAATTAGCCTTCCTCATAGCTTCCTCCAGAGTCTTTGGGTTATCGAACTCAATTCTGTCCTTAATATGATACGGTAGACAGCTGAGAAATCGTTGCACTTTAGGTTTCTTGTCTACTAGGTAGGGTACATACCTAAGCAAGCTTAAGAATTTATTGTTCAAATCCTTCATTGTCATGGAACCTAACTTCAATTCGTACAACTCTTTAGCTCTTTCCTCATAATACTGTTCAGATAGAAATTTCTTTTTGAAATACCTTTTAAAGGTACTCCAACTAACTTACTTCTCTCTTATACCCTTGACTCTCTTCAGATCTTGCCACCATATGCCAGCTTTTCCAGAGAGGTTATATATTGCCCTCCTTTCCTTTAACTGATTAGAATAATTATATATATGAAAATACTTCTTCATCCCGGATAACCAGGACCCAAAAAAATTAGAGGCACCTATCAATGGATGAATCTCTAGAAACACCTTTAGCAGAAATATGGCAAAGGATAATAACTGAAATAGAGCATATATTAGTGGTGAATTCTATCACAGCCATTATAAGAACATAACAAATATGATTTCCAATGGAAAGAGTGTTCATAGAAACGAATTCCTTGCACACAACCTAGAAATGTATTAGAAGAAAACACAAACATGGAAATGGAAACACAGGAAACATGGACTGAACATGGAACAACTTAATGAATCTTAGAAAACTTTAGAGAATGCTTTTCATTAACTCTTCCAAGAAAATAACAGAGCTACAAAAGACCAAGAACATAGGCTTCTGAATGAAAGTTCCAACCCTCTCTTCCTCTATTGAGGTTACATTTATAGTGTTATGGGATCTCGAGACCAACCTCGAAATAGAGCCAAATTCAGTGACAAAATTTGGGAATCAATCCAAAATCATCATTTGAAAATCCTAACAAATTCCTGAGGTGGCAGTTTCGCCATGATTTACACATAAAACAAGAAATATGGAATAACGCACATGCTGGATTAAAAATGGCAATGCGATGTCCGAGACACAGGCTCCCTTGATTGAAGACGATGCTTCAAAGAATATCCAATGGTTTTACTCTCCCATATGAAATATACACCATTATATTAATTACACTTCATCCCCATTTCACACATGAACTTATCCTCTTCCTCCTCATACCTTTGGCTTGAGAAATTATTTCTATCCAAGGATCAAAACTTTGCCATGATCTCCACCGTCCAAATATGCGGGTCCTATCCAATTTTGCAGCCTCAAGCGATTTTGATCCCACATGCACATTTTGGCTGCAAAATTCACATTTTACCGTATATCGGGCCTGCTCCAGATCATGGCTGTCAAATAAATGGGTTGTACCTGATTTCGTTGAACATGATCGTTCTTATCTTTCATGCATGTTTCTTCCATGAAATACACACTGACTGTAGATCTGGTTTTCTCATAGATCTAGGTTGTTGGAACATGAGGCCCATACCACATTTCACATATTTCAATTTGTTCTTTTATCCGCACATGTTGGATCAGTAGAATCATTGTGCATTTTAGATTCATCCCCGATCAAATCTCCTCTGTTAAAAACATGTTGACTTTTAAGCGATTCCGCTGAGATGGAAAGTCACTTTCTATGTGAAAGTTAGACCAGTGGAAGGAATTTCCACCATTTATCTGATTCCTTCTTATATCACCATCATTGAAATGTGAAGCACCTATGCCATTCCATCAGTTCAAATATATTTACTTCTCCTTGCATGTTAAAATGGAGAAACTCCTCAGAACCGCATATCTATCTACATATTTTCATCTAACGGACCACCACATCTGCAAGTTAGCTCGCTCTTGACCAAAACAAATTTTCTCAAGCCTATGCAATTAGGTCCCCTCATTTTTTGCCACCCTACAACTTTGGAACATAATTTTCTGATTTATGCACCTTTGCAAAGTTGAAAACTATTGGAGTAGGGTCCTGCAGCTATAGGAAAAGATGTTGTTTTGGAACGAGTAAGTCAAAGGTAACAGTACTTGAGCAACCAAGAGGAGAAAGCTCAACCACTGCACTTAAGGAAACGGCGAAGACAGGAGGGCTCAGCTACCCTCATAAAGGAAAAGTAGCAATGAGGTCGAGGTATTGAAGGCAAAGGACAGAAAAGGAAGCGGCGCCCAGTACCCACGATCAGCGTCGGGAAGCATGGAAGACTGCAGAGAGTTGTGGTGTGACGAAAAGTGGCAGTTCGAGTACAGATAGACCGGCTGTCATAGTTAGGGTTTTTGGGTTACTGTTGGGATAGGCCCACAGTGTTGTAATGGCGAGACCTTCAGGCCACCTATAAAGGGATGTAAACTGTATTGTAAAGGGTTAGCTAGTCGAATAACCTGTAGCTATTCAGACAGTTAGCCTGTCTGAGAGTCCAGTAGTCTGTTAGCTCACCGTTATTTTGTATTGTAATAGAGTCGAGCTCTGGTTTTGCTATTCATTCCATAGTTACCTTACTGTAACCAGTAGCCGATTCCAGGAGTATATATGTAACAATCCGCGGGGATTGACAAAGAGAGAGAGAGAGAGAGAGAGAGAGAGAGAGAGAGAATATTGTAAGAAGGAAATATAGAGGAAGAGAAGAGATCTAGAAGAGAAGGGCTCCCAGTAGTGAGTGCAGAGTTACCCAAAAGATCTCTAGTTGCACAATAGGTTGCAGTAAAACTGTGTACTCTCTCAAGATATAATAAACACAGTTCTGTGGACGTAGCTTCTACCCTAGAAGTGAACCACATAAAACCAATGTGTTATGTGATTATTTCATGTGATTGCGCTTTACTTAGTTGATATCTGTTATCTGTTGCATGAATGTTGTATCTCAGTTAGTAAATGTCTATATGTCCTCATTCAGTTACAACATTATTTAAGGTTAAAGGTGGATTTACATGTATCAAGCGTCTGCATATGAGTTTATCAGTGCTTGTTTCACACAGTAATAACTCATTCTGTTAAAGTGTTTCCAGTATACTTATTCGGCCAGTTAAATTATAGTTGAGGTAGAGTGTGTTGAAATGTCAAAGTTCAAGTCAAAGAGTGTACTATCTTGTTGAAAGTTAGCCAAGTCATTTCACCCAGTGAGATGGCCTTTGGACCGTGAGGGTCACAGTGGGCCGTACTATAGAATATATCGCATTGATAGTAGGTGATATTGCACCGTCAGAGGAGCTGCGGTGTGAGATATCACAGAAGGGTGGGTTAAGCGGAAGGGAGAGTTGTGCACCGCCCGAGTCACTGCGATGTGATAGGAGTCCTTCCTCTGTCAGAACCCGCAAGTAAGAGAGAACCGTGCGTTGCAGAGAGATCTCGCTGGCTAAGAGAAACCGCGAGACCCCAGGATGCTACAGAACCTGGTTGAGGACACCTGAGTCTTTGTCCAACCCATAAGATCACTTCGGGTGAGACTTCAGCCCGTCTTGCAGTCTGTTGCCGAAAGGGCCAGTGAGTTAGGGGTATTGTTGGTATATGTATATTAGTAAACCCGGGTCTACCCATATAGCCAACAAATGGTTCTCCAGCAACAACTAAGCGCAGAGCTCAGGAATAGGGAGCTTGCGACTTATAAACAAAACACCCAGCTGAGACAAAAGAATGCAAAACTCACCGCAAGCTTTCAGACAAAGGTAGAGGCGTTAAGAACATATGATGAAAGAGAACAGGACCTCAGTCAGGCCCTATAGAGCATGGAATTGGAATTACCCTAGTGTAACATTGAAACTACGATGCCTCTCATACAGAAGGTAAGAAGAGTTGCAGACAGAGAAAAGGCTCTGGAAGAGACAGTGACAAAAATGGAAGAAGACCACAAAATGTAGATTGCTGAGCTTGAGGCTCGAGCACCGGGCACACCCCAGGTAGACAAGGAAGCAAGATCAGAGGCATTTAGACTCATGGTTACATAGATGGAGAGTCGTATAGATGACACACATTCATTACTAGATGAGGTGACAAAGACATGGTCGGAGCTAGATGAGCTCACAGAAAGACTGGAATTGCAGCAGAGCATCCAGCACATAGAGAATGACACAACAACAATAAAGGAAGAAGTCAAGAGCTTAGGAGCTCTTGCAAAGATGCAGAAGACAATAGAGATGAACCGGTTGCAACAGGAAGCGTAGTGGTTGAGAGTAGAAGAGATACGATTCAATAATCTACTTCAATCCTATCAGGAAAAAATAGCAGAGCTAATCGACACGGATGAGCAGAAGGTTAAGGAGTTCACTACCAGCAAAAGTGAAATTGAAGATACAGAAGACTCGAGCATCAGTTAAGCTATGCTTGAAATGGCACAAGAGTGTGTCGAAGCTATGGAGAAAGAAGTCACAAGACTTCGACAGAGATTCACAAGGACTTCGCAGGAAGCCAAGGTAAAGCTACACCAGGAGAAGCTAGCTGTTAGTGGCTCGAGGGTGAGCCAAAAGTAAGTGTTAGGGGACTATTGGAGTAGAGTCCTGTAGCTACAGGAAAAGTTGTTGTTTTGAAATGAGTAAGTTAAAGGTAACAGTACCTCAGTGGCTGAGAGGAGAAAGCTCAACCACTGCACTTAAGGCAGCGGTGAAGACAGGAGGGCTTAGCTACCCTTATAAAGGAAAAGGAGCAACGAGGATGAGGTATTGAAGGCAAAGGACAGAAAAGGAAGCGGTGCCCAGTACCCACGATCAGCGCCGGGAAGCGTGGAAGACTGCAGAGAGCTATGGTGTGACGGAAAGCAGTAGTTCAAGTACAGATAGACCGACTATCACAGTTAGGGTTTTTGGGTTACTGTTGGGACAGGCCCACAGTGTTGTAATGGCGAGACCTTCGGGCCGCCTATAAAGGGATGTAAACTGTATTGTAAATGGTTAGCTAGTCGGATAACCTGTAGCTATTCAGACAGTTATCCTGTCTGAGAGTCTAGTAGTCTGTTAGCTCACAGTTATTTTGTATTGTAATAGAGTCGAGCTCTGGTTCTGCTATTCAGTCCATAGTTACCTTACTGTAACCAGTAGTCGATTCCAGGAGTATGTATGTAACAATTCGCGGGGATTGACAGAGAGAGAGAGAGAGAGAGAGAGAGAGAGAGAGAGAGAGAGAGAGAGAATATTGTAAGAAGGAAATATAGAGGAAGAGAAGAGATCTAGGAGAGAAGGGCTCCCAGCAGTGAGTGCAGAGTTACCCAGAATATCTCTAGCTGCACAATAGGTTGCAACAGAACTATGTATTCTCTCAAGATATAATAAACACAGTTCTGTGGACGTAGCTTCTACCCTAGAAGTGAACCATGTAAAACCAGTGTGTTATGTGATTATTTCATGTGATTGCGCTTTACTTAGTTGATATCTGTTATCTGTTTCATAAATGTTGTATCTCAGTTAGTAAATTTCTGTATGTCCTCATTCAGTTACAACATTATTGAAGGTTAAAGGTGGATTTACATGTATCAAGCGTCTACATATGAGTTTATCAGTGCTTGTTTCACACAGTAATAAGTCATTCTATTAAAGTGTTTCCAATATACTTATTTGGCCAGTTAAAGTATAGTTGAGGTAGAGTGTGTTGAACTGTGGAAGTTCAAGTTAGAGAGTGTACTATCTTGTTGAAAGTTAGCCAAGTCATTTCACCCAGTGAGATGGCCTTTGGACCGTGAGGGTCGCAGTGGGCCGTACTATAGAAGATATCACATTGCTAGTAGGAAATATCACACCGTCAAAGGAGATACAGTGCAAGATATCGCAGAAGGGTGGGTTAAGTGGAAGGGAGAGTTACGCACCGCCCAAGTCGCTGCGATGCGATAGGAGTCCTTCCTCTGTCAGAACCCACGAGTAAGAGAGAACCGCGTGTCGCAGAGAGATCTCGCTAGCTAAGAGAAAATGCGAGATCCCAGGATGCTACAAAACCTGGTTGAGGACACCTGAGTCTTTGGCCAACCCATAAGATCACTTCGGGTGAGACTTCAGGCCATCTTGCGGTCTGTTGCCGAAAGGGCTAGTGATTTAGGGGTATTGTTGGTATATACATATTAGTAAACCTGGGTCTGCCCAGATAGCCAACAAAAACCAAGATATTTTTAATTGATTCACATTTCCAACCTAGAAATTATCCTTCCAGATGCCCGTAGAACCTCATTTATCATCCTTCAAGGTCCTATGATAAGGTATTTTTAGACCTCATTCCTCATTTCACTAGCCTAATCCCCTGCAACTATTTAACCCAAAATAGTGCCCAGGCCTCTGCAAAAATCTTCAAAATTTAGCACAGGTGCTAACACATAGTGTTGTTTCAAACTTTATAGTGATCCTATAATGCAAGGCCATAATTTTACAATAACGAGATGAATATTAAAGCCATATGATGTAAACAGGTGTAAAACATAGCATAAATCAGTATATAAAATTAAGATGGAAGGATGGAAATTAAAATACTAACTCTTTCATAAGCAACTTTGATGGAAGACAAGATGTAATCTTCTGTCTGTTTAGAAACACCATCCATCTTTGTAGTTGATGTCATTCTCACCATGTTTGTGCCAGAAATTGTTTCTAAGGCCAGAGAAACAAGCCAACACACACTCAAGATAAAAATTCAATAAAATAGATTAGGTTTAGGGTTTCTACAATGTTTCAGTGGTTGTAAAATTTTGGAGAAAGACAGGGAATGCATTCATAAGCAAAGTAATAACTAAATCATAAACAGAAGATGATAAAGATGCATAATATATCACACAAGATCCAACAGAAAAACTATGTTGAGGTTCATTCATAAAAGACAAGCATCACCAGCAAATACACATAAACCAGTAATGAATATATCAATTAAGAAACTAAACAAGTTCAATAATGAAGCCAACATAGAAAACTGAAGGGGAAAAATGTCATATATTTCATAATTTCATCATCAAAAGCATATAAGAGTCTTGGTACTTAACTCCTGAACAAGTCTAAAGACAAAAGCAGTCTGAAGACCTCCTGTAGCTCCCAAAAATCAGAACCCTGCTAATGACTTTCTAACCTCTCTAAATAGTGTTTTTTACAAAATCAGTTAGGTGTCAAAAACCCTAACTGTCTTCCATCCACTCGATGAGGTAAAGTAAAAAAGTAAAATATTACAAAACATGACTTTTCTAAAAATAGTAATCCCTAACTAATATGTTTCTAAAAAAAATAACAAGTAACTGAAATGAACAAGTGACTCATAGCTCTTTTGCTACCTCAGGTAATAGAGCAATACCATCTAATACTTGAGTTTTCCTCTTAGCTTTCTTCTTCTCCTGCTCCAGGTTAGTTATCCTTTTGGTGAGCTTCTTGTTTTCCTGCTGCAAGTTCTTTACTGTGTTTTCCAACTCTGTACAGTGTATGTCAGTAGTTATTTTTCTCTTGAGAACCTCTTTGGATACTTCTGACAACTCCTGGAAATGATTATGGACATCCTATAGTTCTCCTATAAGCCCTCTGTTAACCTTCATCAACCCATCATTAACATCTTGCAAGTATTTCATCTGCTGCTTATACTGCTGAATACTTTCCTACAAGCTTTCTTGTTCAAAACTAGGGATCTCAGGTATGTTTGCATCCTTTATTAACAAGTCTGTGAAATCAGTAGTAATACTAGGGTCTTTTAGAATTCCTGCTTCCCTAAGTATAAGCTCATCTTCTTCTTCCCATTCTTGATTTTCAATAGGAGCTACTTTAGCTTTCTCTTCCTGCTGCTGCTCTAAAAGTTTATTTTTTATTTCAAAAATTATTGCAGACAATTCAGACTTGGGCTGACTTAACTATTTTTCAGACTGTGTTAATCCTTTCACCTTTGCAGGCTGAGAAGAGGAAGGTTTAGCAACTGATTTTCCTTTGCTTTTACTGTCCATTTTACCAATTTATGTCTCTTCATTTGAGGTAGTATCAATCAAGACAGTCTCTTGTTTGGAATTCAATTTTGGATTAAGTAACCTCTTCATATTCCATCTTAGTTTATTTGTTGGCCTGGTTTTAGGCCTCCAATATGGGGTTACAGTCATTTTCTTCTTCTTATTAGGTTTAGCTACTTTGATCTCTGAAATGAAGAATTCTCCACAGGTTTCATGCTTGCCTTCTGCTTTATCAATGGGATGATCTTCTTCCAGTAAATATCCCTCATCATCTGAGAGAATGGTGAGTGGACTTCTCTGTTGGGTTTGAAAATCATCTTCAGGCATAGCCACCTTTTCTATAACAGCAGCTCTAGCTTCCTTGGAAACTACTGCTGGTCTCAACTGTTGCCTAGGATGTAATTCTTCTTCTGAAAACAGTGAATATCTACCTACAGTACCAACTGAAAACACCTTGGGTTTACTGTCAACCTCCACATGCTCTGCTGCCTTCTCAACTTCAACATCCTCCTTCTCTTCAAATTTAGCTTTCTGACCTAATTTCTTCATCATTACCTTCCCTTTATCTGCTTGCCTCTTAGGTTGTTGATCTTCTTGTTTTACATGGAAACCTGACCAAAAAATAAAGAAGTCCCAACTTTTACCTTCATGCTGCAAAATAGTGTTAATAATCAACTTAATTAGCCCATGATGAAAAATGGACTGAGAGGAATGGTCCATATGCCCTTTGACCCTGCTAGCCATTTTTTGCAAGCTCTTCAATAGGAAAAAAGGAAGGTTCATCTTGGACTGTCCCACCATATGTTGCAAAAACCTGAAGTGATACTTAAACACATAAGCATACCTACCCTCGCAAGTAATATAACTCTGCAAAATCCTGATTGGTTCAACCCATTCCTTTCTGAAATTTTGAATAAGAATGTCTTTATTCCAGTCAGGAATGACATTTGGTAATAGGTATCTCTGAGGATCAAAGTTAAAAGGCAATTTCTTAAACCATAATTCACCTTCATTGCTAACCCCTGTGGCTTCTGCAATCAGTTCTACTGTCATCCTGAACTTAAGAGTATCAAAGGTCATCATGTCATCTTTTAAACACTGTGCAAACTTACAAGAAACTTCAGCATTATACCCATTTATTCTTTTAAATAATTCAAGCCAACCAGCCTGTTGAAATAATTCAACACATCCAGGGAGCTTTTCAATCCACCCTACATCAGTTGGTTCAGCTCTGTTAATTTTACCACTCTTTCCCATTTTCTTTCAGAGGATGAAACTGTATAGGTTTTAGGGTTCAGCAGGTGACTTCGTAGCTGCCCTTTTTTATGTAAATCTTCTTAGGTTTTACTGACAGCTTTTCTTAATCCTCTTTGACTGTTCTTTTTGTTTTCCTAATAAATATTAGGTTTATCATAAGCATAAGAGACTTAGGTCATTTGAAATCTTCCAAACTCTTCACTGCAACTGGTGACTGTCATGCCATTTTAATTGTTCTATTGGCTGTCCATCTCCAACATGTGGAATAAACCTGTGTATTAGTGCTCATAACCTACCAGAATCATGTATAAACCATCTCTGCACCAAAAGAGTATTACATGAAGAATCACAACTGTCAATCTTTAGACTAAACGCAGCCTGTTTATAGGTTAGATAAGAAGGTATATAAAGGATAAATCATCTTAAACTTAATCCATTGTCAGCTCTCAGAAATCTTAGTGTCAAAATGATAATAAGCTTTCATCAACTCTCAATCCTTTAACTCCTCGCAGCTTCTTTTGGCTTTCAAAAACAGTGAACTTCAAAACCTAGAAAAATTAGGTCTTTAGGCTGTATAGGTTTTCATATTGTCTGAAATGTTTCTTTCCTTCATCTCATGTTAGATCAGCAGCAGTATTAAATTTGAACCATCATAACATACATTGTATTTCAACCCAGCCTCTTTCGAACTTCAACAAATGAACAGTTCCAACATAAAGCTATTTTTCAGTATTCCACTCCACAGAACATCTCAGAATGGCTCAGGCAGTTATTTTTCTGGTCGAAATATCATTTGAGTGCATAATTTATCATTTCCCTTAATCAATTTTGATTGAATAGTTCCCAGCGAAAAAGCCCTAAATTATCAGTTATAGTGGCTTATCGTGAAATACCTTTAAATTAATCAACTGCAGTGGTTTAAAATCATGACTTAAGTGGTCAACTTGATCACTTCGACTGTACAAGTGTCCTTCAGGATGCAATTTAAGTCCAGATGTCAAACTGAAGAAACCCTAGTTTTCAGAGCAGCTGTGAAAACCTCCACTCAGCTTTGTAACTGCAATCTCCCTGTTTTTAGGCCGGCACCATCATTTCATTAACTCCTCATATTTCAGAAACGATAAGAAGTAATTGTCCTCAGATTAACTTTGATTTAACCGGCCATCTGTCATGATAAACTGCTTTATGCTTCATGATGACCATGCCCTTCCTCACGATATGAAACCACTTATTCTCATGCTGATTCCTGAGATAGCACATAGCAAACACTTCCCAATACGTGATTAGTCACTCAACATTTAAGAAAATGCCAAATTTTTGCTAAAAAATCGAAAGAAATGAAGGCCCCGATATTCTTGTAGCGCACCTTCATTATTTTTTGGCTCCAGCGCTACAAGAATAATTTTAGTGCTATTTTCTCGCTATTTTTCAGCTTTTTGTCATTTTGAATGCAGTTTAAAAGTTGTTTGAACTATGAGCTATACCCAAAATGCTATTTGTGACCACATCATTCAATAATATGACCTTTTAAAACCCTTTAAGACCTAAGGGAGAAAAAAACAAAATAACTTTAAAGACAAAAAACTTAAAAATTAAAGTAAATACCCAAAAGCTCCTATAGTAATTGAAAAGATAAATTCAAAGAAATAAGAAAACTTGATCAAAAAGGTAATCGAAGATAAAAAGGTAAGAAACAAATTCCTAACATAACACACCACCTACAGGAAACAAAGGAATATACTAATTTGTTAACTTTCCAACATATAGCAACAACAATAGCCTTGTTTATGAAGGCTTCTAATTTTACCTTCCATACAGAAACATAAAGGCATGCATCAAATTCAAAATCATAGAAAAGGACAAAATATGTAAGCATTCAGAAGGACAAATGCAAATTTTCAATAGTCGAAATGTGTGCAAAGCTAACAAATGTTAAATACTTATTGCCCTTATAATGGACTTACTTGGAAATAAATCAAGAAAACGACCAGGAGTCTAGTAAAAATCCTTATATTTCAATCTCTTTTCATAACCAATGCAAAATGGATCTCTTATTTCAGAATTTTTGTAGAACCCTAAGATTACACAATCCTCCAGATTATTTTAATTTCATGTCTTTTAGAGCTCTATAAATATCTACTTGTTAATATAAAACATTTTCAAACAAAAATGTCTCTTTTGGCATTGGACATGGTTCACTTGAATAAATGAATATATCAACATCTGCATATCGAAGGATTAAATACAAAAGAGATTATGTGTGTATTTAACTTCAACACCATAAGTAACCATCCATTGAAATATAGCTATTAATATAAATTAAGTGTGCATTTAACTTCAACACCATAAGTAGCCAGCCTCTAAAAGAGAACCATGAATAGCCACTGCATAATGGAGTATAGATAAGATGAGAGTATTTTTTAATATCCATGAATGACCACAAGACTAGGTCAATAGGACTCGCAAAGTACAAACTAGAAAAGTAATAGCAACAAAATAATGTAAATAACATGTTGAGGAGAAACGTGGCCAAACAGACTAATCTCATAAAGAAAAAACTATGTAGCTTATCTGTATGACTTTTAAAGGTAAACTTGGCATCAACTCTTCTAGACCTAAGATTCTAAGAATGACACAAGACATCTATAATGATAATTTTATTCCAATATTTTCATCCAACCTCCGATGAAATTAATGCAATTCTAATGACTAAGCTACTCAAAGAGAAGCTTTCCTAGTAACCAATATCATGCGTAGTAGACGTGTATAGAAGAACCTCCCTATAGAAGTGAAACGACTTTTAAAAGTGTTAGGACCAAGTAAATTAGAGCTATCTCACCTAGTATATTTTCCTTAAGCCAGCCTCATCTTAAAGAGTTAGGACTGTTTGTGCCAGAAATTGTTTCTAAGGCCAGAGAAGCAAGCCAACACACACTCAAGATAAAATTCAATAAAGCAGATTAGGTTTAGGGTTTCTGCAATGTTTTAGTGGTTGTAAACTTTGGAGAAAGACAGGGAATGCATTCATGAGCAAAGTAGTAACTAAATCATAAACAGAAAATGATAAAGATGCATAATATATCACACAAGATCCAACAGAAAAACTATGCTGAGGTTCATTCATAAAGGACAAGCATCACCAGCAAATACACATAAACCAGTAATGAATATATCAATTAAGAAACTAAACAAGTTCAATAATGAATCCAACACAGAAAAGTGAAAGGGAAAAAGGTCATATATTTCATAATTTCATCACCAAATGCATATAAGAGTCTTGGTACTTAACTCCTGAACAAGTCTGAAGACAAAAGCAGTCTGAAGACCTCCTGTAGCTCCCAAAAATCAGAACCCTTCTTCAGTCCCTTTGTCCCTTTTTTATAATTACAAAGAAGTAGTTCTATCTCCCCTTCATTAGGTCGAAATTGAAACTACCCAGCAGTTACATTAACTAACTAACTCAACTAATTGACTAAAAATAGCAAATCGGATTCCTGGCAAATATGGTGAATTTCTGGAAAATAAGTGTCAAAGAATCTTCCATATCTCTCAATTGGTGACACCTGTGTAAAAACGGAGAGAGGTTTGTGTAAATTGGTCCATGATGGACAAAAAAATCCCTTTGTTTTTAAAAATTCATCTTCAATCAATCCGAATCTTCCCCGTAAAATGAACACTAAAACAGGAAAATATTAGATATTTAAAAACCCTGAAAAATAGGCTTCAAAGATTAAACTGAATCTTTCAAACCTTGATATATGTTGCAAACATGAGAGAGGTTTTTGTATATGGATATCGTATGAACAAACACCTCTTTTTGTTTTCAAAAATTCCTCTCCATCAGCTCGTGGTCTGCATTTGACTTCAATCACTCAAAACAGGAAAAATAGAGCAGAATTCTGTGCCAAATACCCTGTTGAAAAGCATTTTTCTCTTTCTCCAAGTATCAGCTGATGAAGTTCTGTGTAAGCTGTATCTTGCAATTCTGGTGACTTGCAATACATCAAAGAAATCAAGTTTTGAACAATATTGAACTTGAGTATTTTCCTGATACATGACTCACCTCCGGAAGAACCCAATTTCATAAGCACAAATATAGCTTCATATTTTATTCTATTATTGTAAGATGATATATGCTGCAGCTGCTTTGCTAAGTTCTCTACAAGTGGTTACCAACAGATTCTTTGTACTATTTCCTTCATTAAATGTAGTTCAATTGGTCTGTATTTGAGGGCTCTGTGAAACATCTGAAGGCAAAACATCAAAAGTTTGTTGTCTGTTATCCAGTCGAGGAACCTTTTCCAATTGTAGAATTTGATTACCCAATTAGATATGATGTTCAGATTCTTCAAGCATTAAAAGAGCATGTTCCAGGCAGAATACATGCGGTCTCATGAATCCTTTGTTCCATATCTAACAATTGTTCTTTGATGGAACTTGCATAAGATATACCATCAGCAACACTACTGCTTTCCTGACATGCTCTATCTCCATATTCCACCTGATCACCCTTTGTTGAGGGAATTTGAACATCCCCAGTTTCATTCTTGGAGATCTTCTCAACTACATCTTCCTCCTTTTGAGGTGTTGAAACATACAACTCATTGGCACCATAAAACTCTTCTCTATTGCCTGAGAAGTTGTCTTGATGTACTTCATCCTTTGCAACTGAGTTACAATATTGCAGATAGAATTCTAAAGTTTGAACATTCTCAACTGCATCAAGTAAATCAGGAGAATCATCATTTTGCTTGCCATTGTAGATCTTAGGAGAGATTATTTCTTCAGCATCTGGTGAGATGTGACTTTGCTGATCTTCATCCAAAACTAGAATCTCCTCTTTACTGCATTCTCCAGGTTCTTGAGCTTCATCGTATGATGTCAGCTGTGACAGATTTTCTAGACATATATTCTTAGGTAGAAGTTCAATTTGATGAGCACTATTCAAATTGTCTGCATCAAATTTAAGCTTATTCTTTAATTCTGGAGTGCTTCTACAATCCATTGATTCACCTTCATGAGCTTCATTCTTATAAATCTGTTGGCTGTCATCTTTCTCCTTTTGAGGTATTGAACCATTCAACACATCAAGGCCATAAGACTCTTCACTATTATTTGAATAATAAAGCTTGTCTTCATGAGCTTCATCCTTCACAGCCTCCGGAGCTTCCACATAAGATGCATGAACCAAATGAAGATCATTTTGGTCATCATTGTAGTTCTTATGTGATACAGTTTCTTAAGCATCTTGAGTTTCACTCTTCAATAACTGCTCAATTTGCTCTTCTTTTTCAACTACAGAGTGCTTACATTCTTCAATGATTTTTGAATCATTCAATCCATACTCTAGATCATCATTAACACTGATATAGTATTTTTCAAAACATCATAAGAAGCTAAGATGTACTCTTTACTGCATTCTTCACCAGCTGCAGCTTCACTGTATGATGTCTGCTGGGCTGGAATTTCCAGAACTCTATTCTCAAAGAAAATTTCAAATTGATCACCCTCATTCCAATTCCAAGAATCAAGATTTAGTTTTAAACTTTGAAATTCTTTATTACTGCTGAAATCCGTTGATTGTGCTTGACAAGATTTCTCAAGTAAAAGTGAATCATTTTGTAAAATTCCATTCGAAACAAAAATGTTTTTCGTAGTAGCACATTCTTCATAGATTGCAAACTACTACCAGATTCAACTGACTGATTTTCATCAACTTGATCCTGCACTAGCAAATTGCCCTTTTGTATACCTCCAATTGAAACTGCAATCTTTTCTTCAACGAAGTCCAAATCATGTGATTCATCTCCATAATTTATGTCTGCTAGAAGTGGACTATTTTTCAAATCTATATTTGAAACTAAACTCTTCTCTTCCATATCGAAGTGTATGAGCTCTATCCTTTTGGATGCAGTACTACAGTCCATTCCAAATAAGGTGATTAAACAGGGAGATATATTATATCCCTCGGTGATCACAGGGGTCATAAAGAATTCTGTGGCTCTTCAGATTACTCCCAACTGTCACACTGGCAAAAACCTAAATTCCTCTGCAACAGCAAATTCTAGATTTTTAGGCAATGTGTCTCCACCTCAGTGTTCACCAACTTCGTAACCTTCAGTTTGAGAATCTCCTGCCAGAAATCACGCCCCATTCCACGGTCTGTCACGATTTTGCCATAAATCGGCATACAGTTGCCAGACAGTTGCCGGAATCTCCCTCATATGAGACTGACAGATGTTTACATGAAAAAAAACTTGGCACAACACATATCAAATGTGACCAATGATTTATTTAACACTTCGCCAGCGAAATCCCCAAAAAATCGGACTGAAAAATGACCATTCTGGCAAAAAACGATTTCCTCGTAGCGCGCCTTTGTGAATTTCAGGCTCCAGTGCTACAAGAATATTCTTGTAGCGCGCTCTTTGTTAATTTCAGGCTCCAGCGCTACAAGAATAAGTTTAACACTATTTTGGTGCTTTTTTACAGCTTTTTGTCAATTTGCATGAAGTTTAAAAGCTGTTTGAGTAATGATTATGCATAACTATGCTCAAAATATGCTTTTTGAATCCATCATTTGATATATTGACTTTTAAAACTCTTTACCAAAACAAAAATCTAAAGGTAAGAACTTAAAAAAATTCAAAAGAAAGCTTTAAAACTTAACATAAAAACTAAAAGTTTCCCTAAAGAGGCAAAAATCAAATAAAAGCAAACGAATAACTTGAAATAAAATGCAAATCAAACCAAAATTTGAAGAAACAAATCACTGACTTATCATCTGGCTCCAGCTACGGGATGAAGACCTCCCTGCGAGGCTTCAAGAACCTGTAGACCAGTGCCTTCTGTCTGCTACCTTATCTACCTGCTTTTCTGCAAAACATCCATTGGGCTATGGAGTCTTTATTCAATCCCTCACACACTGATATATGTACAATGAAAACCAAATCTCTTCTCTGAGGAACCTTCCATCTACTGAATCAAATCGAAATCCGATTTCCAATGTAACCAAGAAAAAATTTGGTCAACCCACCAAAACTTGTTTCCAACTCCAAATATATATATAATCAGAAATATTGGAAAACATGAAGAGCAGAGATTTAACAACTTATACCCACTTTCATCGAATAGTGTCTCTGAAATGACAGATTTATAACCTGGTATTGACTCTAAATAATCTGCTACTGGATCATAAAAACTTCCACAAGTTACCTCTTCCTGCTCTATGAAAAATACAAGCTGTCCATAAGAATATTTTGTTCCATGAATATCAATCAGGCATTGGCGATAAAAGACATCAGGATCAACCTGAATTTGCTCCCGAAATTTTTGAATAGTATCACCAATAATGTCAACACTTTGAACCTCCTTTTCCACACTGTCTTCCAATAAATGACTATCATGCATTGGCTTTTGCTGTTCAAGGATAATAGACTGAATGCATTCTTGAATCTGCTGATCAGATTGTGACATATCACACACGTCACAGATTTCTGGGTCTTTCTTTTCAATTTCATCATCATATTTATTAAAAAATAGACCATATTCATAGTGATTTTGAACAGCAGATTTATCATAACCATGAATAAAAGAAACTTCTGAAAAAATGTGAACATCCTGGCCTTCATCGATTTTACTATCAAAACCAAAAGGAAAAGAATCTAATTCATCACAAAATTCTTGTCTTGGAACCCTAATCTCTTCATCATAGCAAGGAGTATTCTGAGAAATTTCTAATGATGATGCTAAAGGTTCATCTTTTCCTTCAATACAAAACTGATCTTTAACACAACATTGATTTTCAAAAGTTTGTTGAACTAGAGATTGATCTTCAAAAGGATTAGCATTCAAACTGTTTTTAAGGCTGTTGAAGTCATTATGAGAATGTTCCAAACTATCTCTACTGATCTCATCACTTGAATAATCCTCCAACTGACCCAAAACAACAACTTGATTATCATAATGATCATGGCATTCTTTCTTGACAGCAATATCTGAAAATGTTACCTTTTCATCTTCAACAAATTCTGAAACTTCAACTTCTTCATGACATGTTTTGAACCCTTGATTGTACTCATCATCATGGTTTTTTGAATCAGAAATTGTATTATAAACCTTAGCCTGTTCACAACAATCTTTTAAAAAGAGTTCAGCTGAGTACAGATACTTACAATGTTTCTGAAAACATGTGTGGAATTCTTTCAGTGAGGAGATGCTAGCAGCGGGAAGAGAAAAATACCAATCTCGTGCATCTTTTTCAAGTGAATACATGAACATCTTCATGAGCACATATTCATGCTGGATATTTAACTGGACCATACATTGATGAAATTTAATGAGGTGATCTGAAGGATTATCCTCTTTACTTTCTCTAAACCGTGGAAGACAATCTCCCCAAACATCCATAATAGGTACTGGATTTGGAAAACCTGGAATATCAGAAAAATTGAAAGGGAAAAACCTTCGAGCAAGAATAGCTTCCATGGACATCGGTCTCTGCATCTTGAAATAGTGGAGTCGCCAATCAATTTGTCAAAACAGATTTTGTTTCTTCTTCTCAGAAAGGGAAAGGAATAACAATACTTAAAACTAATTAGGGTTGCATAAAGCTGGGGATAACTCAAACTTTCTAATTCTTCCAACTCCTCTAGTAGCCACTGTGTCAAACTTTGGTGAAAAATAGCCTTCAAAAAGTGTCGGTTTAACTTCACCTCTTAAATCAGTAAAACTGATAAGTATCCCAGGGAAGATATGTCTTTAACTTCATCCCCGGCAATGGCGCCAAAGATGTTTGTGCCAGAAATGGTTTCTAAGGCCAGAGAAACAAGCCAACACACACTCAAGATAAAATTCAATAAAACAGATTAGGTTTAGGGTTTCTGCAATGTTTTAGTGGTTGTAAAATTTGGAGAAATACAGGGAATGCATTCATGAGAAAAGTAGTAACTAAATCATAAACAGAAAATGATAAAGACGCATAATATATCACACAAGATCCAATAGAAAAACTATGCTGAGGTTCATTCATAAAGGACAAGCATCACCGGAAAATACACATAAACCAATAATGAATATATCAATTAAGAAACTAAACAAGTTCAATAATGAAGCCAAAATAGAAAACTGAAAGGGAAAAAGGTCATATATTTCATAATTTCATCACCAAATGCATATAAGAGTCTTGGTACTTAACTCCTGAACAAGTCTGAAGACAAAAGCAATCTGAAGACCTCCTGTAGCTCCCAAAAATTAGAACCCTTCTTCAGTCCCTTTGTCCCTTTTTTATAATTACAAAGAAGTAGTTCTATCTCCCCTTCATTAGGTTGAAATTGAAACTACCCAGCAGTTACATTAACTAACTAACTCAACTAATTGACTAAAAATAGCAAATTGGATTCCTGGCAAATATGGCGAATTTCTGGAAAATAGGTATCAAAGAAGCTTCCATATCTCTCAATTGGTGACACCTGTGTAAAAACTGAGAGAGGTTTTTGTAAATGGTTCTGTGATGGAAAAAAAACTCTCTTGGTTTCAAAAATTCATCTCCAATCAATCAGAATCTGCCCTGCAAAATGAACACTGAAACAGGAAAATATTAGATATTTAAAAACCCTGAAAAATAGGATGCAAATATTAAACTGAATATTTCAAACCTTGACATATTTTGTAATACTGAGAGAGGTTTTTGTATATGGGTATCTTATGAACAAAAACCTATTTTTGTTTTCAAAAATTCCTCTCCATCATCTCGTGGTATGCATTTGACTTCAATCACTCAAAACAAGAAAAATAGAGCAGAATTCTGTGCCAAATACCCTGTTGAAAAGCATTTTTCTCTTTCTCCAAGTATCAGCTGATGACGTGCTGTGTAAGCTGTATCTTGCAATTCTGGTGACTTGCAAGACATTAAAGAAATCAAGTTCTGAACAATATTTAACTTGATTATTTTCCTGATACATGACTCACCTCCGGAAGAACCCAATTTCATAAGCACAAATATAGCTTCAGATTTTATTCTATTATTGGATGATATATGCTGCAGCTGCTTTGCTAATTTCTCTACAAGTGTTTACCAACAGATTCTTTGTACTATTTCCTTCATTAAATGTAGTTCAGTCAGTCTGTATTTGAGGGCTCTGTGAAACATCTGAAGGCAAAACATCAAAAGTTTGTTGTCTGCTATCCAGTCGAGGAACCTTTTCCGATTGTAGAATTTGATTACCCAATTTGATATGATGTTCAAATTCTTCAATCATTAAAAGAGCATGTTCCAGGCAGAATACATGCGGTCTCATGAATCCTTTGTTCCATATCTAACAATTGTTCTTTGATGGAACTTGCATCAGATATACCATCAGCAACACTACTGCTTTCCTGACATGCTCTATCTTCAAATTCAATCTTTCCCACATCTACACTGTAAGATCCATATTCCACCTGATCAACCTTTGTTGAGGGAATTTGAACATCCCCAGTTTCATTCTTGGAGATCTGGTCAACTACATCTTCCTCCTTTTGAGGTGTTGAAACATACAACTCATTGGCACCATAAAACTCTTCTCTATTGCCTGAGAAGTTGTCTTGATGTACTTCATCCTTTGCAACTGAGTTACAGTATTGCAGACAGAATTATGAAGTTTGAACATTCTCAACTGCATCAAGTAAATCAGGAGAATCATCATTTTGCTTGCCATTGTAGATATTAGGAGAGATTATTTCTTCAGCATCCGGTGAGATGTGACTTTGCTGATCTTCATCCAAAACTGGAATCTCCTCTTTACTGCATTCTCCAGGTTCTTGAGCTTCACCGTATGATGTCAGCTGTGACAGATTTTCTAGACATATATTCTTAAGTATAAGTTCAATTTGATGAGCACTATTCAAATTGTCTGCATCAAATTTAAGCTTATTCTTTAATTCTGGAGTGCTACTACAATCCATTGATTCACCTTCATGAGCTTCATTCTTATAAATCTGTTGGCTGTCATCTTTCTCCTTTTGAGGTATTGAACCATTCAACACATCAAGGCCATAAGACTCTTCACTATTATTTGAATAATAAATCTTGTCTTCATGAGCTTCATCCTTCACAGCCTCCGAAGCTTCCACATAAGATGCATGAACCAAATGAAGATCATTTTGGCCATCATTGTAGTTCTTATGTGATACAGTTTCTTGAGCATCTTGAGTTTCACTCTTCAATAACTGCTCAATTTGCTCTTCTTTTTCAACTACAGAGTCCTTACATTCTTCAATGATTTTTGAATCATTCAATCCATACTCTAGATCATCATTAACACTGATATAGGATTTTTCAAAACATCATAAGAAGCTGAGATGTACTCTTTACTGCATTCTTCACCAGCTGCAGCTTCACTGTATGATGTCTGCTGGGATAGAATTTCTAGAACTCCATTCTCAGAGAAAAGTTCAAATTTATCACCCTCATTCCAATTCCCAGAATCAAGATTTAGTTTTAAACTTTGAAATTCTTTATTACTGTTGAAATCCGTTGATTGTGCTTGACAAGATTTCTCAAGTAAAAGCGAATCGTTTTGTAAAATTCCATTCGAAACAAAAATGTTTTTCATAGTAGCACATTCTTCATAGATTGCAAACTACTACCACAGTCAACTGACTGATTTTCATCAACTTGATCCTGCACTAGCAAATTGCCCTTTTGTATACCTCCAATTGAAACTGCAATCTTTTCTTCAGCGAAGTCCAAATCATGTGATTCATCTCCATAATTTGTGTCTGCTAGAAGTGGACTATTTTGCAAATCTATATTTGAAACTGAACTCTTCTCTTCCATATCGCAGTGTCTGAGCTCTGTCCTTTTGGATGCAGTACTACAGTCCATTCCAAATAAGGTGATTAAACATGGAGATATATTATATCCCTCAGTGATCACAGGGGTCATAAATAATTCTGTGGCTCTTCAGATTACTCCCAACTGTCACACTGGTGAAAACCTAAATTCCTCTGCAACAGCAAATTCCAGATTTTTAGGCAATGTGTCTCCACCTCAGTGTTCACCAACTTCGTAACCTTCAGTTTGAGAATCTCCTGCCAGAAATCGCGCCCCATTCCATGGTCTATCACGATTTTGCCATAAATCGGCATACTGTTACCAGACAGTTGCCGGAATCTCCCTCATATGAGACTGACACCTGTTTACATGAAAAAAAACTTGGCACAACACATATCAAATGTGACCAATGATTTATTTAACACTTCCCCAGTGAAATCCCCAAAAAATCGGACTGAAAAATGACCATTCTGGCAAAAAACGATTTTCTCGTAGCGCACCTTTGTTAATTTCAGGCTCCAGCGCTACAAGAATATTCTTGTAGCTCACTCTTTGTTAATTTCAGGCTCCAACGCTACAAGAATAAGTTTAACACTGTTTTGGTGCTTTTTTACAGCTTTTTGTCAATTTGCATGAAGTTTAAAAGCTGTTTGAGTAATGATTATGCATAACTATGGTCAAAATATGCTTTTTGAATCCATCATTTGATATAATGAATTTTAAAACTCTTTACCAAAACAAAAATCTAAAGGTAAGAACTTAAAAAAATTCAAAAGAAAGCTTTAAAACTTAACATAAAAACTAAAAGTTTCCCTAAAGAGGAAAAAATCAAATAAAAGCAAATGAATAACTTGAAATAAAATGCAAATCAAACCAAAATTTGAAGAAACAAATCACTGACTTAACAAGGACCAAGTGACCCTCTCTAAGAGCTATCTCGCTTAGTATACCTGCTTGCTTTGAACCACAAAACCAAGTAAAATTGGGTCATGTATGCATCAGCCGTGGCTACCAAGGTATAACTAGAATGAGAGGGTATCCAATAAGCATTGCTTTTGTCTACAAGACTATAAAGTATGTAGGGTAATCCCATGAATCAATTGATACAATTATATCCTCTAAGAATCCTTATGGACACACAATAGAACTATCTGCTAACTGAAGGATAGTGGTTGTATGCCTCAATGATGTAAGATTAAACTTAAGCATTGTATCTTCCTTGTACTGCTCCTTCTCCCTTTCTCTGTTGCTTCACATTTCTGCTATTTTTTTTCCTCATTGCTAAAATGTTCTTATAAAAATATGCACCTCATGGTTTATTTATAAATTTAACTCCTCTTGTTGCTCCAATGGTGTTATATCTATAGCTATCGACCTTTCAAAATGGCAGGGATGTAACATGCTATGAATCTGGAACTAGGTCAATAGACTGATCCAGTTTTCAATATCGCTTTCAAATTGTTGAGTCAATTAGGTAGTAAATTGTTGCTTCTCTTGCTTCTGATTGTGATGTTTATGGTTCTCCAAAGGCTATGATGCCTCTATTAATATTACATATTCCCTTCCCTCAATTGTTCATTCCTTCACTTCCTACAAATGGAAAAGAAATAAGAAACAATGAAGCTAGCTACTGTCACTACTAAGGTTAATAGCTGATTCAATGTCTTACACCCTATCCCATCTAGAGAATGAGATGATTGACTGAGAGTTGTCTACTCAATCAATAAAGGGGGAGGAGGTCTAGGGATAGATCTATTTCTATATGGATTGGTTAGAGGTGGGAAAAGCACCTAATTTGGTTCACTCAAGTGCTTAAACTTAATCATTTTATATACTTAACTTCACTTCCTCACTCAAGGAATGACCTCAAGATAAGAACACCGAGACACACCCTGTGAAGGGAAAAGTGGGAGCTTATCAAGGCCAGGGGAGTTTAGTCACAACTAAGGAATAGGTTATGCCTGCAGAAATATTTTATCCATATAGCCTCCTATGATTACTTGCCCCCCTTCCCTTAATTATTCTGAAGCATCATTTTGAGATGAATAAGTTGGCCTCATTCAATGGTCGAACTGGTAGAAAGCAATGAAATGTTCTCTTGGAACTTCCTATTCATGGTTTGTATTCAGTGCACAATAGGGGTTGTAAGGGATCTTCATCAGACCAAATAAATGGGGAGTTTTTAAGAGGTATCTAATAAATAGGCTCTCATTCTCTTATAATATATGAATGTTTCTTGATACATCTATAAGAGACTCTCTTTCATTAATATATATCATGGTGTTGACCCATGGATGGATCATTGATTGGTTTAAGATACCACATTGTTATGAATCCAAGGTTGGATAAAAGCCATAAGTGATAGGTGCTTACAACAAAAAAACTTGAAGGTTCTTACATTCTCTTTCTTTCACTCTCTTGCACTGTACCAATATCCTCAATCTTGGTTCCCTTTTTTGTATTAAATGATCGATACTCTGTACTCTTTTTTTTTTCTTTATATACAATTAGTTATTAGTTCCTAGTTAGATGCTTAGATCCACTTTTACTCATAGTATTGATGTAAAATATGCTTTTTCATTGCACTTCCACATTGTATTTACATTTTATCGTACCTTTCAGTCACTTTGACCTACTGACAAAAAAATATATTCAAAGCTAAAAGGAAGCACTGCAGTTGGGGTGGGGTCTAGAAGAAGGAGTAACATAAGCGCAAACATAAACTGTAAAGTGGTATCTATAGACAAAACTCATTCCTTGAGTATGTCTAGGCCTTAGTTTCAGGATGCCACTGAAAGGGGGAAAGAAACATTTCAAATAAGAGATAATTGTATTCAACATGCATACAAAGTTTATAGAATTTTTTCTATGATGTACGAAAAACAAAGGAGAAAATCACAAAGTGATTAGGATCCAGTTCCTCCTACTTGTGAAAGAAAAAGCTATAGGGAACAGTGAAAGAGATGTACTCAGAAAAACTATTGCATGCACAATATTAACATGTTGAAATATGATAATCAACATCCATGATTCGAAAACAAAAAACTAGTCAGCTAAATGAGAAACTTGTTTTACTTACATACTTTCTTATGTTTCATGAAATAATGTAAACAGATACATGTTTCTACAATTTTATTTCAATAGAGCATATTTTCATTTGTTTCAAATTTTTTTGAAGATATATAATATGTGGAGTTCTTAACTCAAAAAATGAATCATATTTGTTGAGATATAAGCAAGCTCACCCATGTCTGAGCAGAATCTTCTACTATAAGTCTCCCAGAAGCCATTATTGTTGTGACTACACTTTCCATGATACTTGATCCCTGGGACATCCATTTTCAAAAACTTCAGATTGAGAAAGTAAACAAAAGTATAGCCATAGTGAATAGCCTAAAGTACAAACCATACACAAGTCAACAAAGAGTGCCACATGCTTGATGGGAAATTTCTTCTCAAGAATTATATCAACCACCACAAACAACACATCGATATATCAGTTAAAACTTAAGGGTCATGCATAACCAAAACTAATATCACAAATCCAAAATCATATTGAATCCAACAATCAGAAATACACAAAAAAATCAACATTTTTTCAAGACTTGCAACTTAAATGTAGTTTATGGTGTCATTGTTTATGTGGCTTATTTTGTGCCTAGCCATAAAAAAATTACCATATAAGAATGTACAGGTTCTAATAAGTTATATACAACACCTAAGTACTCAACAAGTCAAATCCATATTACAATCTTCAAGTAGTTTCATTGGAGTGAAGATAATCAACAATAGCATAAATTCAGTTACTTCTTCGCATCAATCTATTTATAAAGTGTTATTTGAATTTGGTATCTAGCAAAATACCATTAATATAAAACCATGGATGAAATAAGAGTAAAGACTACAAAATCCAAACAACAGAATATCGTTCCACTCCAAAATTCATGACAAAGCAATTTTGTCACCAATAATATTAACTTTATTTTCATTTTCCAATTCAACTAACCTCATGGAATTATGTATGATAGTCTCCAAGATTTTTATCAGTCCATTTCTTGATTGGGATAAGAATAGACTGTACAAAAGATAATTCTTTGTGCCCATCACCATTTTCCACTAAACGACGGAGATTTTTCATGTATTGTCTCTCTTGAGCACTAGGTTGTCTATCATGTGCCATTCTCTTCATCTCCTAGGTTGAAAGTTTTGGAAGGTCTAATTCTCCTGTCCAATCAAACTTTACACCCAACAAATTTATGAGAGCATTTTGGACATCTGAGATCCTTGTATCTAAAACCAACCAGACAGAAAGTAGTAAATCTCATGGAATTTTTCATTGATCAAAGAAAGTATCCTAAAATATGTCTGTAAAATGAGAAATGAAAGACTTATATCCTAATTCAGATAACCACACTTTTTGTATAATCTTTAAATATAGAATTCTAACATCATTTATATTAAAATAAGTATACAATCATTTCTAGACAAATATTCAGACCCTACAGAATTAGTGAATTTTAAGGTGTTCTACATTTCAATTTATTCTGAAATTATATTAACACCAATATATTATTAGATTGCAATCATTGCGTTTACACAACTATCAATTCAAAATACTAATAACATGCATAACCATTTTTCTCGTAAAATAAAAATGCAAGCCTACAGAAAATGAAATGAAATGAAAATACAATAACGTCCACAGATGATCAAAAATATGTCAATGGGATTGGAAAGTATAGCTCATCAAAATGAGTGATAAGGGAGTGCAAAATTCATATCCCAAGAATACAAAATAAAACCTAGAGCTAAAGAACAAGATCTTGAATCTAGAAGCCAAAATACTTTCAGGACACAGAATTTACCTTGATGTTTACATAAGTATAGTAACTTAGTAAGTAGAAAACATAAGCATGTTTAGTGCATGCACCTGTCTGGGTGCTTAAATTGAATGTGTATACATAGGCATGTGCAAGGGAGGAGAGACATGATAAATTATAATCTGAGATTTGAGAAAAATTTAAATAGAATAATGTGTTGATCATAAAATTGGGCCAACAAACTATATAAAAATTCCATTCATGTTTCAGTATACTTTGATTTTGCTATAAAATTCAATGTGCAATTGCATGAATGTTATATTCCAAACTGTTATTTTGAACCACCCCACGATAAGTCTTAAATATCAGTTTTGGGTGGGCCCCACAAGCTCTATATTAATAGCTTAAGGAAGCGCTCAAATGCTAGTCAGAGGATGCCTGCATTTTTTGAACCAATGGGGGAAAACGAAGAAGAAGAGGAAAGTGAAGGAATTATAGAAGTGCATGTGGATATAGAACATATTAGATATTTGCTTAGAAAACTGATCCATTACCAAAGAGATGTGAGGAAAATGGATTTAGCAGTGTATTTATTGGAAAGAATGGAAATTTGGAGCCTTACAAGATAAGCGCTTCTCCAATGGATTTTATGATTTTGAAGATATATACTGACCCATTATCACAAAGATACGAGGAAGATAAATGTAGCAGTATATGCATTGGAAAGAATGGTAGTTTGGAAACTTATAAGATAAGGCCTCCTCAAAGAAGGAAAAATCCTCCTATCTCTATAAATGCGTTATTAACATGCATGCTACCCATCCTTAAAATGCGGCAATGCAAGCCAGTAATCAAATATGGGGTAAGGAAGCAAGGAATAACAAATATGGAAAGGTAGTAATAACATATGTATGTCATTAAGCTACCTCTACAATCTATGTATCCCCGTGTCAGTCAGGCCTAACAAATAGATGACCATAGACAATTACCTTATTAACTATGCCCCCTAATTTCTTTGATAAATGATCTACCCTGGTCAAATTATGGTGGCCAATAAGAACAAACATGCTTGTCCTCTCGACCTGCCTGATCTCACCCTCCAATATTCTTCTTCACTTTGAAGCTCCTATTAAAAAACATGTTTAAGGGATAAACCTACCAATTAATAAAGATAGAGGAGGTATTGTCTGTCCCACCCCTCTAGTCCCAAACCTTACCTCTATTTGTGGTCTCGCTTTCTTTGGGTCATCACGTTTTATTAACGTTATAATGAGTGTTGCTACATGATCTCAATAAATGTTTATCAAAGACACAAGTAAGAAAAATTATGTTTGTCTCACGACGCCCCATCTGTATGCGAGTCTCATACTCCTTACTTACCTCTTTCAGATAACTCAGCCTTTCAAGCTATCTCACGTTGAAGCACTTACTGCAAAACATATTTATTTAACCAATAAATAATAAAATATGATTGTTATTATAGTTCTCACTACGATAAACTTAGTTGACCCAAATCTATCTTATCATAAAGTGTTTTCTTTTCGTGAACAACTGGCCAACAATAAAATTTGTATGCAATAACATCCCGAGATTTGTTGTCTTATAATGAACAATGTATACTTGAATGATCATGAAAAACTACTACAAAATATAAGATATGTATGTAGTATCGGTGCTTTTATTACAGTGAAGGGTAGACGCAACTGACTAATAAGGCCCTTCCTTAATAGTCTGGTGCAACTTATATGGTCCTTTGTAGGTAGGTAAACTTGGTTCTTTGCTCATATTAATAATACACTTAAAGTGATTAACCAACTGGTTAGCCAGCCCCATTGAAGGTACAATCGGTCCTTATAAATGATGGTGCAGTTGGTATTGACGTTAGCTTACGAACTTAGGTCTTAGTTTACAAAAGAGAGTAGGTGCTATTGGTCCTTCACTTAGCTTATTAAGTAAGGTAGGTTTTAATTTTTTCATTACCTTACGCTTACAAATGAAGCAGGATAGGAAAAATGGGTCTTTATGAATTTAAGGAGGGAAAAATAGATCCTTATTTCCTCAGCTCATGTTTTTAATACAATGACGACGATGAATGAGTTAGGATGTATAACCTAACAACTCTTCTATTCACATACAATTCTAATTGATCCTTACCATTATTACGCTGCTTAGAAATTCTTACCTTGAAGGAAAGTGGTTTGTTCAATATTAGTCGGCCAGTACCATAAAAAAATTTCAGTTCCCATTTTCCTTATCTGAGTATACCTCATCCTAGCTTGCTTGAAAAAGAAGAAGGTCCAGTTTTGTATAAATATTATCAAGAAGAAATTCAATTAAGAAATTAGTGCTAGTGCTATAGATATTCTACCCTCGACTGTTAATTTTAAAATACACTTCAACCCTTTAAGTATTAGATTTGACCTTCATGGAGAACCCAACATAATTCGAACTAATAAATAAACCCAATTCCAATGACAAGAACCTAATTGAAAAGGAAGGGGAGGATTACGACCATTTCCTATCAATATCTGATCTCTATCAACTGATTTTATCCACCCATACTAAGTCTTAGGAATCTCACGACACCATGCATATATGGGAGTTAATCCTATCCCATGATTATGTACCCCAAACTTACCATTTCTTAGATATTGTCACTTGGTTCACCTCCAGTTATGCCACTAAGAAACGGGCTATTATGATTCCTCATGGTGAAAACACCTTTTTTACCTAGTACTCCTACATATGTGGCTTAGATGTTGGATTTTCCTACCAAAAATGACTTCTAGGATCTGGAAGACGATACTTTTGAACCTAAATACAAATCCTTCAGCCAAGAACACAAGGACAGGTTGCTCACCAATTTCTTGCATAAAAATACATCCCTCCCAAAAGGGCCAAAACATTTAAAATTAAAACCACCATCTTCTTTGACATTACCCAACAAACCATTGAAATTATATGCCAACTAGTGGAATATGAACATGATAGATTAGTGGATTAAACTCTCCTAGGGTTCTTGTATATTATTTCCCCTCCCTGAAAGATTCTCATAGCCAAGCTTTTTTATTTATATTTTCTAGTAGAAATGATACATATAAAGTTAATCAAATTCAACACTATAAAAATATTTTAGATTTCACTCATATCTCATGTACTATCATGTCCCAAATTTTGCATTGGGTCACAATGGCCTAATCACATTTTCCATCTTCATGAGAGTTTGTCAAATTGATGTTAAGGGTGAAATAATTGCCAAGGAGGAAAATTACTAGTTTCCTAGGTTGAGGGTGGAAGATTTGGGATTTGGAATAAGGGGGACAATAAATGATGTTAATACATTAGAATGGGATAAATATTTAATAATATAGCTTATTAAATAAATACAAGAGAAAATTTAAGTGGCAATGGAGCATGGAGACACATGGAGACTATGGGGCCCACACAAGCTAGAAAATTGGTGCCACATGGCATCCTCCTCTTGCAAATTTGAATCCATGGGAATACTAAAGGTTATTGGATGAGTTATATGGCTAATAAACTTGGCCATATGCATCATAGGTTTAATTTTAGATGAAATGTAACTTACACGGGAAAGGAAGATTCATTTTGGAGCTAGTGATACACTTCGACTAGATTCCCTAGCTCTATGACAACAACGATGAAAATGCTATGAAAACTATGAAACAAATCAGATATGAATGCTTAAATATGACATATATGACATTTAAGGTTGAAATATACCATCCAAGAGATCTCTCATGTGATTTTTGGAAGCTCAATGGACTCCTACTCAAATTTGGTGAAGGTGGAAGGCTAGGAAAGAGGGGGCACATGTCAATTCATGAGAACACACCCTAATTGGACTTGGATTGATTTTTTGGATGGATTTGGAACCTAATAAGGCCAATTAGTTTTATAAAATATAGGAAGCAACCAAGAGAATGGATTTTTACCATTTGTGAATTGTGAGAGGTAGTGGATGACTAGTTTTCTTGCCTTTGCCAATTTCGAGGGTGAAATATTCTCATCCAAGTTAATGTTTGGAGAGGCCAATCAGGTATTTCATGGATATTTATTGGAGTCTTATTTTAATTTTTAAGCTACAGGAACTCATGCAGATTCTTCTATTGCAGCACTCGCTCTCAACTATTTCCCGTTTTCACACCATATTCATGCCAATGGAGGGTTTGCACTTTGGGTGACCTATTGATCTATTTGGGGAATATTATAATTCCAATTATATTATTTTATGATTTATATTCTCTGTATTTCACTTTTATAATACTCTTAGGTCGAAATAACCAAAATAATTCATGTAAAAATGTCGAACAATGAAGAAATAATGTCATTTCCCTACTATCTTGTTGTGAACCATTGTAATGCTGATTATTTCGAATTGAGAGAGTAAATTTATGATTGTAATCAGTTAAATATTATTTTTTCTTCATTCTCATAAAATTTCAAGTCTAAATTCCCAAGATTTGTATGTCAAAATGACTTTTAATGAGCAAACAATGACCATTTCCACTCTATTTTGATATATGCCATTGTAATGCTTATTATTTCGAATGGAGGAATGTATATATGATAAATGTATTATGGATGGAATTTAATTAATTTTTATTTCAATTCCCATGTTCATTACTTAATAATTTTAATCCAAATTACTCATTTTTATTGCATTGGGAGAAGATTTGGTGCATTTTCCCCAAGGGTCGAAATTGTGACTTGGGAGTTGTTTTGGAAAGAGTCATAAAAGCATGCATGAAATGAACCATGATTCATATGAGAATTTTAAAAGGTCCCTTACAAATCCCCAGCCTCTTTTCATAAATTCAAGTGACTTTGGGATCATTTGTGAAGCCATTTCTGGAAATTACCGAGGGGGAATTGAAACCCCAATTTGCTAGTAAAGAATCCTACTTTGAACAGAAAATTAAACAAGTTTGAAAAAGTAATTGGGGGGTCCTTAAACATCTCAGAAAATCATATTTAATTTATAATATCATTAATGTACATTCATATAAAATTTGGGAGCATTTGGGCCAATTTGGAGGTCTAGACATCAAAACTAGTTAAGGTCAAAATTGGGGAAAAAGTGAAAAAAATGGTCATTTAATATTGGCGCATTACAGTGGTATCAGAGCATGATATTGGCACATTATGTGGTATGATATTTATTATTACAATAATTTATGGACCAACATTATATATTTAAACCCAAAAGTGCTTTCGTTGAAGAGGAAACTATGACTATGGATGAAAGGGGAACCTCATATGATGATGAGGAGCAAATAAAAATCATTGAACCTATAATTGAAGACATGAAAAAGAATATTATGAAAGGATTTGAATTTTTTTCTATCCAAAGTTGGAAAAAATATATTGATTTTAAGAAAACCAAGGGGAAAAATGCATCAGCTTGCTTAAAGGAGCAAAAGGAGGAGACCCATGAACCTAGTTCTGAAAGAGGTGAAGTAGAAGGCGTAGTACATGAAGAGGATCAAAATTCACTCCCAAGAGACTCTGAAAAATATGAAGAGACAGAACATGAGTATGAAGAAGTTTATATTTAAAATACTGAAGATAATTTTGAGACACATTCTACCTTGGAAATGAAACAAAAAGAATCTAATGATGGATGCTTGAATTATGAAGGAATACCTGCTGATGGGTTATCACACCTCTATGTTGGTGACATAGATATAATTTTTTAAAGTGTTTCTACAAGCCAAAATTCCATTAAACATGAAAATGAATACCTCGTATCATTTGAAGAAGAAACAAGATCAACTTCCCCATCACCACTTGAGCTTCATGAAGTTGGTACAAGCAAGAAGGAAGAAGATGAGGAGGTTCATTTACAAGAGCCTAATTTTCTTGAAGGGTCCTTACATATGAATGAAAAGAAGATCCAAGATTCCCTTAGCATACTCCATGACACTAAAGCATTGGTATAAATTTCTTGTTGGAGAGCTACTTCCTTGGAGGAGCCATCCTTGCTTGAATACATGGAGAATATTCAAAGAGCAATGTGCAACATCAAAGGTAATTTCATGTATTTTATTTTTGATAGAAAAAATGTCATTGAGATTAGTGAATGGTTACATGAATCCTACTTGAATAATAATGAATTTATTCATAATCTCACAATTCAAAATGAGCAACTTCTTGAAAAGTTGCAAGAGACTTGTTTTTCCTCCTATGTTTCAGATTGTCAAATGGTATATTGTTTGGAGGATTCTCATGACAGGGTGGATCATGAAAAATGTAGAAATTTTAATGTTCTTTATGTGTTTTAAGATGAACCTGAAGAGATCCAAACACTTGATGTGGTGGAAGAGGAACTTGAATTGTCTCTTGATGAAGGTTATGCAAATTTTAAAGAAGAGCATGATTCCTCTACATTGGAACCAACCTATGACAAAGGTTTCACACTTTTGAAGGATATGCATGATAATACCCATATGGATCCTTCCCATTATTAAAATTATACACCTTTTGATCATTTGGGTGAGTTAGTTCATTCTCCTACATCCTACAATTCCATGTTTTGCAGCATTAGTCTTAATGAAGTATGGGCAAAAGGGTTCTTTTTTATGGTGCAACATGAGGAGTAATGAACTCCTAGATTTAATTTTTATGATGACATGGTTGGAGCACATTCGTATTCACATTTTTAGGAGCATAATTTGTTACTTTATGATGATGCACATCTACATGGATTCACCTATGATATGCATTTGAGTAACTTGAATACTTATGGTTTCTCTTGCTCAACACTTGGTTCATTTGATGTTGGAGGAAATTCATCCAACACTAGGGTGAATAGATTTATGATTGGATAACATTCTTGTTTCCAGACACATAATTTGTTATATATTTATGATTTTCTCATTCATGGATGTATGGGTGAGACTTCTTTGAGTCATTTGAAGTCTCCTTGTTTCTCTTGCTCATTATTTGGTTCATATTTTAGTGGAGATTCTTCATTCACTTCTTGGATGAAATAATACATGGATGAATATTTTGATGCATATCACATCCTTTTGGAGTAGAATTATAGGACATGGGATCCTCACCTATGTCATTGGAGCAGATTTGATTGGTCACTTGAAGCTTGTATGCACTAGGCAAATGGTGGTCTACTTGCTTGGAGGTATAAGCACTTTCATGATTTTTTTATGAGGCACCTCCGTGATGTACATTTTTATTATTTTGTTATGTACTTTGATGATATATATTACATAATCATGATGTTTGGAAGAATGCATACAAGAAAATGGGATCCTGGAATTATCTTTCCTAATGGTATGGGTTGGAGAGCACTCTTAATTTTTGGAGTGCAATACAAGCAATGGGACCCAAGGATAGTTTTTAGTCCCATTGATTTCAAATTTTTTGGGAAACAAGTAGTATGGTGGATGGATTCCCCACTTAATAAAGTTATTTTAATAAAATTAGTGCAGAATCAAGCATGGTGGTTCCTCTATAAAATCTTCATGGAATCTCAAAGACTCAAAGTTGGGAAACTCAGTGGCAACTTCAAATAATCATACAGAAAGCAGGTTCTTCAAAACCCATGTTTGAAATTGGTTGAGGACAAGAAATATTGGGAAGGGAGGATTTTTCATGTCCCAAATTTTTAATTGGTTCACAATTTCCTAATCACATTTTCCATATTCATGAGAGTTTTTCAAATTGATGCTAAGGGTGAAATAATTGCCAAGGAGGAAAATTACTAGTTTCCTAGGTTGGGGGTGGAAGCTTTGAGATTTGGAATAAGGGGGACAATAAATGATGTTAAGAAATTAGAATGGGATAAATATTTAATAATGTATCTTATTAAATAAATCTAAAACAAAATTTAAGTGGCAATGGAGCATGGAGACACATGGAGACTATGGGGCCCACACAAGCTAGAAAATTGGTGCCACGTGACATCCTCCTCTTGCAATTTCGAATACATGGGAATACTAAAGGTTATTGTATGAGTATATGGATAATACACATGGAAATATGAATCATAGGTTGAATTTTGGATGAAATGTAACTTATATGGGAAAGGAAGATCCATTTTGGAGCTAGTGAGACACTTGGACTAGATTCCCTAGCTCTATGACAACAATAATGAATATGCTATGAAACCTATGACAAAAATCAGATATGAAGGATGAAATATGACATATATGACATTATAGGTCGAAATATACCATCTAATAGCACTCTCATGTGAGTTTGGGAAGCTCAATGGGCTCCTACTCAAATTTGGGGAAGGTGGAAGGCTAGGAAAGAGGGGACACATGTCAATTCATGAGCACACACCCTAATTATACTTGGATTGAGTTTGTGAATGGATTGGTAACCTTATAAAACTAATGAATTTTATAAAATATTGGAAGAAAACAAGAGAATGTATTTTTATCATTTGTGAAATTGTCATTTGTGAATTGTGAGAGTTAGTGGATGACTAGTTTTCTTGCCTTAGTTAATTTCGAGGGTGAAATATTCCCATCCAAGTTGGTGTTTGGAGAGGCCACTCAGGTATTTAATATAGATTAAATGGATTCTTATTTGCATGTTTAAGCTACAGGAACTCATGTGGATTCTTCTATTGCAGCACTCTCTCTCAACTATTTCCAGTTTTCACACCATATTCATGCCAATGGAGGGATTGTACTTTGGGTGAGCTATTGATCTCTTTGGGGAATATTCTAATTCCAATTATATTATTTTATTATGTATATTCTCTGAATTTCACTTTAATAAGACTCTTAGTTCGAAATAGAAAAAATCATTTATGTAAAAATGTTGAACAATGAAGAAATATTGTCATTTACCCACTTTCTTTTTGTGAACCATTGTAATGCTGATGATTTCGAATCGGGAGAGAATTTAATTATAAATTTATTATTGTAATCAATTAAATATTATTTTTTATTAGTTCTCATAAATTTTCAAGTCGAAATTCCCAATATTTGTATGTCAAAATGACTTTTAATGAGCAAACAATGACCATTTCCACTCTATTTTGATATATGCCATGGTAATGCTTATTATTTCGAATGGAGGAATGTATATTTGATAAATTCATGATGGATGGAATTTAATTAATTTCTATTTCAATTCTCATTTTCATTACTTAATAATTGGAATCCATATTACTCATTTTTATTGAATTGGGAGAAGATTTGGTGTATTTTCGTCGAAATTGTCACTTGGGAGTTGTTTTGGAAAGAGTCATAAAAGCATGTATAAAATGAACCATGATGCATATTAGAATTTTATAATGTCCCTTACACATCCCCATCCTATTTTAATAAATTAAAGTGACTTTGGGATCATTTGTGAAGCCATTTTTGGCAATTACCCAAGGGGGAATTGGAGCCCCAATTTGCTAGTAAAGAATCCTACTTTGAACATAACATTAAACAACTTTGAAGAAGTAATTTGGGGGTAATTAAAAATATATGAACATAATATTTAAGTTATAATATCATTCATGTACCTTCAGAGAACATTTGGGAGCATTTGGGCCAATTTGTAGGTCTAGACAACAAAACTAGTTAAGGTCAAAATTAGGGAAAAAGTGAAAAATAATGGTCATTTAATAAAATTTCAAAAATGGACATTACATTTACCCTGAATGTTTTTGATAATTTTAAACCCCATTCATGTTCCTCCTTTTTGATATGGCATTTAGGGAAACCATATGTGAATATAATCAATTGTATTCATATAACTATTGATACTGAGCCAACTTTGAGTGAATGCTCGGTATGCAAAATGGAGAGAGAATTCCCTACTCTATCATGCTCTTAGATATTTAGCAGTGAAGTTGAATCTTAATGAATGTAATGCAAAAATTAGTTAGATTTGCCTAGGTTTTACACTATTTTTCGCTTGTTGAGATGTTAGTGTTGGACGGAGCAAATTGAGAAGCATGTATTTGCCAGGGCAATCCAGAACCAAGTTGAGGCACACTTGAATGAGATAATTCCATCTATGTTGGCCTATTTGAGTGATGTGGGTGCGAATATTTGGACTCTTCAATAAAATCATAAGATCCTCCTTCATTCTCATTTTCTAAAACCTCGGATCCAGAACCAAACAGATTGTTGCCTGGAGGGCCAAACAAAACCTCGAATGAAGATGGAGATGAATAGATAGTCGTTTTGACAAATTTTGGCGACCAACTAAGATTTTGGGATTTTTTTGGAAAGGGGGAATTTATTAGTTATAACAATCCAAAGAAAACTAAAGTTAAGGGTTACAGGTAACACTTCTAATAATTCATTTAAGTTTGGTTATAATTATTAAAGAGAATGAATAATTAAAAAATGCAAAAATTAAAGTGTAAAGATTTAAAACTTTAAATGTATTTATATATGTACATAAAAAAATGGTGAGGACAATAGTATTATCCATCAAGTAAAAATTCATTATCCTCGTCATTTATATATGTAAAAACTCTATCATTTTATGTAGTTTATATCCTCCCACTACAAAGATCAATCTCCTATATGTTAATGTTTTCTTTTCATAAGTTCATTTATTTTTTATATTTTTTTCATCTTGATGATGTTGGAACTATGAAAACAATTGTAAATAAGGATTGTTGTAGATTTGCATCATCACTTTTGAATGACTATTACTATTTATAAATGGTATGTTGAACCCTTCCCATAGTAGTGGCTCTTTGAAAACCCAAAATTCCGTTATCTATCTAAATGTGCATTCTTCTTGGAATCACTATATATGGTTATGCTTTGACGTCTCTTTAATGTATTATGTATTTTTGCATAGGTTTTTCAATGACCCTCTATTCCACTAATCTATATTGGAATCACAATTAGTAGCCCCTTAAGCCACAATCCCAAAATACCAACCTCTGCATAAAAAAATGGTGTGGGAATTCCTTATAAACCATGTTTGTATCAAAAAAATCATGTATATGGTACAATTCACAACACACATAGGAAAATTTTCATTTTCCCCCATCTCTAGCTTTTGAACCTAGACAATGGTTTGTTCCATGAGAGTCACCCCTAGTGTGTGAAAAGGTTAAATGGACTCCACATTGTCAACATTCCAACAATTTTATATGTGAGACCTATGTAGTGGAAATATAAATTAGTTGTAGAGAGAAAAATATGTGGTTGTGAAATTGTATATCTCTACAAGTTTTGAACCCTAAAGTAGGTCCATCTTCAAGAGAGGCTTTAGAAAGCTTCTCAATTTCTAAAAATGGTGACCATATCTCACATGTAGATTACATTTTCCTTATGCAGAACCTTTGTGTTGTTTTAGAGAACCATGATGTCTAGTAAGCCCCATATAAACTTGTAGTGGATTTAGAACCTGCATTTTAACCCTAAACCATGCATGGTCCAAGAGAGTCATCCATGGTGTTACAAATTTTAAAACCTTGACTATATCACCTTGATTGAGAGGTAATTTACTTTGAAGTTGAATTGACCATACATTATTTCTATCAAATGCCGATGGATCCTCTTAGATTCCTCTACAACCAATTTTTCCAACCGAACAAATCACCCACCTTGATAATTACTTTATTTATAAGGAATTTGGTTGAGATGATTTTCGACTGATAAAGCATGCCTCTGAACATTCCAAACTTCCTCTTGATCGATGAATATGTTTCTATCTTAGAAAAAGGCACCAACTGCACTTTCCTAGGGAACCATTGAGGGGTAAAATCCCTCGCTGACTACCATAGAATTTCTCAGTACCTAGATAAACCATTTCCCACTACCCTCTAACACGATGGAGAGTTTTGTGATATGAGAGTCTGACATGGTTGATCTTCTTTTGAGTCTTACATACACCACCAATCTAGAAGGTTGCAAGTCCTGCCATTGTAGGAATGACTTTTGCAATAGCATCATCATTGTCTTGGTCATTGGAGTGCTTCATTGAAATCGATGGCAGAAATAGTGGTCCAATCAGATACATGGGAGGTAATTTATCCATCACCTGTTTTCTCTGGAGCGCTTCAAGAAACCAAGCTTTGAGATCGAAGAATTTATTACGAGAATACCCAAATCCTTAGGGACATTGGTTCTTCTATCCATGAAGACTTTGTATAAATTATGGATTTTTGTCTTAAGAGCTTCTACGATCTATGTGGTTGAAAATGGAGGGAATCTAGGGATATCCAATATCAATTCCTCATCACCGAATTTTTAGCCTTGAGAGACAAGGATGGGGGTGTATATCATAAACCCAAGTGTGAATGTTGAATATGTGAAGAGAACATAATTAGAGATTTTGAACTTGGTGGTGACCTCTAAAGTAGGAGTCATTGAGGGATCCGTGATAATGGAAGAAATGGAAGGCCATGATGACATAGATTTGAGCACATTGATCATGAGCAAATGTTCAAGGGAATACATGGAACTCTTAATGGATTCCCATTGTGCAAAAAATGGATCTTTGTCCTCATTTCTCTTCCTAGATGATGAAGATCGATGGATTCTACCACAACAACATGATGGGGTGGGATAAATCAGTTCTCTCTTGAATAAGTTCGACCTACCATGATGGATTCATAAACTTTGGCCTTATTGGAAACAACAAAATAGATAGGAGGGTGAGGAGAAACCAACATAGGCACAATGAAGCCTAGCAGACATTTGAGGCACATGAGGAGGACACGGGGCAAGAAGGCAGGAGGACACCTAGAAAAAATTGATTAGAGTGATTTATCACGATGGTGGATTTTAAACTCTATGAATTAAGGTTTGTCTATGAAGGTGTGATATTGTGGTTGTAGGTGTGGATATAAGGTGACAAGAAAATGAGGGTGAATTTGTGAGACCTATACAGGTGACTTAAGGGAGTGGAGGCATGGTGTGGATTCTATTCTCTATCTCATATCTTTCTCTCTTCATGGTTTTCTTTCTTATAATTATTGGATGTTCAAAGGTATGCATATTTTATTCCCTATAAAGGTCACGTCTCTAATTTTAATAAATTGGATTGGAATCTATACAAGTATGTGCATTAATGTGAATCATGGTCCATCTCTATGAGGGGTGTGGGTTTGTAATTTCATCACAATCCTAGTGTTCATGTTTGTAAGAGGTGTGGGTTTGGAATTTCGGCACACTCTTGGGGTCCTTCCCAGTCTCATTTTTTCAAATTAGGTCATTTGGTATGGAGTTGCACATTTTCTCACCCTTTCAACTTAGGGAATTGTGAGGGTAATGAGAACAAGGAGATAAAAAGAATTCTTCACATACTGAACAACTAGATAGAGGAGATGAGACGATATACTTAGCATTTAAGTATTCACTTGGAAGCAAGATGAGATGGAAGAAAAATATCAAAAAATGACCAAACATTATGAAATGTATTTCATATGATTCTTAGTTTTTCTAGAGGGTCGTAATGTTTATCAATAGGTCTCTCCAATATTATCAACAATTTATGTCAATTAAAAGGTTGTCGATGAAGAGATTGTGCATCAAACTATTTTTGCATTGGAAAAACAACCCCTTGGTTCAAAAGGAGACAAAATAGAGTGTGATAACATGCCAATGGGGGAGGAAAATTATGGGAATAAATTTGATTGATAAGTTTAAATGTTTCTCTTCATATTTATGGTTGCTTAGACAATTTATTAGACATTACAATTTCAGAATTAGTTAGAATAGTTACTTGTTGTAGGGTAGTTTATGTCATTCCAATTTGGAAGAGAAAATTTTAAACTGGACTTGTGAGAATTATACGTAAAATTTCATATTTGGATCTTCCCACACTACTTTTTTAATACATATTCTACCCTTCACTTTCAAAATAAACTAATAGTAGAATTCTTTGAAACAATTTTAATTTCATTAAACAAGTATAAGGGATGCTTAATAAAATTGACAAGTGACCTTTATATATGGTGTGGGATAAGGGGCACTTATATTGCCCCTTATTTTTGGTGAAAATAATCCCTCAATCTTGCATGAATTATGGTCTAATTCCATTGATAAGAACTTTGTCCATGGAACTTCTTGCTTGGGGTTTCAACTCATGTTTAGATTACCTGGATCATCATATTTTTTTTTTTAAAAGTATAGAAGGGGTGGAACTATGTCTCGTCGAAAAATTTGTCCTTGTCGTAAATGCGTTGATTTGAGTTCCCCATGTCATAATCCTTTGATTGAAGATAAGGAGAGCCAGTACATGCACACACACATTTGAAGATGTTAATAGTTATGATCTATGCCTTCAACTTCTAAATATTGACTTTACAAACTTGAATTGTAACATTGCTTCAGATAAATATTATGGAGTGAGTTGATAAGTAGAAAAACTCAACCTTTACAGTGAGTCATTTTTTTCCACTCAGGAAAAATTCCACTATGATTCACACATTTTTTTCAATAATTTGATGACCTAGGTCATTTTAAAATTGGCCAAAACTCGTAAGGAAAAAGTTCCATGATGAATGTTCTCATCAACCAAATGGAATTATAACTTTAGACAACAATCCTATTGAATTTTGGGAAGAATTTCCACTTGAAATTGTTAGGATTATTAATCCTCCCTTGTCCAAATTTGGTCATATGTCTAAATTGGGAGTCATGTCTAAATCGGGAGTCCATCCAGTCTATTTATAGTCATTAACACCATTGGGTCCACTTGACCTAGTTGGGGCACATGTTTCAGTTACTAAAGTGTGGGGAACACTAATTGGGGCTCACTACCACTTATTGCACTTGATTGCATAAGTTTAGGAGCCTCCTAGATCAATCCCTACAATTTAGGAAGCCACTGGGAGTGTCGAAACCAACCAAGGTCAGTTCACTTCAGTTAATGACTACTCAAGCTAAGTTACGAGTCAGTTACCTTCAGTTCTAGTCCTCTACATTCAGTTAGCGCTAGGTTTACTTGACTGAACACATGTGGGGCGCATTTCTCACCTACCGATGTCAGTTAGCCTTAGTCAACACTGAATGTAACACTTTAGTTGTGTTTTAGAGCTCCGATGAACTCCAGTTATGGTTTAGACAAGGTCAATATAGTGATTTAGACAAGGTCTTGGTTACCTACAGTCAAGTAGATTCTAATCAATTCGAACTTCCTCATGTGGATTTGAATTGCTTGTGGCTATTAAAGCCATTGTAATTCATTGTAATTATCTATCTAATTACTCTTTGATTAATGAAAAGCATTCACAGCTGCAAGCCATTTTTGCACTGTTTCATTCTTCAATAACTGAGAAAATTGTGTGATCTATCATGTGATTTGTGTGTTTGTCCATAGATCTATGTGCTCAATTTAATATGGTATTAGAGCCTCGGCGGACAAGGCACTTCTCCTCCTTAGATCTCCTACTGGATCATTTTTTGAGCAAAATTGCTCCTTTCGGCACTGCATCAGAAGCGGAGAATTTACCACTTAATACCCCAAGCAAAGAAATTGTTGATCAAGCTTGCTTGATTAACTAATCTGGGTGTGAATAAAATTCCAAAAGTGCAGGCTATCCGACCTTACGGTGCCCTTTTTTGTTTTGCAGGTACAACTTTGAATGGATTCATCAGTTCCTCTTCTCACCCGATCCTCAGACTATTTTGAATGGAAGGTGAAGATGTTTGTATTTATGAATAGACAAGATATCTATTGGGTGTCTGATGGATTTGTTAGAGAGTATTTTGAGAGTAAGAATGACTGGCTAAATTCAAAGGATGCATCTTTTGAAATAATGAAACCGGCTCTTTCTCCTAGCTTGCGCTACCTCAGTAGATTTATTAAAGATCCATAGGAACTCCGGACAATATTGGACAGAACCTTTGGAATGATTGATGAGGATCATAATAGAAATTTGGAGAGAACATCCAACACCATAAGAATCCCTGATCCAAAAATATCATCCTCCACTCTCTCTGAAGAATTTGTTCAAGATGAAGAAGAAGCGGAAACTTCTACACAGTCAATTTGAATTGAAGACAGTCTCCATGCAATGACTCCTCCTCATGATGCTCCAGAAGTTCATGAGATCTCTGATATCTCATATTCTCATATTTCTGAAACAGAAGAATACATTCAAATCTCTGATATTGAAGAAAAATTCTGCTGCACTTCCATGCAAACATTCACCGGTGATTTTCCTTTAAATTCTGTGCAAAATTTACTAGTAATTGCTTCCGAAAGTGAAGAGAAATTTGATTTTTCTCCCTCTAATGTTGCTGATGGTGTGAAAATATGTGATACCTTGGATATTTTGGAATAAATAGCAGATTACCAGAGTGATCCATTCGCTCCCCATGATCTATATTTTCCAGCAAATTCCTGTAGGATTGCATGCACCAAAATTCAGAATTTTGAAGAAGAAGAAAGTTGTGCATCCACCGTCTCGGTTAACCATTTATTTGAATCTGATATTAAACTTATTGGATATGATATGATATTTCTTGGTTTAATATATCAAATTCATAATCTTTTAGTACCACTTGTAGCTGTTCTCATCAATGGTGTGAAGAAACAAGTACCGCAAGTCTCCTACAAAACTGTTGCTGGGGATTTGATTCCATTTCACAGTTTTGGATCTGTTTTGAACCTATTTATATCTGATTTACTTTCTGATATGATATTATTTGGTTCATATTTTGAAAACCAAAAGCCTTCAGTCATGCTTGTATCCGCTCTCACCAATTCTGGTGTGAAAAATCAAGTACCGCACTTTCTCTTCAAAACTGTTGATGGGGATTTGGTGTTAGTTTCCTCATATGAGGTTGCTGATATTTTATTATGTGATTCATTATATATTTCAGAAGATATATCAGACTATGTAGCTCAATCATTCTCTCTCAACAGTCCCAGTGCTTCTTTACCATTGATCACATGCTCATCTCCTCACAGAACTAGTAAAGAGGAAGATTTTCTGCATCCGCCTGGACACCTGCTCCTAACACTTGGGGCTGTTCTTACCACTCATGGTTTGATGTTCATGGATGCAACATATCAGTTTCTTGAGTGTTCCTCACATTCTCTGAATTCTCAAGAACCTTTTCTCACTTTTCAGTTGACTTCAATTGCTCTACATGGGTCCAGTCTTCATCTGACAGCTGTCTATATTTCTGATTTAGTTGAGCATATCATTATTCTTCCAAAGAGGAAGATTCCTCCAGACATAATGATGGAGAGGTTCACATTCTAGGCCCTAGGATACCTATGCACAGAAGAACCAGATTGATCCTGATTCTACCTACTTAATTAGAGGGGGGGATTTTTTTCCATGTGGTTTTTTTTCCCAGCACCTTGTTTTTGAGCAGCTACTTTACTTTACTTGATGTAATGGGTGACCTATGGTCTTAGTTACTAGGACCCATAGTTTTTCCAAGTTAGAATTCAGGGGGGGTGTTAGGATTATTAATCCTCCCTTGTCCAAATTTGGTCATATGTCTAAATTGGGAGTCATGTCTAAATCGGGAGTCCATCCAGTCTATTTATAGTCATTAACACCATTGGGTACACTTGACCTAATTGGGGCACATGTTTCAGTTATTAAAGTGTGGGGAACACTAATTGAGGCTCACTGCCACTTAATGCACTTGATTGCATAAGTTTAGGAGCCTCCTAGATCAATCCCTACAATTTAGGAAGCCACTGGGAGTGCCAAAACCAACCAAGGTCGGTTCACTTCAGTTAATGACTAGTCAAGCTAAGTTAGGAGTCAGTTACATTCAATTCTAGTCCTCTACATTCAGTTAGCGCTAGGTTTACTTGACTGAACACATGTGGGGTGCATTTCTCACCTACCACTGTCAGTTAACCTTAGTCAACACTGAATGTAACACTTTAGTTGTGTTTTAGAGCTCTGATGAACTCCAGTTATGGTTTAGACAAGGCCAGTTAACCACTGAGTCCTCCGATAGTGATTTAGACAAGGTCTTGGTTACCTACAGTCAAGTAGAGTCTAATCAATTCGAAATTCCTCATGTGGATTCGAGTTGCTTGTGGCTATTAAATCCATTGTACTTCATTGTAATTATCTATCTAATTACTCTTTTATTAATGAAAAGCATTCACAGCTGCAAGCCATTTTTGCATTGTTTATTCTTCAATAACTGAGTAAATTGTGTGATCTATCATGTGAGTTGTGTGTTTGTCCATAGATCTATGTGTTCAATTTAATAGAAATGAGTTGACTTTGTCCACTTATTAATCTAATCCTAAGTATTATGTATTTCATTGTTTATTTTCTACCTAATCCTTGAGTTGTCCATTATATACAATGAGTTATGAAGTGTGATTATGGTGGTTTATGGTTTGATTTGTCTTTAAAGTTAACGTATTTTCTAAGTTATCACTTATTGTCATTTCGGTGATTTAAGTTTTCGCAGTGGAAAAGAGTTTGAAGATTAAGGGATCTAATATAAGCTTGAATAAATTTGATATTATCTTGTTGTACTCATAATTATCAATGAAGAGTTACTATTCCATGTGATTGGGAAATGATGTTTTTGGTTGTTGTTTTTTTCATGTTGGAGCCACTTTAAGACCCAACATTTGGGTAGCATTATGTGAGCTCAAAAGGACCCCGCAATAAGACATGATATTGTTGTCACACTCCATAAGGGTTTTGGGTGAAAACCTTGAAAGTTTAAAACATAAAAATATTTGATAACACCGAAAAAATTAAAAAATAATAATCTTAACCAAAACTAAGAGGATGAGTGACGATTAGGGATATTCCTAAAGACAATAAAATTAGGAACAAAGATTTCACTGGAGACGATGGAGTCTAAACATGTAGCATATTTGAAGCAAGAAGACACGTATGGGGAAACAAATTATCCAAGGGATTTGTTGAGGAAATTCATTGAATTTTCAAATAATACAAAGAACAATAGTTATTTGAACTTTGTATAAGACATTTATAGGGATTTTCACTTTAAGGATAAAAGGAAAAATAAAAATCAAGGGAAGCGTCAACCTGATATATCCAAGCTACCTACTTTTGATTGTGCAAGGAGTGAAAATGAGCATTTATTTACCCTCAATACCCACTGGGATGACCCATCAACACAATGAATCATATTTAAAGGTGTTCTAAGAGGTGTGACACTCAAATGGTATCAAACAATGGTTTAGGGTCCATGATAATAACATATTTCCAACAAGGGTGATTAGATTATGCTCATCACATGGATTAAATAATGTCTCAATGAGACACCATTTTGTGGACTATAATGCTTATGGAATATTCCCATAATGGTAGGATAGACTAAACTCAACAATGTTTAATAGCATGCTTGAGCATAATGTTGTCTCATGGAATGTTGTGATTTGGGATTGCACATAATATGGGAAAATCAAGGATGCTCAAAAATTGTTTAAAATCATGCCATGATGGAGATATGCATTGTTTTAAGAATGGAGAGATGTTCATACATTGGTATTGTTGTTTCTTTATGTGGACCTAATAGATACTTTGAGTGCCTTTGACATACCAGTTACAATTACCAACAAAAATTGCCAAAAGGTGAGGGAATTCCATCATGGTACCGTTTAATATTATCATCATGCGTTGCACATTGACCTTCATTTTTCTATTAAGACATGGATAGTGAGAATTTGAGGGAGAAAAAGAATTTAATATGTGATTAATGTGTCGAGGAAAAGGGACAAATACAAGGAAAAATCTGGCCATTTACAAGGTGGTAGGACACATTAATTAAACTCAAAGCCTAACACACCCAAATATGCCATGTAAGTAAGGAGAATTTTTCTGTATCAACCTTACCTTAGACCGTTTTGTCTCTAGGGATCGTGTGACATCAATAGGCCTATGTACACCACACAAGCCCTATAAATGGAATATTTATCATTTAAGTGGAATATAGTGTTCATTTCAAGTTTGGCACACTAAGGATGGGTCTCACAGCCTAGTCTATGTTCTAGGGTAAACATATCAATTCGTAGGTCAAAAAACTTTCCTCAAGGGATTGGGGCCCACACATGGGGCCCTAGTCCATAAAGTAATATCTATGTGGGTAAATATTTGGCTTACAATCAAGAAATGGCCATTTCAAGATCTATGTGACCTAGAATGGTTATCATTGATTGGGCCATATTATCAAGTCAAAACATAACGTCTAAGGGTAAGGGGACCATGGCTCATGTGTGATGTTATAGACCACCTCAAAGGCCCTATATACTAAATAGGTAGTATTTAGCTAGTGATTAAGATATGTTGGCCATTTTGAGGTTTGGCACACCACATATGGCCATGGTTTGATGTGAAAAGGCAAGTTGTTGGGCCAAAATATTTTTCCTTAGGGATCATGAACTATGTGTGGGGCCATAGGCCACCAAAAAGCCCTATAAAGGGAATATTAGCATGTGAGAAATATCTAGTACCTCTTTTATGAATTTTGGTTCACCATTGATATTTATTTTAACTTAAGCAATGAAAATGTCAAAAGATATAGCCTTAGGCCATAAAATTTGCATTTGGCCTATAAGAAACATATGGTCTCTATTTAAATATTTGTAACACTAAAGAGGCTTGTTGAGAAATGGGAGTGTTTCAAGGTGATATCTATGATACATGTTTCTAAGGTGATATCTATCATATATGAAATTAAAGTAGTTTATGAATATTAATTTTTTCTATAGTTCCTATGAATAACAACTTAGTAGGTGACTTCACAATGGGTGGATTTTTAACTATACAATTTTGTTGACACACTTTTCCATCTTTCATGTGATTAGTCCAAATGTTTGCAATATTTTGTTAGTCCAAATATTTGCAGTCTTCTTTCCTTTTACCACGTGCTACCTTGTGGATTTTTTCTCTTCACCCCATTGGTTACTTTGGTCTCCACATTACCATTATGCTTGGTCTTTGACTTATAGTATGGGTATGCTTGTAGGGTCATGTAAGGATGGAATAGTTGAACCTAACTTATGAGGAAGGGCATCACAAATATTGAAATGGGCACCATAACCTTGTTATAGGTCAATAATTCCATATGCAAAGGATCATTTGATGGCATGGAGCCCACACATAGTCCATGAGTCCTAAAGGAAAACACTATGGCTTCAAACTGTCTATTTTGAACTTGGACCTTGTATAAAGTTATTATAACCATCCTTAATGTACTAAACTCAAAATGGCCATCATATCTTGATCACATGACAAAGATTCCATTTACAGGACCTTTTGTGGTGTACAAGGGGCACAATGATGTCTCATGATCCCCATAGACAAACATTATGGTATAACACCCTACATTTTTGCATTGAACCACATCCCAGGAACCAAGAACCATGTTTAGTGTTCTAAACTTCAAAACTAGCACCATATCCCACTTCCAAGACAAAGATTCCATATGGAGTGCCAATATGGTGGTTTGGGACCACACACATGGACCATATATCCATAGTAAAATGCTACAGTGTAAGGTCCTAGAATTTTCATTATACCATGGAATGGTCCTCAAGTTCCATCCCTAATGTACTACTCCTCAACTTGTTGGCCATATCTCACATGTAGGAAAATGATTCCCTACACACGCCCTATGAAATGATGTGGGTTACTATGCAAATAACATGATCCCCATAGGCAAATGTTATATCCCAACAACATGAGTTTTGTTATCAAATGAAGGATTAGCGACCCATGATGTGATGAATCTCAAAATAGCCACCATATCCCTATCATAGGAAAAACATGGATTAAGGCCTCATGGATGGCCTATGTAGACCCCAAAAGCCACATGTTATGGACTATTAAAACTCTGGATCTTCACCCTGTAACATGAATTAGGTCATGAGAACCATCCTTGGTGTACTAAAGCTTCAAATTTGATACCACATCTTAATCACATGCCACATATTTCCTATGCAGGGCATATGTTGTGGGATTTTCAAATGTGATATAACCACCACCCCTAAAAGTCCAAATCTTCATGACTTTTAAGGGAGGTCTTTTAAAAATCACCTTAAAATGGACCTTTAGGGGGTGCTCGAGTCAAGCCCCCCAAAAAATTCATGACAATTGGAATTTTGAGGGTGGATTTATCACAAACTCCCCCACAAGTCCAAATTCCCATTAATTTTGGGGTAGACTTTAAAACTACCACCCGCAAAATCCCAATTATCATGCCATTTAGGGGCAGATTTCAAACAATCGCCCCCCAATAGTTCATTTATCATTAATTTGTTTTTTTGGGAGTGTGGGGGGTTATAAACCACCCTCAAAATTCCAATTCTTAGGACTTTGGGGGGGGTTAAGAACTTCCCCCAATGGCCTAAAACACCTTTTTTTGGGGGGGAAGGGGTGTGGGGGGGCGGGTGTTAGCAAAACTGATGTAAGGTAAAACCACCTTGAAAAGGTATTTAGGGGGGTATTTAAAAAAAACCCTCCAAAATTCATGAGAATTGAACTTTTGGGGATGGTTGTTTTGAAAACCGCCCCCAAAAGTTCAATTCTCATGAATTTTGGAGGGTTTTTTTTAAAGACCCTAAAGAAATTTTCAAGGCGGTTGTACCATCCCCCCTTAAAAAAAAATTTATAATTCTAATGACTTTTTTTTTGGGGGGGGGGTTCTAAAAATCATCTTCAAAAACATCTTTAGGGGGGAATCCCCCCCCCAAAAGTCCTAAGAATTGGACTTTTGTCGGCAGTTTTTTTAAAACTGCCCCTAAAAGTCCAATTCTCAGGACTTTTGAGGGGGGGGGGAGGTTAACAAAACTGACTCAAGCCAAAACCACCCCCAAAAGGGTATTTTGTTGCAGTGTTCGTTTCATGTTTAGAGAGTTTGAAATGACTCAGGAGAGTCCATGGTGGACTTTTTAATAAATTTAGTCCCTGAAACCCAAAAAAGCATAAACTGATGCCTAGGAGAACTCTTCTAGTCGTGATATAATAGAGCATACATTTTTTGTAAATGAGTCTAATCGGTCTGAAAAAGGGGTAAACTATCACTGACTAGATGATCATTCAAATACTTTTACAAGCGTGAAAACATCAAGCTTGCTTGGAAATATTTTCGTATTTAGGGAGCCTAAAAAGAGCTTAAAGGTGACTTCGTAAGGGGTTCTTTTTTCATAATACAATTTTAACGATTCTGAAAAACAGTAAAAGTATACTTAATACCTCTTCCCTAGATGTTTAATGAGCATGTTGAAGGTATAAAAATCACTTGGTGCTTTTTCAACTTGACCCGAAGTGTGAGAAAGACAAAAAGAAACTCACTTATAGTCAAACACGTCCAAAAATAGCCTGAAATATTCAAAAATGAGGTTAGAACAAGTTAACCATGAAAAATATAGAAAACAATATGGAAAGACCCTAAAAAATTAAATATTACATGAATTATTTTTAATAAAACTAAAAAATTAATGTATAAAATGTGGAATAGTAACAAGTTTCTTACCATTGTGTTTTTTGCCATTGTCATTGGGTAAAACTTGTGGAAAGAAGGAAATTTTGTGGTGAATTATCTGGGAGCTACAGGGCATATCCGATTGAACCGTAAGAACGAGGTAAGAGCTAAGCCCTAGCCCTTCATTTTCATGGTGGATTTTTTTGTTTTAAGTCAGTTTTTGGTGTTTTTGAGATGGTTTTCCCAAGAGGTAGGGTGAGCACAGACTGACGCATTTCTCCATTTCAGGAGGTGCATCGGTGCACCCCTCAAAAGAGGGAAAACCACTGAAGGTGCTCTGTTTGGTGGAAGGAATAGAACGGACGATCTGTTCCTTTAAGGAAAGAGAATTGATGGAAAGGGTGTCTCAAAAACTCAAAAACCAATCCATAATTTGCAATTTATTTCTTTGATTTGGAGTCTAGCAGGAATCTAATGGGTATTCCACTGGGTTTTGGTAGGAAATCAACTCTCGGAATGGTGATACGGAAAGAAATAGAACATAATCTTGATGACCTTCAAGCAACAAATGATCTTATAACTATGAGGGATTTGCAAGAATGCAGGCTCCTGAAGTATTTCAAGGTTCTAGGGATGAGAGCATATGTGTGATTACTAGAGTATATGATCCATTTGCGGGATCCTAACCAACAACACTTTTAGGTTTGGACCCATACATTTACCATAGATGTTGAGGAAATATATTCCTTGACTAGATTATCCTGTAGGGGGGATTCTAGTGGTACTCACAGGTCCGAGGGGTGGTGATATTTTAGTTGACGATCTCATTGATGAGTATTATGTGGTGGGGACTAGATCTCAGGGAGGGAAGATCCCCATCAAAAATATAGTATATCGTCCATTGAGGATTGTGGACTTCATGATTGAGAAGGTAGCGTGTAGTAGGCCTGCTCATATGACCATGCACACTCACATGTTGTATGTAGTGGAGTGTATGGATCCCACTATATTCAACTGGAGTGAGGGGTTGCTGGTCAACCTCAAACAATAGTTGACAAAGTGTAATAGGGGAGAGCTCAAATAGTTTGGATATGGGTTTATGGTGGTATCCTTCTTCCTAGAGTCAGTGCCACTAATGAGACCATAGGTTCCTTTGAGTAGGATATATGCTAAGGACCCCATGATGTCTAGATGGGTGGATGGCATGGTACAACATGGTGGTGGTGGAGGACCTAGAGCCACATATGGGGCGGTCTTCTTTTGTTGGTTACGAGGACAACTACTGATGGTAGAATATTATGTGTATGTTGGAGTAGACTTTAGGGGTGTGTTGGGCTATAGGGTAGACCTGGGTTTTATACCATTAACTTCGCACCAACAAACAAACCCACAGTGTTGGCCCTTTCGGCAACAACCTGCGAATAGGTTGCAGTCTCACCCGAAACAGCTATGGGGTGCCGTAGAACCAGGTTTCTGCAAGCAAAAGAGGGATATTACTGTACCTTTAGCCTTAACAACAAATATTTATACCAAATAGAGATTTAATATTCACTTAATTAGCTTCTCATGCAGATAAAAGACGTTTCTTGCTTAACCCTTAACTGGGAATTCACAGCGAGTTAATATTAATAGTTATCTTACTTTATCAATTATCTACTTATCAATGCATAAAATAACACCATAACAGAAACAACACAAAAGAACCACAACACAAGATATAACATGTTTCACCCCCAGTGTAGGGGCTACGTCCACAAAACTGTGCTTTTATTCCACTTCTTTCAAAACAACAGTTCTGATTCAGCGCACTCAGCAGTAGATCCGCCCTTCAAGCATAACTGTGCACTTAGCTGCAGTTCCTTTCTTTCAATCTCTAAGCTACGCACTTAGCTGCAGTTCCTTTCTTTCAATCTCTAAGCTGTGCACTTAGCTATAGTTCCTTTCCTTACAAAACCCTCTGCACACACAGCTGCAGAGGTCGTCCACGCACATAGCTGGGACTTGACCTTAAAACCCAAAAAAATAGATCTATCTTCTTCGCATCAGATGATCCTCATTTCATTAGATGATCTTGACATATTTACATGAGTGCCTATTTATACAAGTGCACTATTACAAAATGATGGGCTTAGACTCGAATTTTATGGACAATTACAAAAAAGAGGGCTTTGACTCAACCCCGACACCCCTAAGACTATTTTGAGTCGCAACTCCGCTTACAAGATTCCAAAAAAACCACAGAGTTACCAAAATTAGTGACCTTTAAGGCGCGCACCCCAACAGGCCCCTAAGACTCACCAGTGTCCCATCTCAGGACACTCTGCTGCTTGTCTAGTGAGAGAACCTTGTTGGCGAAGATAGTAAACTACTGTCGGCTGCTTGCTCCTTCTCTACTAGCTCCTTTTGCACTCTATCGAGTTCTGTATCCTTCTGCATCTTTGTAACCATCATCTTTAATTTTCCTACCTTCCTGCTCCCTTATATGCCTGTCATCATCGTCCTCCCTTCTTCTACTTTTGCCACGGCCGTAGCTTGCTTGATCCTTTATCCTTTCATCCTTAGCAGACTACCTATGTTTCCTATGCTGCTGACTTCCTTCGCAATATTTATAATGGTCATGAGAATCATTGGGCCTTCTAGATCTATCATCGACTCCATCCCTCGAACTGCCTCCTATTCATGTCCTATTGAACATTTGACCATCCACAACTTTGGGTCCTTAACAGATGGTACCCCTATGATTGCATGCCAATGTATTTTTGCATACGACAAATAGCATGCCTCCGTTCTGCTGAGCCAGGAGGATACATCTCGGGAACCTCCGGGGTTTTTCTTGAGGGTTTGTACCTTTCTTCGTTCCATTTAGAGAAAAAATTTTCCTTAAATTTCATCTTGGTTGAACATGTCTGCATAGGTGGATGCAGCACTGGGGGAGTTTAGATGCAGGTGGATTACTGATAAGGTTCTGCAGACCTCTCTCCCTGAACTCTCGTAACAATTCCTGGACTTCACAATCATTCGACATGGTCTTAACTGTAAACTCAAGAAAATGCATAATGCAGGAGTCACTGGCCTGTGTGGCTTCTTATAGAATCCCATGACAAAATCTGCCATCATGGTGCATTAAGGTCACCAAATCTGATGGAGCGGTGGTAAATCCTGTTCACACGGTGCTGGATTTTCCCCAAAATCTCATCATTACAAGCAATTAAGGCAGCTCACGTGCCAGCGCTTCCAAATCTAGTTTGTCCCATCAGTCACATTTTAGGCTGTGACAAACCTTTCTTCTTCAACACAACCACTAACTTCAGCTGCTTCACAATGAGTACCTTTGACACAATATTGACCTTTGACCCATCCTGACCCAAGTGCCAACCGAACTTCGACCTTCGAACTTTGAAATACTTCGTAGCTTTGAGAACAGCTTCATTATAGTCTAGTACCCAATTTCAACTGTTCTTGGTACTTAGACTCTCCTTCTTGCTGTTACTTCTTATTAGGGGGTCCGGGCTTGTCCCTATACTTCTTTAATCTACTTCCATTCACCATGGAAGGTAAAATTTCTCCATTCAATTTAGCTAACTAGACTGCACCACCGTCAGTAACTTCCTGAACTATGTATGGTCATTTTCAATGTGTTTTGAACTTACCTAGGAACTTCATGAATTTACTGTCGTACAAGAGCACAAGATCACCAATATGGAATTTCTTCTTCTTAATGTGTCTATCATTGCACGCTTTTTCTCTAGCTTTCTGTACTTGCTGCTGGAAACCTACAATGAATCTGTCTTCCTCTAGTTCTAGCATCTTTTCCAGCCTTTCTTTCAACATGGCTGGGTCATCCATCTCTATGAAGGCAGATATTCTGAGGCTAGGAACAATGTACTCCATGGGCATAATTGCTTCTTGTCCATAGACCAGCCTAAAAGGTGTATGGCCTATCAACTTCTTGCAAGTGGTTCTATAATCCCATAGTACTACTGGAATTCTAAGATCCCAATCATTTATGTTAACATTGCAAACCTTCGTCAGAGCGTGCTCAAGGATATTGTTAAAGGCTTCGACGGTTCCATTTGCTTGAGGATGGTAGGCAGTACTCTTCTGATGATATACTTGAAATTATTCAGTCAATGCTTCAATAGTCTTATTTAGGAAATGTGATCCTTGATCACTCATAAGAACTCTAGGACACCCAAATATTGACAAGATATTATCAAAGATGAACTTCGCAACTATAGCAGCGCTATAGTTCTTGACTGCCTGAGCTTCGGCCCAACGAGTAAGGTAATCAGTTGCTGTAATAATGTATCTTGCTCCAGATTTCTTTGCAGGGGGATTGATTGGTCCTACAAAATCAATATCCCATTTGTCAAATGCTTGTAAATTTACCCGTAGAACCAAAGGCATCTCATCCCTCCTGGATGGTTTTCCTGTCCTTTGACAGATATAGCAACTGTGGCAATACTCTCTTGCATCCTTATGAATTGTAGGCCACCACAATCCTACTGTCAGAATCTTTTGAGCTGTAGCTTTTCCTGCATAATGACCTCCTGCTGCTCCCGAATGTGCCTCAGCCAAGATCAATGGATTTTCGTGTTCTAAGACACATCTGTGCAATATTTCATTTGGTCCCATCTTATATAACTATCCTGCCATCAAGGTAAAGTCAACTGCTCTGACCACCAGCTGCTTCTTCTACTATGTCATCATCTCAGGGGGTGGAAAACCTGTAGATAAGTACTGAACAATATCCTGAAAATAGTCATCAACCATCTGGATGGAAAACAACTGGGCATCAGGAAGACCTTCGTCCAAGCTAGTGGGCTCTTTTCCTGACTCAAGCCTCTACAAGTGGTCAGGCCCTAGGTTAAGTCTTCTAGGCTTAACTATGATCTCAAAGCCATACTCCTGAAACATAATCAACCATCTGCATATCCTTCCACCTAACACAGGCTTGTTAACCAAATACTTCAAAGCAGAATGGTCAGTGAACATCTTAAAATGTGAGCCTAACAGATAGTTTCGAAACTTCTGCAAGGCATAAACCATAGCTAGACCTTCTTGTTCTGTCGTAGTATGATTATTTTCTGCTGTGGACAATTTTCTACTTGCAAAAGCAATAGGGTGGTAAATATTACCTTCACTTGACTAAGCCAATAATACACCTAAAGCAATGCAAGATGCATCGACATGAGCATGAAACTCCTTATTTCAGTCAAGGAATACTAGGATAGGGGAAGCTACCATCTTTTCTTTCAAAATATCCAAGCTTTCCTGACACTCAGGTGTCCATTAAAACTTAATATCTTTCTTCAATTGTTTTTCCATCGAGGCTGTAATCTGAGCATATCCTTTGATGAATTTCCTGTAATATCCAGTATGACCAAGTGTAGTGTGAATTTGCTTAACAGACTTCGGAGGTGGCAGGTTCGCAATGATGGCTATCTTCGTAGGATCCACCATCAATCCTTGCTTGCACACAATGTGACCTAGCAGAATTCCAAAAGGTGCACAAAAGATACACTTCTTCAAGTTCAATGAAATCTGATGCTGTCTACACTTATCTAGCATAAGCCTTAAGCTAGCTATATGATCTTTCAATAAGCCAAATATAGTCCAATCATCAAAGTAGACTTCCAAGAACTTATGAATGAATTCCTTAAATGTAGATATGACTACTCTAGAAAACATAGCAGGTGCATTCTTCAATCCAAAAGGCATAACTATATACTGAAACGATCCCATTTCTGTAGCGAAGGTTGTTTTATGTCGATCCTCTGGAGCAATTCTGATCTAATGGTAACCTGAAAATCCATCAGTGAAAGAATACACTTCCTGACCTCCAACATTGTCTAAAACTTTATCTGTAAATGGAGTAGGAAATGGATCATGTAAGCAGGCATCATTCAGGGACCTGAAATCAACACAGATTCAGATTTCTCCCTTAGTCTTCTTTTCTTGTACCACCATGGGCCTGACCCATTCTGAATCTTCAACAGGCTCAATGATTCCTGCTGTGAGCATCTTATCTAGCTCCACCATGACTTTTTCTTTATACTTAGGGTTCAGCCTATAAGGGCGTTGCTTCACAGGCTTCGCATCAGGTTTTAAAGGGATTTTTATCACTCCTATATCACCAAGGATACCTTTCATTTCTGAGAAATTCATCGGGAATAGGTCCTGATACTCATGGAGAAGTTGGGTCACTTTGCTTACCGTTTCTTCATCCCAATAATCTCCAATAATATCATACTTAGGCATTTCTTCTGACCCAATGTTTACTTGCCTCGTATTCAAGGGTTGAGTCACTTCTGGTGCTTCGATTGCTGGTCCATGTACTTCACAGTGTCCTTTTGACTTAGGAATGTTTATGTTGCATGGGTCATCATCCTCGTCAATTGCGAGGTTATAGCATTCTAATGCATTAGCTTCTTGTTCTTTCCAATCTGGTTGGTACTCAGCTGTTTCTTTACCATCAAACATCTTAGTGTGGATTAGCCTAATAGCTGCGTCCAAAGCAGGACAAACCTCATTAATAGCAAATGTCAGCACAAACCTATCAAGAAGACTATCCCAACTTACAGTACCCTGGTGAAGCTCCACCTCTTCATACCAATTCTTTGCGATAGATTCCAGGGTGTGCACGAACTGATGTACCCATTCTTCATGAGGGACATGCTTCCATGCTTCATAACACTATTCCAAATGTTCTTGAGGGCTATTCTGACCATTAAACCTGCTTCGCACCTCCCGAGGTTGATCCATGAATCTGAGGCAAAGAAGCTTTTGACAAGCTTCCCAACTCTGAATATACTTCTTATGACCATTCCACCATCTAGCAGCTGTGGCTCTAAATACTGAATCTAGAGTTTCCATTTTCTGTGAATCTGGTACCTGCTCTGAAAATTGCAAAATAAACTCTTCGGGGTCTGTCAAGCCATCAAAAATAGGTAAGACTCTTGTCTGTGAGCCAAGCCATCTGAGAGACTTGGTAATTCTTGCATACTGATGTCCATGTAGCTCATAAAGTCTATGCTGCCAATTCTCTAGGCCTTCATCTGAATCAGTCAAGCCATCTACAACATCACACTTCCAATTGATTATACCTTCAGTAGTAGGGTTAACATAGTCTTCCTCTTTAGCTATGATGTTGTAGATATGATCCAAAACATCATGATCCTCATCTCTAACTGGCTCTGTGTACCTTTCTCCTTGAGAAGGGTCCAAGGGGACTATGAATCTCAAGCCTTTTCCTTCAAAAGTCATATGTCTGTTCTTAAGATTGATTACTACAGAATTTTCTATTGCCCATTCAATTCCTAGCAAGGCTGGATAGGGGTTGCTATCATCAATTATCTCAATGACTTCAAAATCTGCTAAGGTACTGACTCCATCAATGTCTACTGGGACGCTAGAGAATCTTCCTAGGGGCACAATCTTCTGCTGATTGGCTAATATCAACTGTATAGGGGGCCATTCAAGGGTAGGTTTTCCCATTTTTTCCCATGTCTGCTTAGTTAAGACATTGACTTCTGATCCCAGGTCTAAAATGATATCAGTCATGTCATACTCTCCTATCTGAGCATGCAATCTCATTCCTCTTCCAGTTCTTCTAACTCTATTGATAGTTTTTTCTTTACCAAAGCTTCCCTGAGGTTCACAAGAAGCAATAAATTTTTGTAACTCATTTAAAGAATTCTGATTTCATAAGAGCTTCATACAACTCTGTAAAAATGTCGACAGTGTACTTACTTTCTCTGTCGAAGCTTCTTAAGACTGCGACTGCTGTTGATGCTGCTGTGCAGGTGCTACTGCTGTGCTCGGATCAACAAAGTCTTTTTTGGCTTCCATAAATGTTTCTTTTTCTCTTCCCACATCGAAGGTTGGAACTTTCCTTAGGGTCTTACGAACCCAAGCCTCGTCAGGATGTTTTTCCTTATTCTGCACTTGTGTCATAGCTCCACTCCTTGTGACAATGTTAATGGCTGGGATAGGTCTTTGCTCTACAGTAATCATCTAAATATTTTGAGGAGGAGCGCTATTTCTTTCTTGTATCTTGGCTATCAGCTGCGGGCATTGCTCAATGACATGATCTACTGCTCAGCAATATTGACATGTCGTAGTTGGGTTTCGACAGTCTCTAGCTAGATGTCCTGCCTGGTTACAGTTATAGCACACAACCTGGATTCGACCTCTTCCAGACATACCACCACGACCACGACCTCCAAAAGTACCTCGACCTGATGTATTACCATGGTAACCATATCCATCATTGCCTTATGCATCATTTTGTACCCTATAAGCATCATATGTTCGCTCTCACATAAGGTCAAAGCTGTGACATTCCTCTTCGTTGTGTCCCACTGACTTACAGAACTTGCAATATGGATTCTTAGGGACTTTCACATATATTTGTAGCAAATAGCAGTCTTCAGGTCGATGCTGGCTAGTTGTTCTACAAATATCACAATATAGAGCATTAGGGTTAAATGGGTTCGGCGCACCAGTATTCAAGTAATTTCTTAGCGCAGGGCATTGTTCCTTATCATGACCTTCTATCCTACATCATGTACACCACACCTCTTCATGAATAGATTTCCCTTTTTTCATGTCGCGTAGCTCCAAAGCCATTTCTGCTAACTGCACTTGTATTTGTGCTATGCCAGAATTATCTTTGATAGGAGTTGTCTCTAGTTTCATGGCAATATCCAAAGCCTCTTGCTGATTAGCAACCTTCTGTTGCATGAGTGGCATTCTGATATGAGGTAATAAGGCTGCAATGAACCATTCTTTATGCTACGCTGGTCCAATAGTGAAACTAACTTGATCTAGCAGAACTTTGAACCTCTGATCAAACTCCCAAACTGATTCACCTCGTCTATGCTGAATCTCTTTCAATTCAGTTATACACTGTGATTCTGATTTAGGTTTCTTGAAATCTTTGATCATTGCTGCTTTAATATCAGCCAAGACATGATTCTGAGTACTGGAAAACTTCATAAACCAAGTCAAGGCTCGATCTCTAAAAGAAGTGACCAGCTGCTCTCTTCTTACATCTTGATCCAAAATGTTCTTAGCTGTCCACACAGGTTCGCATAAAAACCAAAACTGTTCTGGATCCTCTAATCCAGTTCCTTTGAAAACTGGGAGCTTGATATCATCAGTCATATGGGCCATAGTGGACTGAGGGGGGGGAGAACTTATTGGGGTAGACTAACCTGCAACCGGAATACTCGGGCTAGGGTTACTACCAGACTGCGACGGGTTCCCAGGGGTAGTAGATCTTCGCTGCGGGGTTATAGGGGGATTTATAACAAAAGGGGTTTCTTCAGATTCAGGGTCTTCTGGCGTATACTCGGTATTTTGACCTAGGGTATAGGATTCTAGGTTTCTCTTGTATCTTTTACCACTTCGCAGCAAACCACTTTGCTCGTCGAATTTACTTTCACTTCCAAACATAGGTTAGTAAAAAAATTCTAGCAATTTGATTCTATAAGCAATATGCCCTTCTCAGCCAAGAGCATTTTAATTTGCAGACTAAATGAATTTAGGTACTTACCCCTTAGTCCTTTAAAGAACTGCCTTTCAGCTTCGCTAAAAGAGGTACTTGTGTCAATGGTAAAGTCTGTCACAAAAGCTTCAAGGGTTCACGTTGTCCAGAAATCAACAGCTCGCGATATCGCGTTATTCACTCTTTTCAATATATTAACTCTTGTTGGGGTCCAGTCAGGAAACTGATCTTCTTGGAAGTTCGTCCTTCTCTCTGTCAACCTGGATAACCACTGGTGTAATTATATGTGGATACTACCAAGGAAAATTTCGTAAATATCAGCAAAAATGTACCTTTGCAAGAATTCATCTGAGCTACGACAAGGATCCTTATTTTCTTGTTCAGCAAATTTATGATAGGTAGCTTCAACCCAATCACCGATTTCTTTTACCGAGGGTCTCCAAAACATAGCCCTCCAAGTATGACATAGATCCCTCTTGAGCAGATACTGAGTTCAACCGGCAATGGAACCAATTTGTTGGGATATAGCGCAGACCCAGTTTTTATACCATTAACTTCGCACCAACATATAGACCCACAGTGTTGGCCCTTTCAGCAACAACCTGTGAATAGGTTGCAGTCTCACCCGAAACAGCTATGGGGTGCCGCAGAACCAGGTTTCTGCAAGCAGAAGAGGGATATTACTGTACCTTTAGCCTTAACAACAAATATTTATACCAAACAGAGCTTCTATATTCACTTAATTAGCTTCGCAGTTAGATAAAAGACGTTTCTTGCTTAACCCTTAACTGGGAATTCACATCGAAGTTAATATTAATAGTTATCTTACTTTATCAATTATCTACTTATCAATGCATAAAATAACACCATAATAGAAACAACACAAAAGAACCACAACAAAAGATATAACATGGTTCACCCCCAGTGTAGGGGCTACGTCCACAAAACTGCGCTTTTATTCCAGTTCTTACAAAACAACAGTTCTGATCTGTGCACTCAGCAGCAGATCTGCCCTTCAAGTCTAACTGTGCACTTAGCTATAGTTCCTTTCTTTCAATCTCTAAGTTGCGCACTTAGCTACAGTTCCTTTCTTTCAATCTCTAAGCTACGCACTTAGCTGCAGTTCCTTTCTTTACAAAACCCTCTGTGCACACAGCTGCAGAGGTCATCCAAGCAAACAGCTGGGACTTGACCTTAAAACCCAAAAAAGTAGATCTATCTTCTTCACATCAGATGATCCTCATTTCATTAGATGATCTTGACATATTTACATGAGTGCCTATTTATACAAGTGCACTATTAGAAAATGATGGGCTTAGACCCGAATTTTATGGACAATTACAAAAAAGAGGGCTTTGACTCAACCCCGACACCCCTAAGACTATTTTGAGTCGCAACTCCACTTACAAGCTTCCACAAAAACCACAGAGTTACCAAAATTAGTGACCGTTAAAGTGCACACCCCAACAGGGTGAACCTGACCTTCCATTACTTAAGGGGGATCAGTGGGATGATCGAGGTAAGAAGCATACCACTACACAAATTTTGTTTTATCTTATATTTCATTATATATATATATATATATATATATATATATATATATATATATATTGAATGATACTGAGACATACAATATTGTTTGTTCATATATAGGACTTCCCGTCAGACGGGAGCCTCACCCATATAGAGGCAAGGAGCAGTGAGATGCATAGCTATCAGAAATTTGGAGGCTGAGGAGGAGCTCCAAGTGATAAAGGAGAACCTCTAGTGACTGACCATGGGAATACTCGACATCTTGATAGATGATATTCCCAGGAACTACCAATGCCACACTGCAGGGGTATGTAGAGGTTTCGGGAGGCTACTCCGTCGAATGGCCCGTGCTGTGATGTGCTACCACAAGCATGAGGATTATCCCATAGTGGTTTCCTCATTTTTGTATCATATTTGTACTGAAAGCTTTGAAGATTCAATTTTTTGCCCTTTTCATATGTACTAGAAACTTAATGTTTCCAAACTTTGGGTGACTTGAAAGTTTATGGCTTCAGTTTTCTATCTCAACACCATTATATATATACATATATAAACTATTTATTTATAGATGTGTGTGCGATGTGTTATGTGAATGAATATCTACTTAAATGCATGAAATCAATGTTAAAATGAACTTTAAATATGAGCAAGATACCAATCCAAGACAAAATTTGCTAATTAATCCGCTATTGTATTCAAGTGTCTCAGAATATGCTGGTAGGAAACCAGTTCAAAATACCTTTCCAAAATCCAAACTCTTTGGAAGGTACAAAGAATTAGGGGTTTTCAGATAGTGTAGAGTCGATTTAACTGATGTAAAACTAACTCCTAATATAGGTAAACTCTAATCTGACTCACATCGTTATCTAGACATGCATTCAACAAACCAATTGCTACATGATATTCTACAATATTTTTTGTGGCGAGATCCAAACAAGTTCCTCCTAAACTCACTAGATCACCGGTAGGAGAGTATACTACCCAGGATGCTGATGTAAGATTCAAGGTGTATAGATTAGCATCATTCGCAAAATTGGCATAGGCGGTCATCTATTCATTTTAAACATAAGACTACATAAGCATGTTTGTGAAAGACACATCTTACATTCCCACTAAATCCACACTTCAAAATACATGCAACACTTTATAAACACTATATACAACAAACCTATGCTATATGTCACAGGTATAGTATTTTTTAAGGTAGATCCCATTGAGAGTCTCTCTAAGGAGTATCCCATCACAATATATCAACTCATAATCCCATTTCTCTAAGACACGACTAACAACGTAAGGCCCACGCCATATGGATTCCATCTTTCCTGCTCCTAACTTATCAAGTTTCTGGTCATAATTCAAGACCAGCTCACCTTCGTTGAAAATGCGAGGTTGAACAGATTTGTCATATTGGTATTTAATTCGTCATTTATGTACCTTATTTGCTAAGGTAGCGTCTCGACGGGTCTCATCAATCTTGTTTAAATATAAGAACTGTTCTTCTTCCGTAGTAGTATTGGGTAACAATTCTACAATTTGTTTCAGAGAAGGTATTTTTCACTCTATAGGGAGAGTAGCCTCCATTCCATACCAACTGAAATAGTGTGAAACCAGTGGATGTCTTAATGGTGTTCTTATAGGCCCATAATGAGGATGTAACATCCCTAGTTTTGACCCCGATGCACTAAATATACATGATATATATATATATATATTGTAATTAACCATGGTGTGGAGCTAAAGGCCAAGGCCCCACCATTGATTTGGTTTTGTTATGTTCGGCAATTGGAATTGTCACCAATGGTATATCGGGACATACGACACATATTAACATTATGGCATCATGTAGCTATGAATTTTAATTAAATAACCCAACCATCTATGTTCCCTGCAACTAAAATTGAGAAGGGGCATGATTCCTAAGGATAAGGGAGGGGGGGGATGCTAAACCTTGATCACATGGTGGGAAAGCCATGTGTCATCACCCTATTTGTTTTGCTCACCCTCCCTTGTCTCATCCAACCACCACTTTAATGTTCTGCTGAGTTGTTGAGGTAGTTATTGCTGGAGGTGGAGGGTGGCAGGACTGTCAGTCTTTGCCACACGCTCACTCTACCAGCCATCTCTCCACCTTCACGTAGGTAAGGGAACCATCACTATGCCACTCTCTTGGCCATTGGGTTCACTCTCATGCAGGGACATGCAGGGGGCTGATTCATCTTCCTCACGCAGAGCTAAGTTAAGAAGGGGTGCGATTTATTGTTTGGGGGTTCACCTCTCTCTGTCTCTCGCACCGTTTACCAGTCTGTGGTTGTGTTCTTTCCTCCTGATCATGCATAGAGTCGATGTTTTTTCCTCCACCATTGCCAGACTGTGAAGGATTGTTGTGGTTTTCTATTTTTTTCATGGGCTATTGTTTTCCATATTTTGTTGGCTATGATATCCCTTGTGAATTAGTTGTTGTAGGTTGCATGTTTTCCTTCTGCCAAGCTGAGAGTCTGTTTACTCTTCCACTTTTGGCCTGAGTAAATTTGGCTGTCATTCCATTATTGAGCCGAGGCCGTGGTTTTCCCCATGCTGTTCGATTGTTGTGAGTTCACCTACATTTTATTGGTTGTGTTCTCTCTCACATTTTGGGAGCAGTTGTAGGTTACCATTGAGTCATTTTGGCCACGATAGGGCCAAGAACGACTCAGGCGTGGTTTTCCCCTATTAAAGCTTGAAAAGTTGTTTGGCAGTATGCATGGAGTGGTTTTGTCCTCGAACTGCATTGGAGTGGTGAATGAGGGGCCTGAGGTGCTTGATAAACTTGGTGAATTGAGAACCATATAGACAGAGCTATTGAGTTGGATTTCTTCTCCATAACCCCCGAATAGCACTGGAAGGGAGATCAAGGTCTAAGGGACTACGTTGCAGAGAAAGGACTGATTTCCTTGTGTTGGGTGTGTGTGGGTGTTCTAGAAACCAAGCTGGTTATGGTGTCAGTGCCTGTAGCTCTTCAATGAGCTCACCAGCTTAGCATTTAGCCTTTCCAAGCTCCTGAATGGCCTGATAAATCCAACTTGGTTGGCTTGGCTGATCTGTTGTTCGCCTGATAAACTCAACTGTGTTGGCTTGGATGAACTGTGTACCCTTGTGGTGTTGTTATCCTTAGCTATGTGTAAGCCTACTAGTTCCTTATTCCTTGGGGAATCATGCCCCGCTCGCGGGTGGGATCGTTGCTGAGAGATTAAAGAGCACGCCGCCTATGGTTGGGTGGAACATTGCAGCGACGTAGCTGGTTGCGGAACCAGTTCTCTATAAGATAAGTACTCTTTCCTAACTTTCATTTGCAATCACATTTACCATTGATGAATTATGATATACACGTTGAATGCTGAATTGAATATGAATGCATGTTGTTTTGCTTCCGCTATGTATATGAATGATTAATGCTTCGTAATATGTTTTATGCTTTTAAGTATGATCCTTCAACATTATATGTATGTATGTTAATGTTCATGGGGATACATGCCCGTATGCTTGGTGTTTAGTAGCATCCTCTTGCCTGGTTGGAGGGTCAGGGACTTGAAAAAATGGTATTAGAGCTCTGGTTGCAACATGGGCCTGAATGGGCCATGAAAGATCAGATAACAGAGGCAGGTTGCCATTTGCCCAGTAGAGATTAGAAAATTGTGGTAGGAAAATTCACAAAAATTTTCTAAGTGTCAAATTTGTCAACTCATCAGAAAACTTAGTCAGAAGTTCTTCCGATGCTGTGGAGGAGCTAGTCTAAAGCTCACCTGGCAGAAGCCTGTCAGAAGAAAATTTGCGAAATCCCTCTATGTGCTCATCAGTCGTCGATGAATGTTAGAGGAAGGGTGAGCCAATACGGCGGTGAGGAAAAGGTGAAAGAAACACCAAAAAATAGTTGTTTGAGGTGCCGAAACGTCGGTGGCAAAAACAAGATGGTAGTTTGTTGCACCGCCGACAACGACAACGGAGTGAAAGTTTTTGAAAATTTTCCAAGGCAATAAAATCATCGACGATTGACGGAAGTTAGTGGTATTGATCACCAATGAACATCAACAAGAATTAATTGATGATGCGACCACTATTGCGGCTATTTAATGGACTAATCGCCCGATGGATAGTTGCTCCAACAGCCGACGCGGTGGAAGACAAGAAGGAAAAAATTTAAAAATTTGCATAAGTGAAGAAAACATAAGAAAATGATAGGAGATCAGACCGCCGATGAACATCATCGAAAGGATTTAGTTGTTCAGACATCCACCATTGGGGCTGCCGAGTGAACTATTCCACCGATGTCGAGGCGTTTAGTGGATAATGGCTCCAAGTTTCGATGTATAATTACGCAGGACTTAGTGATTTGGAGTTTCGACACTGTAGAAGTATTAAGGTTTAACTTGCTGATACCAACTTCCCAACGAAATGATAGATTCGATGATCAGAAGAGTTAGGACTTGTGGAACCACCATTGTGGATGTTTATGGGGCTAAGTGTCCGATGCCACAGTGGGATTTCGCTTCGACCACCGACAAATCTGTGACCCACAAATATATATATATTTTGTTAGCCGCCGTTGTGGAAGCATAGCCAACTAGCCACCCGATGCGCAGAATGTATGACCTCCGATGCAACGATTAGTCAATTGTCTCGCCTATGAATTTTGGCATGGTATACCATTGCAGGACGATACAACACACAACCCACCGATACAGTGGATAAATTTAGATGTTCTAGCCGCCGAAACACCGAAAAGGAATAAGCAAACAGACCGCCACTGAATTAGGTGTTTTGACCACCGAAGTATTGGAAAGATAGTTGGGAGGAGGTCCGATTGGGCCAAAGGAAGTTGGGGTTTTCGAGAGAATTTATCTGTGATTTTTCAAGCAGTTTTCAACTGTCTTTTAGTAGGTTTTTAGTAGATTTTAGCAGACTGTCCATGGTAGGGCTAAACAGAAAGAGAGAAATTTTTTGTGTTTTAAGCAAAATTGTGTTTTATGAATTTCCAAAAGAGGAAGGTAAGTAGTTTTGATTCGTATTAATGATATGCATATAACAGTTTGCTACTAACACATTGGTAGAATTATAGACAACTTCCAAGAGCAACACTCCAGAAGAACAGTGTGGTAAAGCAAGAGGTGGTTCAGTCATGAGAACCCATGATGGGTAAGATGCTCGAGATTCCTACGAATGTGTGAGAGATGCCATGGGATAAAATGTCTGTAATGGATGACATAGAGTGTAATGGAAAAATATTACAAGAGACACCATCAGATGTTGTAGCCACCATGAGAATCTTGATTAAAGCCAAGGAAAAGCAGCATCAGCTAAATGCTGCCATGTTACATAGTTTGACAGACTTGCAGAGAAAGATAGATTTTGGACGAGGTACAGCAAAACCAGAAGGCAGTAAGAGTAGCACTAGGAGAAGGAGAAGGACTTCTAGTGGATCATATAATTCTAAAGAATCCAATGGAGATACAAGTTCATCTTCTCATAAAAGGAAAAGAATAAGGCACCATAGGGATCGCTCTTGAGATGAATTTAGGAAAGCTAAACCTCCTACATTTGATGGTGAAATAAAGACTGGACAAGAAGCTGAAGCTTGGATTCTTGGGGTAAAGAAGTACTTTCAAGTGGAGGATTATTCAGGAAACATGAAGGCAAGAGTTTCCATATTCAATATGAATGGACGAGCATCCATTTGGTGGGAACACTTCAAGCAAGTAAAGGGGATCAGTGAAAGGAAACTGAAGTGGAAATAGTTCAAGAAGTATTTCAAGCAGAAATACCTCTCTGACAGGTATTATGATGAAAAAATCAAGGAGTTCCATGAGCTGATATTGGGACAATAGACCATGGATGAATATGCCAATAAGTTCTTGGAATTGCTGAGGTACATCCGGTACATTAGAGATGAAAAAATGAAGATCCAGCGGTTTCTGAGTGGATTTCCTCAAGCCTACAAAGATATAATTGAGTTTTATGAACCAAGAACTCTTGAAGAAGTGATAAGGAAGGCTAAGTATTGCTATGAGCAAAGAAAAGGTAAACCTGATTACCATAAGGCATGGAAAGACAAGAAGAATGAGAAGTTTGACCAAAGGAAGAAATGTTTCAAACCTTCTAGATTCACGAATCAGCAAAATAAGCCATCCCAAGCTACGATTAATCTAGTTGGAGTGACAGGTGGAAAGCCTAAAGAGCCACATCAGAATAAAGGTCCACCCAATGTTGGAAATGTGAAGGACCCCACTTGCTCAGATATTTTCCACTTGAGAATGAAAGTGCAAGGCTAGCTTACAACATGCAGGAAGCAGAAACAGTGGGTCAAGTAGCAAGGGAAGTCCCTAGAATTTATGCAACACTGGAGGACCGCCAAGTAGATCATCTGTCAAATGTGGTTGAAGTTGCAAGTAAGATTGTTGAACAATATATTTCTATTTTGATTGACCTTGGTTCCACTCACAGTTACATCACTCCTAGAGTAGTGGAGATTTGTGCTTTTAAGAAGGTAAAGCATAGGAAATCTTAGTTAGTTCAGCTAGCCACTGGAACTAAGAGAAAGGTCAGTGAAGTGGTAGAGAAATGTCCGTTGGTCCTGAATGGATTGAGCACTTATGTAGATCTAAATGTTCTACCGCTTGGTTCCTATGACATTCTCATTGGAATGGATTGGTTAGAAGCTCACCGAGTGAAGCTTGACTGTTACAATAAGAATTTTGAATGCACAAATGAAGAAGGAAACCCATTAATTGTGAAAGGTATTCTGAAGGTAATTTCAGCAAGACAAGTGTCAGGAATGCAATTGAAAAAGTTTTGTAGGAAAGGTTTCTAGTTGTATGCAGCTCATATCCTAGAACCAACAGAAGATGAAACTCCTAGGTTGGAGGACTATCAGGTGTTACAGGAATTCAAGGATGTGTTTCCTGATGAGATTCCAAGGCTTCCTCCAAAGAGGGACATTGATTTCACCATTGAACTAGTGCCAGGAGTAGCACCAGTGTCCAAGACACCCTATAGGATGAGTAAGCCGGAGATGCTAGAGTTGAAGATGCAACTGCAAGAGTTGTTGGAAAAGAAGTATATATGGCCGAGTGTGTCTCCTTGGGGAGCATCAGTTCTGTTTGTGAAGAAGAAAGATGGTACACTTAGGTTATGTATTGATTAATTGTAGTTGAACAAGGTTTCTGTGAAGAATAAATATCCTTTGCCTAGGATTGATGACCTCTTTGATCAAATGAGAGGAGCAAAGGTATTTTCCAGTATTAACTTGAGGTCTGGTTACCATCAGGTGAGAATCAATGATGAAGACATTCATAAGACAGCCTTCAAGACGAGGTATGGTCATTATGAGTTTGTAGTGGTACCATTTGGCCTTAGAAATGCACCAGCTACATTTATGTGCCTTATGAACAGTGTCCTCAGCAAGTATTTAGACAAGTTTGTTCTTGTTTTCCTTGATGACATTCTTGTTTATTTTAAGAATGAGGAAGAACATGAAGAGAATTTGAGATTGGCATTGCAATTGCTCAAGGAACATCAGCTGTATGCAAAACTGAGAAAGTGTGACTTCTATAGAGACAAAATTCAGTATTTGGGTCACATTATCTTAGAAGAGAGTATATCTGTGGACCTTGAGAAGATTGAAGCCATTATGAATTGGCCTGCTCCAAGAAATGTGACGGATGTAAGATCTTTTATGGGACTTGCAGGATACTATAGGAGATTCATTGAAGGATTTTCCAGGGTTGCACATGCCATCAATTATTTGCAAAAGAAGGGGACAAAGTTTGAATGGACTTCAAAGTGTGAAGAAAGCTTCCAGTGGTTGAAGAATCTTCTCACCAGTGCACCAGTATTGAAAGTTGTAGATCCATAAAAGGATTTCATGGTATGTACCAATGCATGCGGGTAAGGGCTTGGAGGAGTCCTTATGCAGGACAACCACGTGATATGCTATGAATCAAGAAAGATGAAGGAGCATGAGAAGAACTATGCCACTCATAATTTAGAGCTTGCAGCCATAGTACATGCTCTCAAGATGTGGAGGCATTACTTGATGGGTAGAATATTTGAGCTCAGGACAGACCACTGTGGTCTGAAGTATTTGTTTGATTAGCCTACTCTGAATGCTAGGCAAGCAAGATGGCTGGAATTTTTATGTGAGTTTGATTTTAAAATCAAGCACATAAAGGGGAAAGAAAACAAGGTCGCTGATGCACTCAACAGGAAGGTACAAGAAATGCATGTGGCATCTCTTAGTATTTTCCAATCAGATTTGAGGCATCAGATTGTTAATCATGTTACCAGAGATGAATTGTACGAACAGGTAAAAGACAAATTGTAGCAGTAAAGTCTTGAGAAAAAGTATGAAGGATATAAATTGGAAGAAGATGGACTTCTCACCTACAAAGGCAGAATTTATATCCCGAATGTAGCGGATTTCAGGAGAGTTGTTATGGATGAAATATATCAAACTCCATATTCTGGTCACTTAGGATACCAAACAACAATTGCTACCACTAGAAAGCAGTACTTTTGGCCAGGAATGAAAAAGGACATGACTCAGTACATTTCAAGGTGCATGAAATGTCAACAAGTAAAGGTTGAGCATCAACATCTAGTAGGTTTTTTGCAGCCTTTGCTAGTTCGGGAATGGAAATGGGAAGTTATTTCCATGGATTTTATTAGAGGATTGCCGATGACTTGGAGACAACATGACTCCATCATGGTTGTGGTAGACAAGTTGACAAGGGTAGCGCATTTTATACCGGTAAAGTCTATGCATAAGACTGATGATATTGCAAGGATCTTCATGAAGGAGATTTTCAAATTGCATGAATTGCTGAAGGCAATAGTCTTCGACAAAGATGTCAAGTTCACTTCCAATTTTTTGAAGGGGTTGTTTGCAGATTTGGGTACAAAGATAAACTTCAGCACTTCCTACCATCCTCAGACAAATGGGCAGACAGAGAGAGTTAATCAAGTGCTTGAAGATATGCTTCGCATGTATGTGATGGACAAACCAACCAAGTGGGAAGATTACTTGCACTTGGTAGAGTTTGCTTACAATAATGGACAACAAGCATCCTTGGGGATGAGTCCGTATGAAGCTTTGTATGGAAGAAGGTGTAGGACACCAGTGACTTGGGATAAACCAGTGAACAAGATTGTGCTTGGACCTAAACTACTCAAGGAAATGGAGCAAGAGGCTGTAAAGATCAGGAAGAATCTAAAAGTAGCACAGGATAGACATAAAAGCTATGCAGATAAGCATAAGAAGAACAGAGAGTTCGGTGTTGGGGATCACATGTACCTCAGAGTGAGGGAAAATAAGAGTTCCTTGAAGCTTGGGAGTTGTGCCAAGCTGTCACCAAGATATTGTGGGTCGTTTGAAGTGCTTGAAAGAATAGAGCCTGTTGCATATAAACTTGCATTGCCTGCTAGTACTAGAGGGCAGGTAAAGGTGCAATGGGAGCACTACGAACCTGAAGAGGCTACATGGGAGCTAGAGGATGCCATGCGATTGGAACATCCATTTTTCTTCAATTCTACAGAACACTGAGGTGATACCAGTGTATCA
>LPNX010167028.1:220128-242687 GCA_001517045.1 Pseudotsuga menziesii | reverse complement strand
ATATCGGGACATACGGCACATATTAACATTGTGGCATCATGTGTTATGCATTTTAATTAAATAACCGAACCAGCTGTGTTCACTGCAACTAAGATTGAGAAGGGGCATGATTCCTAATGATAAGGGAGGGGGGGGATGATAAACCTTGATCCCATGGGGGAAAAATCCATGTGTCATCACCCTGTTTGTTTTTCTCACCTTCCCTTGTCTCATCCAACTACCACTTTAATGTTTTGCTAAGTTGTTGAGGTAGTTATTGCTAGAAGTGGAGGGTGGCAGGACTGCCAGTCTTTGCCACATGCTCACTCCACTAGCTATCTCTCCACTTTCACGTGGGTAAGGGAACCATCACTACGCCACTCTCTTGGTCATTGGGTTCACTCTCACGCAGGGACATGTAGGGGGGCGGTTCATCTTCCTCATGTAGAGTTGAGTTAAGAAGGGGTGCGATTTCTTGTTTGGGGGTTTACCTTTCTCTCTCTTGCACCATTTACCAGTATGTGGTTGTGTTCTTTTCCCCTAATCACTCATAGATTCAGCATTTTTTCCTCCATCATTTCCAAACTGTGAAGGATTGCTGTGGTTTTCTATTGTTGTTCATGGGCTGTTGTTTTCCATATTTTGTTGGCTGCGATATCCCTTGTGAATTAGCTGTTGTAGGTTGCAATTTTTCTTTCTACCAAGCTGAGAGTCTGTTTACTCTTCCACTTTCGGGCTGAGTAACTTTGGCTATCATTTCATTGTTGAGCTGAGGCCGTGGTTTTCCCCACGTTGTTTGATTGTTGTGAGTTCACCTACATTTTATTGGCTTTGTTCTCTCTCATGTTTTGGGAGTAGTTGCTGGTTACCATTGAGTCGTTTTGGCCATGATAGGGCCAAGAACGACTCAGGCGTTGTTTTCCCCTGTTAAAGATCAAATAGCTGTTTGGCTATATGCATGCAGTGTTTTTTTCCTTGAACTGCATTGGAGTGGTGAATGAGGGGCCTGAGGTGCTTGATAAAATTGGTGGGTTGAGGAGCACACAGACGGAGCTATTGAGTTGGATTTCTTCTCCACAACCCCTGAATAGCACTGGAAGGGAGATCAGGGTCCGAGGGACCGCATTGCAGAGAAAGGACTGATTTTCTTATGTTGGGTATCTATGGGTGTTCTAGAAGCCAGGATGGTTCTAGTGTCATTTCCTGTAGCTCTTCAATGATCTCACCAGCTTATCATTTAACCTTTCCCAGCTCCTGAATGGCCTGATAAACCCAACTTGGTTGGCTTGGCTGATCCGTTGTTTTCCTGATAAACCCAACTGTGTTGGTTTGGTTGAACTGTGTACCCTTGTGGTGTTGTTATCCTTGACTATGTGTAAGCCTTCTAGTTCCTTATTCCTTGGGGAATCATGCCCAGCTCGCGGGTGGCAGCGTTGCTGATAGATTAAAGAGAACACGGCCTATGGTTGGGTGGAACGTTGCAGCGATGTAGCTGGTTGCGGAACAAGTTCTCTACAAGATAAGTACTCTTTCCTAACTTGCATCTGCAATCACATTTACCATTGATGAATGATGATATACATGTTGAATGTTGAATTGAATATGAATGCATGTTGTTTTGCTTCTACTATGTATATGAATGATTAATGCTTTGTAATATGTTTTATGCTTTTAAGTATCATCCTTCAGCATTATATGTATGTATGTCAATGTTCATGGGGCTAGATGCCTTGCCCATATGTATGGTGTTTAGTAGCATCCTCTTGCCCGGTCAAAGGGTCAGGGACGTGACAACGGATAATAGTTGTAAATGCCAGCTAGATTTGGATCATCCTACCATTTGTTGACGTATAGTTTTTAGCACTTTATTTATATCTTCAATGTGGACATTATCCTGCGGGTAGTCAGGTGTGGAGTTGTCATGGTGGAAACCTAGGTTAGCATTCAATTCTAACATCATCTTATTCTAAAAGTGTGAACCATGATCGGTCATAATGACTCGAGGAACTTCAAATATAGTGATAATATGGTTGAATAGAAATAGAGAATTCATTTGTTCCATCTTCAACGTATGTAGGCATAGAATAAACCCATTTAGTAAAATAATCTATCACCATAATAATGTAACCATGCCCCCCTACTGAGGCAGGATTACAATGCACGCAATCGATGCCCGATTTTGTAAAAGGACCAACTGTTATTATGGGATGTAACAGAGCAGGGTGGGTGCGCTTTTTTGATGTGAAAAGCTATTAGGGTGGGAATTTTTTAATGGCATCCATACAATCCTTGAAGATCGAGGGCAAAAAGTATCCAACGTGTAATATTTTCTGGGCAGTAGCCATCCGAGAAAGATGACTGCCAAAATCAGCGTCTTCATGAGTTAGGAAATGCCGCAAAAATATGTAAATGCCATGATGGTATAATGTATCATTAATGATAAGATAGTACTTAGAATGATGATGAATATGATGACATTCTTCTTGGGTTGCATTGGGATGAAAGAGTTGAGTTTGGAGATAGAGAATTAAATCTCCATACCAAGGGTCAGGCGTACTAATGAGGAACACTAATTCATCTGGTAATGAGTCAAAGGGTTATGTTTCCTTAGTAATATGGGGAAGGTCGCACTTAAGCTCCATGAAGATGAGAGACTTATTATAACTGGATTACAAAAATTCTAACTAAAATTCCTGGAGAATGACAATACAGTGAGAGTATTTTCCCCCAAGAACTTAACGAGTCAAGATGTAATACATGGGGTTGGAATATGCATATACCATGGTTGTTCAAAGAAATATGTAATGACAAAACTTCTGGACCATGATGACTGTGTCTAGAGATAATTTATCCACATGATGTGAGTACCGGGTTTCAGATTCTAGAGGACTCTTACTAAGGTAGTAGATCACATGTTCTTGATTGTGCTCATTTGCTTGAACCAAAACCACGTTGATGGTGGATAGGGATGCATCCAAATATAGAGAGTAGTATTTGGTATAATTAGGTGATTGCAAAATCAGCGCATGCACACTAGAATGTTTGAGAGTATTGAATGCATGCTACACCAGGTCATCCCAAACAAAGGGGGTATCCTTCTTTAATAAACACATGAAACCGTGGGTTTTCTCGACATAGTTATGGATGAACCGACGTAAAAGGTTTTCTTTCCCTTGCAAACTTGGAGTTCTATAACGGTTGTAGGGGAGGGTAAGGCCAAGATGGCTTCAATTTTTAGAGGGTCTATATAGATGATATCCTTCAACATAATAAAACCAAGTAGCCTACCAGTCTCAACACAGAAAACACACTTGTGTGGATCCAATTGTATGTTTTAGTGGCCGAATCTTAGAAAAATGGCTCTCAAATGATCAACATGGTCATCCCACAGCTGTGAATGAGTAGTAAAATCATCAAGGTACGATTCCATAATGTGTTTTTTGTCATGGAAAGCATAAGACATAGTGCATTGTAAAGCAACGCCAGTGTTTTTCAAACCAAAAAGTAACTTCTTATAGGCAAAGGTCCCCCATGGGAAAATAAAATTCATTTTGTGTTGATCAGATGGTAGGATTTCTATCTAATTATAGACAAAAAATCCATCCATGAATGAAAATATAACACTTTTGGCGTATTTATTAATGATTTGATCAATGTATGGGGTGGAGAAATTGTCTTCGGACAAGCCCTATTGAGGTCTCAAAAATCGATACAATGTTAGATTTTTATCATTCAAGCTACTATTATGATCTTAGGATCTTTAACTGAGAGAATAACATGCACAGCAATAAAACAAAAGAACAACACAAGAGACAAGAGACACAAATAATTTTCCTCAGGGAAACCATAAAGGAGAAAACCCCACAACTTCCTCAGAGATAGAATCAGCACCAAAGGTAAAAATGGAAAATAGTAAGATGATCTCCTGACAGCAGCAGTCTCTCTCTCACACACTAAGAGAAATTCTTCTCTCTCACTCATGCGCCCCAATGAGTGAGTGTGTGTGTCCTAAATAGAGAGAATCACTCTCTATTTTTATTCTTCTGTTCACTTGGAACCCACTCCATCATGTCGGCCTCACTTAACAATTGCTTACTAGAGCCGACATCTCTAGGAGTGTCTAATAACCCTAGCACCCCACCACTTGTGGGGACTTTGCCTCCTCTGACCAATAGGAGGGTAACACAATAGTGGGGACTATTTCCTCGACTTACAATGACTCGCCTAGGGTCGACTTCACTAAAATAGTCTAATAACCCAAGGGCCCCATAACAGTAGGGACTTTAACCCTTGACCAATAGGAGGGTTACTCACAATGACTTGACATGACTTTCTCATTATAGAAACTTCTTGAAATAAAAATCGAGGTATGACATGAATCAAGTACATCACAAATACATCGCAGAATAAACATCGGGTTACAATACATAAGAAATATGGATGAATACATTCCAAAGTTACAAATACATCAACACTCCCTCTTAACTAGGAAGGTATTCTCTCAACACAATTTATCAGCACAAGTCTTCTTCTCTGTATCATCTATATCATCATTGAGTTCTCGTCATCTTCATCTGGATCTAGATCATCACTTGATCTGGATCATCATCATTGGATCGGGATCATCACTCGATCTGGATCATCATCACTGAATCTAGATCATCACTCGATATGGATCATCATCATCACTGGATCTAGATCATCACTCGATCTAGATCATCATTGGAAATCATCATTAGATTTGGACATCATCACTGGATCTGGACAACATCACTAGATCTGGATCATCACTGGATCTGGATCATTACTGGGCGTCATCACTAGATCTGGATCATCACTCGATCTAGATCATCACTGTTGGATCATCATCACTAGATCTGGATCATCACTGGTGCTATCTCATGATTCTTCTCGTCACAGGAAGTTCTACAGAGCCATCCCTTTTTAATGCTAGTTGTAGGCCTAGCCTCCATGTAGGTCTTCTTCAGCACTTATATCTGACCTACTCGTCAGGAAGGAATAGTACTCACATCCATCCAGGCTGGAACCACATCCTACCACAATGATGGAAGATCTATGTTCTTCCATCCATCTTGGAACCACATCCTACCACAATGATGGAAGAGTTTTGTACTTCCATCCAAGCTGGAACCACATCCTACCACAATGATGGAAGATTTCTGTACTTTCATCCAGGCCGGAACCACATCCTACCACAATGATGGAAGATCTCTATTCTTCCATCCAGGCTGGAACCACATCCTACCATAAGGATGAAAGACTCTCATCCAGGTTGGAACACATCCTACTCACAATGATGAAATATTTATGCACTTACATTCATCGAGGCGGGAACACATCCTGCTCACAATGATGAAAATGATCTACACTTACATCCATCCAGGTGGGAACACATCCTGCTCACAATGATGAAAAGGCTCTGCACTTACATCCATCCAAGCGGGAACACATCCCGCTCACAATGATGGAAGGGCTCTGCACTCATATATGATCTTGTAGGAACTAATCCTACAGTCACATCAGAATGGCCCCCAGTCCTCCTCAACTGAGCTACCTGGTAACTGACCAGGTGCCTCCATTCTCCTAGATAATGGCAGTTGCCCTTACATCCGACCTGCTCGTTGAAATGGCCAACACTCACAACTAACATGGAAGGAACTTAGTCCTTTATCCATGACAGAATTGTTCAGCAATTACATCTGATCAAGTGGGAACACATCCCTGTATCACATCAGAATGGCTACTTATTCCTAGACTGAGTTTTCTTGGTAACTGACCAGGTACCTCCATTCCTAGAATGGCAGTTGCCAGAATGGCCAGCACTCACATCTGACATGGAAGGAACCAATCCTCTCACCATGACAGAATGGATCAACCCTTATATCTAACCTACTCATCAGAATGGCTATGGATCTCAGCACTCATATCTGACATGGAAGGAACCAATCCTCTCACCATGACAGAATGGCTCAGCCCTTACATCTGACCATGGAAGGAACCAATCCTCTCACCATGTCAGAATGGCTATGGGTCTCATCACTTTCTCTTGGAGGAAACCTTGATCTGGAGAACACCAAGCTTCTCCCTGAAGTACTCGAACTTCAGCCTAGCCAATGGATTCATCAATACATCAGTTATATGTTCCTCCATCACAACATACTGGAGCTTCACTACTCCCCTCCGCACCATATCCCTGATATAGTGATACTTGGTCTCGATATGCTTCGACTTGTCATGGAACACTGGATTCTCTAACAACTTCACACAACTCTAGTTGTCACAATGTATACAAGTAGCATCCAACTAGAGATCAAATATATCAGACAGTAGCTTTCTTAGCCATACTGCCTCACAACTAGCTGAACAAGCTGTGACATACTCTGCTTCAGCTGTACTCGGTGCCACATAGGATTGCTTCCTGCTAAACCAAGAAATCACACTTGATCCCATACTCAATTGTACCCTTCAGGTACCTCACTGCATGCTTTGCAACCATCAGGTGAACATGTCTCAATTTGTTCACAGCAAAGCAAATAGATGGTATTGTATTCGTCAGGTACATCAAGGAACTAATCATCTGATGATACATCATAGCATTAACTGTCTCTGATGAAGCAACACTCAATAGCTTCAGGTTCGATGCCATAGGTGTGGTCATGCAGTCCATCATCCTGAACCTCTTTAGGATCTCTACTGCATACTTCACTTATCCACACCTCCATGCCTAGAAAATAGTGCATTGACACATAATAGGAGCATCACTGGTCTTCCTCCTTCAACCTTGAAGCAAAGGTTGGAATCTGCTTTACTCTCGGTAAAGCCTAGAGTCATCAGTAATCTATCTGTCCTGTCGTACCATGTTGAACCTCATGATATTTTGCAGTCACTCCCTCTGAAGCGGAGAATCATAACCCTATGTCTTCCGTACTCTATGCACTAAAACATTCTATATCGAAGTGACAAGTAGCTTTCTATGTATCCATCTAGGATCACTAGATACCAATATCCTCTATCTTGAACTTTTTCAAAAGTTCTTCTCGTACCCATCTGAGATATTGTCATCCTCTATAGAACTTCATCTTCAACCTTGTAGCAAAGGTTCAGGTCTTCATCAAGCTGGCTGTAAATGTCTCTTTGAATTTTATGCCTTCTTTTTGTGAGAGGTCTCATGCTACAAATCTTTCCTTGTATGATGTTTCCATCTACTGCATGATGGAACTACGAACTTCCCTTCACGTATCGATACTGCATCCTAGACATCATTCTTCTTGAACTGGTCTTCCCTTTCTTCTTGGTTACTTCTTCATAGCTTGAAGGTTCTGCATCAATGATGTCACTGCATTCATCATATTATGCTTCATCTTGAACTGTCGTCACTTGTTCTTCGGAACAAGTCTCTTCCTTCTTTGCTTGTAGGCGATTATGTATGCGACCTTTCCTACAAGTCAAATGTAGTTGTATGGTTAGAAACATTTCATAAGGTATATTCACAATGAAAAATTATTATGCATAAATGTATGATCATGCAACTACTTTAGCCAATACAACATACATCCATATCTCACGGAAACTTTCTAGATGCCTTCCATCTCTACCAGGACAACATTGAGATTGTGCACTAATCCAATATGTCAGCAAAGAGGTTTCATTCTAGATAAGTAGCAATGGAGAGTTGTATAGCACCATGAGCTACTTACCCATCACATGCATATTAGTAGTAAACTGTCATTAATGCAAACATCAATTGAATATAAACAAATGCATAACAAAACAATATCATGAAGTGACAATTGAATACTTATCTTTATTTGATTCATGGGTAGACTCCTTCTTGAGACTTCAACTTCGTCGTCTTCTTCATTCATGATAGCATCTTTTCTTATCCAAATTCTAAGGTGGATAAGAGGTGCTTCCAGAGTTGAGTTCTTCATATTCCTCATCGCTTGAGGGATCTTCTTTGGATGGTGAGAGCTTGATCTTCAATTGCTCCCATCTTCTCTTCTCTTCTTATGAGTCAAGCTTCTTCTTCTTCCCAGAGTCTACTGAAAGTAATCACTTCCTTCTGGCACACATTCCTTGAATGAATGAATCCCATGATCCTGGGAGGCCATTCAAGGTGGCCATCACCACTTCTGCATTCTTCACTTCTTCTTTTACCGCTTCAAGTTGTTCTTTTATTTGAGAGACCCTTATGACTGCATGGTCTCTGCATTCTGGATCTTCACATTCTTCAACTAGTTTCTTAAGGTCATCTTCTGATGTATGTTCTTCCCTTCAATAGCTTGGTCAAGGAATCAAACATCTTCAGTGTCTTTAGGGAAGACACTTGTGGTACAAGTTGATCCGTGATTGAATCAACAATGATATTTTTGGCCTTGATCAAGTTCTTCTTGTGTAAGGCTTCTAACCTCATCTCCCTATGGAACTGGAACCTCTCTAATCATGTAGGTGTCCAATTCATTTTCTTCAGAGAGATTGTATACTTCCATACTTGGAAGTTGTCAAATTCACCAAGCTTATCATCAAGCTAATGTTATAGATCACTTTGAAATGAGAACCTCAAATGAAAATAGCAAAGGATTGGATCTAATCAATTTGAGGTGTTCGTCCTGGTTCCAGAGCTGGCTGAACTAGGGTTTGTCATAGAAACCCTAATTTTCAAAACTTGGATTCTTTCACATCTGATTGTATAGACAGATATATCTCTTCAAATGGAGCTTTCCAATGTACTCCTTTTCTGAAACAATGGAGGGAAGCTCCGGGAACAGGAAGCCCTAGTTTTCCAATTTCTTCTGCAGAAATGCCTGTCACTGTTTCTATGATATCTCTGAAATTACTGCTCCTATATTTCTGAAATTTCGCAATGAGGTAACCTATCCTATACCTGATATAACACCATAGGTTTCATTAGAATTGGTTTCACCAATTGGTATTTGTGATCCTTTTCCCAAGGTGACCTGTTATAGGACTGTTCAGAACAACGAAGTTGTACGGACTTCCATGTGTCACTGTTTCATCTTCTGGGTATGAAATTCAGATCACAGAAATAAAAGTCCATGCCATTTTTTGAAAAGCTTATGAAATTACATTTGGACCTCTATAGCCCAATCGGTAGCAATTATCCCTAGGTGTCCTGTTTAGGGATGAATTTTGGAAGAGGTTGGAACCCTAACTTGGAGGGATCATATCTCCCAGAATACAGTGAATATGAGGATGAAGTTTGGAAAAAGTGTTCATAAGGATTGTATATTAGGAGCCTACAAGTTTCAGCTCTTTAGCCTTCGCCAGTCTCAAGATATAGCAAATGTACCAAACCTTAGCATTTTTAGTATCTAGGGTTTTTCTAGCTCGGGGTCAAACTAGGGTTTGACTTTCCCGAAGTTTCACCCAACCAAATTTCTTGATCCAGGTCTATAAACTTAGATTTTGATGAGGAGAACAATCCTATGTTGGGCTCACTCAAAAATTCCTCTTCTATAGAATCCCTAATTTCTGCATCGAAAACTGAAAATGCTCGAAATCGAATTCTGCTTCGACAAAAAGATGCGCCTTTCAATGGAGAGTCAGCCTAGCATACTTTTGCTGATGGATTGTGGAGAGAGACCCAAAAAGTAAGAATCCCTAGATTCTATAGCTACACAATGTCTTCTTCTTAGGTTATCTCTAATACCATGTTAGATTTTTATCATTCAAGCTACTATTATGATCTTAGGATCTTTAACTGAGAGAATAACATGCACAGCAATAAAACACAAGCACAACACAAGAGACAAGAGACATAAATATTTTTCCTCGGGAAAACCATAAAGGAGAAAACCCTGCAAATTCCTTAGGGATAGAATCAGCACCAAAGGTAAAATTGGAAAACAGTAAGATGATCTCCCGGCAGCAACAGTCTCTCTCTCTCACACTGAGAGAGCTTCTTCTCTCTCACTCATGCGCCCCAATGAGTGAGTGTGTGTGTCCTAAATAGAGAGACTCACTTTCTATTTATATTCTTCTGTTCACTTGGAACCCACTCCATCATGTTGGCCTCACTTAACAATTGCTTACTAGAGCCAACATCTCTATGAGTGTATAATAACCCTAGTGCCCCACCGCTTGTGGGGACTTTGCCTCCTCCGACCAATAGGAGGGTAACACAATGGTGGGGACTATTGCCCTGACTTACAATGACTCACCTAGGGTTTAATTCACTAGAATATTCTAGTAACACAAGGGCCCCATAACTGTGGGGATTTTAACCCTTGACCAATAGGAGGGTTACCCACAATGACTTGACATGAATTTCTCATTATAGAAACTTTCCAGAATAAACATCAGGGTATGACATGACTCAAGTACATCACAATTACATCCCGGAATAAACATTGGGTTACAATAAATAAGAAATACGGATGAATACATTCCAAAGTTACAAATACATCAACATACAAACCCTAATGGTCCCCTGTTTTTTGTTTACAAGGATAATATTATACACCCATTCACTCAAAGGTATGGGGTAAATAAACCCATCCTTAAGAAGTTTCTCAATCTCTTCCTTAATGGCTACTGCTTTTCGAAGATGAACTTGTCAGAGTTTCTAACAGAGTGGATTAGCATTAGGGTAAGTCATAATCTCATGAACGATGATGGAAGGATCTATCCCTAACATTTCTTCATATGTCCAAGTGAAAATATCTCTAAATTCTTTGAAAATGGTCGTATAAGACTTTAGCTCTGAAGGGGAATAATATTGGCCTACGTTGATGTTCTCTATGATTCCAGACTTCATCAATATATTAATAGGGATGGTATTGTTAATGCTGCTCAGATTACCCTCAGAATCAACATCATGGATGAGTACCGATGACTAAGGATTAGTTACATTATCGGATGAAATTGTTGTTCCAAAATGGTCCTCTACCATATGGCAATTGGGAAGGAAAGATGATCGGTGACGATGATATTTCCAAAGCATATCATCTAAAGACATGAATTCCATGATGGAATCATCAGAGGGAAGGGTATGAAAAATATAATCAAGAGATTGGGAGATGGGGTATCTAACCAATATGGTAGGTGATATGTTTCTGAAGCCACCAAAATATTATCATTGATGGTGGGGTGACTAGTGGATTGAATATCCTGATACATTTCTTTGAAATGAATCAATGATTGATTTCCCTTTATGTAGGTTGTCGTAGCTCGAAGCCAACATTATGTTCACGGATTCATTCTGCAAAGCGAGAGGGGGGGTATTCAATGGAAAACCTACCATGAGCGAAGAGTCTTTTAGAATACCAACTCCTATGTTCTAGTATTATGGAGTTGAAAAATTCAAGAGTAGAACATTGTTCATAGAGTTGGAATTCGTGTCTGGTGAACATAAATCTAGTTGGTCAATCGTGAAAATATTCCCTTGGAATGGGAACCGGACTACTTGAAATACGGATGAAGCAACAAATTGCATCACATAGAACCAATTCTAACCTAGGATGAGATTGTAATCTGTAGGAGCATCGACAACTTCAATATGAATGGACACTGATTTTCACCCAAAGTCGACTTGGATGGAGGGTAGTAATCCATTAGGTTGAAAACCACAACCATCAAAGGCCTTTAATGTCATAGGAGAGTGATTAATACCAGGAGAGACGATAGCTCTCCAATAGGATAAAGACATGACCGAAGTCAAGGCACCTTCATCCAAAACAGTACAATCGATTATCTTCCCAATTACTTTCGTAGATAATTGGAATGGTAATTGATGGGAGAGGCTAGACTTGAAATCATCTAGTTTGAAAGCAATGATATTACAATTCTCGGGATCCATGGCTGTAAGGACAGACAATAGGTTCTTTCTCTATGTGGGGCAGTTTTGGAGTACTTCGAGGGTAGACATGACACACGGTGCTTGAGCCAAATCCCAAAATATGTTGTAATATTGGGTAGCACATGTGTTAGGATTGAATACTGATTTTCAAATTATACTCTTTGGTGGCCGGAGAATGGTATCGAGAATAGGTTTCTTGATATGAATTCCATTGGTAGGAAGAGGGGTGGAAAATGGAGGCTTATCAGTTGAAGTGTCATCATCTTTCTTGGTAGGAGGCTAGTCATAGTTATGAGATATGGTTTTAAGATTGACTATGCCATTAGACATCATTTTAACTTCATCTATGGAGGATGAAGAAGACCCATGCAAGGATTGGTGGTCAATCAATTGTTGTTGGGTAGCGAAATGATATGTTAAAACTATTGGAGTGGGGGTGTTTTTAAGAAATTTACTTACTTATTCATGATGAGGACACTCCTTGGTGAAGTGGTCACCTCGACATATAAGGAAGGGAAAATTTTCCATTCTCTTGTTTTTTTATTCAACATCAGAGTTCTGTGTTTTATTACCTTCCAGCTGGTTCTCATATTTCTTGAATATATTCTTTTGTTTCTTCTTTCCTCCCAAAGATTCTAAGGACTGAACCACATTCACTTCACTCAAGACAACAGGAGGGGAATCATTCTTGGGGTTTGAAACCATCTTATTAGCATACACAGTTGGTTGGTTTTGTTTTTTCGAGGATTTGGCCATTGATTGTGTTTGGACAAAACCAAGAATGCCATCGATAGGTGGCTCCTTTGAATATCTTGAAGGATCTGAAGTAGGACGAGCAGTGTGAGGGATCAAGTCATATAGAGTTCCTGACTAGGACTAGACAATTCAAGGTACTGAGCATGACTAATAGCTTGCTCCTCGGTAACAACACCTCCCATCGAAACCTCCATAGCGATGGGGGGAAGCAAATATTTGGTAAACCAATCGACAAGTAACTCATCGAGAATATGAGCTTTTATCAACCTACGTTGTCATCTCCGCTGTTGTATATGATCAGATATATGGGTGGAAGTGGTTTGACGAACCGTGTTCAAAAGGTGTGTACCTATTTCATATCATATTGGAAACTAGAAATGTATCAAAAATGTCATTTCTAAGGTATTGAAATCCCAAAAGAAATGCTGGGGTAGCTCAATATACCATTTTGTGTCCACCCCGGTGAAGGTTCTCTGAAACAAATGTAGATCGATTGAACCATTCATCAGAGAATTATATGAGCACCACAAATGATATGTCATCATGTGTTTCTTGGGGTCCTCACTGGGTTTGCCATCAAATTTTGGTATATCAAAGAAATAACTTAACAGGGATTTCTGACCATGAGTTCTGTAATGGTTGTAGGGGCGGGTAAGGCCAAGATGGCTTCAATTTTCAGAAGGTCTATACGGATGATATCCTTGGACACAATGAAAGAAAGCAGTCTACCACTATCAACATATAAAACACACTTGTGTGGATTCAATTCTATGTTTTAGTTGCAGAATCTTAGAAAAATGGATCTCAAATGATCAACATGGTGATCCCACAGCTGTGAATGAGTAGGAAAATCATCAAGGTATGATTCCATAATGTTTTTTGTGTCATGGAAAGCATAAGACATAGTGTGTTGTAAAGCAGCACCATTTTTTTTCAAACCAAAAGGTAACTTCTTATAGGCAAAGGCCCCCCATGGGAAAATAAAAGTCATTTTGTGTTGATTAGATGGGAGGATTTCTATCTGATTGTAGACAGAAAATCCATCGATGAAAGAAAAGATAACGCTTTTGGCGCAGTTATCGATGATTTGATCAATGTATGGGGTGGGGAAATTGTACTTCGAACAAGCCCTATTGAGGTCTCGAAAATTGATACAAACCCTAATGGTACCTTGTTTTTTGTTTATAGGGACATCTTTATACACTTATTCACTCAAAGCTATGGGGTAAATAAACCCACCCTTAAGAAGTTTCTCAATCTCTTCCTTAATGGCTGCTACTTTTCAAAGATGAACTTGTCATAGTTTCTAATGGAATGGATTAGCATTAGGGTAAGTCCTAATCTCATGAATGATGATGGAAGGATCTATCGCTGGCATTTCTTCATATGTCCAATTGAAAATATCTCTAAATTATTTGAAAATGGTCGTATAAGACTTTAGCTCTAAAGGGGAATAATTATGGCCTACGTTGATGTTCTCTATGATTCCAGACTTCATCAATATATTAACTGGGATGGTCTTGGTAATGTTGCTCAGATTACCCTCAGAATCAACATCATGGATGAGTACCGATGACTGAGGATTAGTTACATTATCAGATGCAATTGTTGTTCCAAAATGGTCCTCTACCATATGGCAATTGGGAAGGAAAGAGGATCAGTGACGATGATATTTCCAAGGCATATCATCTAAAGACACAACTTCCATGATGGACTCATCAAAGGGAAGGGTATGAAAAATATAATCGAGAGATTGGGGGTGAGGGTATCTAACCAATATGGTAGGTGATATGTGTCTGAAGCCACCAAAAGATGATCATTGATGGTGGGGTGACTAGTGGATTGAATAGCCTGATACATTTCTTCGAAATGAATCAATGATGTTGAATCAATGATTGATTTCCCTTTATGTAGGTTGTCATAGCTCGAAGCCGAGATTATGTTCACGGATTAATTTTGCGAAGGGGGGGGGGGTATTCAATGGAAAAACTCCCATGAGCGAAGAGTCTTTTAGAAGACCAACTCCTATGTTTTGGTACTATGGAGCTAAGGAAGTCAAGAGTAGAACATTGTTCGCAGAGTTGGAATTCATGTCTGGTGAACATAAATCTAGCTGGTCAATCGTGACAATATTCCCTTGGAATGGGAACCAGACTACTCAAAATATGGATGAAGCAACAAATTGCATCATGTAGAACCAATCCTGACCTAGGAGGAGATTGTAATCTATAGGAGCACCGACAACTTCAATAAGAATGGACATTGATTTTCCCCCAAACTCGACTTGAAGGGAGGGTAGTAATCCATAAGGTTTAAAACTGCAACCATCAAAGGCCTTTAATGTCATAGGAGAGTGATTAATACCAGGAGAGACGATAGCTCTCCAACAGGATAAGGACATGACTGAAGTCGAGGCACCTTCGTCCAAAACAGTATGATGGATTATCTTCCCAATGACTTTCATAGATAATTGGAATGGTAATTGATGGGAGAGGCTAGACTTGAAATCATCCAGTTTGAAAGCAATGATATTACAATTCTCAGGATCCATGTCTACAAGGAAAAACAATAGGTTCTTTCTCTATGTGGGGCAGGTTTGGAGTACTTCGAGGGTAGACATGACACACGGTGCTTGAGCCAAATCCTAAATTATGTTGTAATATTGGGCAGCACATGTGTTAGGATTGAATACATATTTTTGAATTATACTCTTTGGTGGCCGAAGAATGGTATCGAGAATAGGTTTCTTGATATGAACTCCATTGGTAGGAGGAGGGGTGGAAACTGGAGGTTTATTAGTTGAATTGTCATCATCTTTCTTGGCTGGAGGCTGGTCATAGTTATGAGATATGGTTTTAAGATTGATTGTGTCATTAGAAATCATTTTAACTTCATCTATGGAGGATGAAGAAGACCCATGCAAGGATTGGTGGTCAATAAATTGTTGTTGGGTACGGAAATGATATGTTACAACTATTGGAGTGGCGGTGTTTTTAATAAATTTGACTTCCGCATGACGAGGACACTCCTTGGTGAAGTGGCCACCTCAACATATAAGGAAGGGAAATTTTTCCTTTCTCTTTTTATTATTATTCAACATCAGGGTTCTTGTGTTTTATTACCTTCCAGCTGGTTCTCATATTTCTTGAATATATTCTTTCGTTTGTTCTTTCCTCCTAAATATTCTGAGGATTGCACCACATTCACTTCGGTCGAGACAACATGAGGGGAAGCATTCTTGGGGTTTGAAACCATCTGATTAGCATACACGGTTGGTTGGTTTTGTTTTTTCAAGGATTTGGCCATTGGTTCTGTTTGGACAGAACCAAGAACTCCATCGGTAGGTGTCTCCTTTGAAGATCTTGAAGAATCTGAAATAGGACGAGGAGTGTGAGGGATCAAGTCATACAGAGTTCCTGACTAGCACTAGACAATTCAAGGTACTGAGCACGACTAATAGTTGTAACAACACCTCCCATCGAAACATCCATAGCGATGGGGGGAAGCAAATATTTGGTAAGCCAATCGATGAGTAAATCATCGAGAATATGAGATTTTATCAACCTACGTTGTCGTCTCCACTATTGTATATGATCAAATATATGGGTGGAAGTGGTTTGGAGAACGTAGGTCAAAAGGTGTGTACCTGTTTCATATCGGATTGGAAACTGGAAATGTATCAAAAATTTCATTTTTAAGGTATTGAAATCCCAAAAGGGATGCTGGGGTAGCTCAATATACCATTTTGCAGCCACCCCAGTGAATATTCTCTTAAAAAAATGCAGATGGATTGAATCATTCATCAGAGAATTAGATGAGCAACTCAAATGATATGTCATCACGTGGTTCTTAGGGTCCTCACTGGGTTTTCCATCAAATTTTGGTATATCAAAGAAATAACTTAATAGGGATTTCTGACCATGAGGGATCCTAATGTATAGGGTCATTAATCAATATAGACAAATCTGGAAGATCTAAAGTAGCCAGAAATAGTAACTATTGATTAGACTGAGGGTACCTGTAATACTGGTAAGGAATTTGTGGACTAGCAGGCCCACAAGTTGATTGATAAATGGGTTTTGTCGATTTTCCCATGACTTGTTTATTAGGTGGTTGATTCACGAATGACCCTCCCGAGGGTCCCTTGGATGGTCGAACTCCTTGGTGAGGTGGGCCTCCAGGTGGTGGTCCTCTAGAAGGTGGACCTCTAGAAGGCGGGACTCCAGGTGGTGGACCTTTGAAAGGTGTACTTCCAAGTGGTGGACCTTTGAAAGGTGTACTTCCAAGTGGTGGACCTACGAAAAAGTGGACCTCTAGGTGGACCTCCATATCCTCCAACAATATTTGAAAGTGGTCCCCTGGGTATGGGGGTATTTGACCAATTAGGTTTCCTCCATGGGGTATACTTTTTCGGGGTAGGGCATTCCAGGATAAACAACCCCTAATGTTGTAGGTTGATAATTTTGATTGGCTACAAGTGGTTTATTTTCTGGGTAGGTATAACCCCATAAAGGTTGACAAATGACAGGTTGAACCCATAAGGGTTGTCTCATACCGGAAGAGGGGATAACCACGTAGGTATTCGTGGAAGGTATACTAACTGTCAGTTATTCTACAACAATATTTTTCCCCATACTAGAAACGGTTCCCCTGGTTGGTAAAACAACTTGGGCTGGGGGTTTCTCCCCAATCATGGAAGATACATGGTAATTAGAAACATATTGGGGGTTCAAAGAGCATGGGGTAGGGATGGAGGGTTGATGTAGATCATAAGTGACCATATTTTGAGCCGATGACCCTGAGTTAAGAGCCACATGAGATGGTGAAAGTGCACGGTATCTAGGGAGTTTATTTCTAAACTGTGGGGTAGAGAAGACACACTCCTTCTTATTTTCTCCCCCATCCTACGTAAAGGAGCAAGATATTCCTAAACTGGTCTGAGGATTTCTTCATTCGTAGTGAATCTAGTTTCTAGTGGGAGGGTAGCATAAGGTAGACTGGTGGTTCCGTATTCAAAAATGGCCTGTTCTAAAGAAGTTTCCCAAAAAGGAGCAGCTGGACCAAATTCTGATGCCACAGTATTGTCTGATGGGTGGATAAACACCCAGTCTTGTGCACCAGCTTTACCTTCCATTCGAAAATGAAAGGTGGTGTCTTGTGCAGAAGGTTTTTGGACTACCACAAGATTTTTAAAGGAAGAGATTTCTTCCCCAGATTCAGTAGTCGAAACTCCTTATATATGTGAATCGGTCGTATCTGGTTGGTCCATGTTCTCTCCTTCACTTTATTCTGCAATGGGAGTAAAGTTATGTGGTAAACCTTGCAACCTACGAGATCGTCTCATAGGTAACTCAGCTAGGGTGCTAGTTGAAGAATTCTACTCTAAAGTTTTATATAAGAAAGATATCACACGCAAACAATCCTACGCAAGCTAAGGTCACAAGGAAACTTAAGTGATAAGAGAGGATGATGAAAGTTGACTCCTTAGTAGGATTGTCAAGTTGTCACAACTTGTGATATACTGCAGGGTCCGACAGTAAAAAGCGACAAGGAGGATTGGGACCGTACCCTTTCCTGAATTCCCAACTACCTAGAGGGCACGTGCGTAGTAGCTCCCCGAGTGTTTTTCACGGTGTATTGTTCCAACAAGATGACCAAAATGATCTTCTCAGTTGGTATGGGTTTCCTAGAGGGGTCTCTCGATATACACAAGGTACGTGAGAACTCAAATCCATGTTAGTGTTGTCTGATGCACAACCGTTCAAAGGGGGCCTTTTGATATGCTACCGAGTAGGTGAAGAACTTTTTGATATGCCCTAAAGGTACATGAAAATCTGTTCTATATACCGGTTGATAGGTGGAAAAACCACGCGATCCCCATGATGCAGTGTAGGCTAGTAATGACAGCTCTTATGTTTATAGACGTCGAAACACGTCTTTTAACCTATCACTCAAATTGCTAAATATTTTAACCTAAACTACCATTGATTTTATCTTGATGGTCAGTGAATGTTTGTGAATGTGGATCAAAATGCAATATTAATATCTAGATGCAATGCAACTTCTCTCTTTGATGATCACTACCTAGATTAAGGGAGAGACTTTTTATTTTTCCCAAGCAAAATTACTATCCAAATTTCAGCAATTTCACGTTCAATCTTTTCAAGAAATCTCCAAAACATACAACAATTTTCAGCACTAAGCCTAGAATATCCCTGAAATGAAAGGGAAAGAAAAACTTCATCTTCTAAATTCCTATACTTTCTTAACCAAACACACAAAGAAATATTTTAATCACTCAAGCAAACCAAAAGCAATGAAAGCAAACAAGCAAACATTTTGTTTTTTGTTTTTGATGTAATTTGAAAACGAAAAGGGATAAAAGACCACACCTAATTGAGTGCACAAAAACTACAAACTTTATTTCCTATAGATCTAAGATCATTTTCAGAGGATCAAGAAACAAACTATAGATCTAAGACTGAATTTCACACACAACTTTTAATGCCAAATCTTCCTATCAACAAACTTTTGAGATCCGAACTCAAAGAGGAAGATCAGGCTAACACACTATCACACGTGACAATGAGATAGAATGAAATTGACAACAAACCAAAGAGGACAAAACAATTTCAAGGAAAATCCTCAAAGCAGGGGATGGCCTACCTCGACGCACAATGAAGGGTTGCACTAGGGCATCAGGATGGGCTCGACACTCTTTGTCTGCTAGTGAAAGGCGCCAGCGGCGCATGATGATGAAGAAAGACAGATGTCAGCAGTGCTTTGTGGAAGAAGGAAACATGTGTCAGAATGTAACCGACGCTCTATGAAGCTCACCCAAAAGTGTTAGCGAATCTAGAGAACTAAAAAGGACAAGAACCTGCAAAAGAAACTAATGTGGATCAAATTGGAATTAAAGTGAGGGAAAACACACACCATAGAAGGCAAGTGTGGCAAGGTGGATCACTCACCTTAACAACTTAAATGAGCAATAAAATAAAATTCACAAGTTTGCAATCAAGAGTGACATAAAAAAATCTAAGATCTAATTGGATATGCTCCAGATCTGATTGGATCTGTCCCCGATATGGTCACCAATTTTGTTACCATAAATATTTCAATTAGTGCTGAAACAATTTGTTCCCCTATCCTGCATGGTGCAAGTCTAGAACAAAAAGACACAAAAATTATATCCTCTCCCTAGACGACTGATCTACTTGAATGACAATCTGTTTTTACCTTGAATGAAGAGGGTTGTCCTTGTTTCATAGATCCCTATGCGAACATCTGTACCTGGAAAGAACACATAAAACAAGACAAAACAAGAGAGAAAAAAGATAAATCAATGATCTATACTAATGATCAAGGTAACTAGTAATAAACAATTAACATGAACATGAATCATTTATGAGAAATGGAAACACTTTTGTATTAAAGATGAGAAAATAAAGCTACAACCAAAGCCTTGATGCCAATAGCTTTTCCTTTACAAGATCTTTGCCACACTCATACATACTATCAACTATGCAACCTCTTACTCACAAAACTCTCTTTCTCTTTGCCTCTTATACAAGACTTCAATCCAATAGCATAAGGATGCTCTCTTGGTATCCCCCTTCACATGGTCCAAGTAGCTTGCATTTATAGGCCAAAGGAATACCAAATGGGTTGAGATATTTCGGAAGGAAGGTAGGGAATGATCCCTATGGGTTAGGAGGTCGAGTGCCAGCTCTCCCATGTAGTTAGGATCATCCTCCATGAGATATTTCACTTGGAAGCTTCTCAAATCTTCTCTTTTTTTCCTTTTTGTGACTACTGACACTCCTTGCAAGAGGGCTAAGTGCGTCGACGCACCTTGTGGTTAAGGGACAAGTGCCATTAGTGCCTTATGCTAGTGTAAAACAAGTGCCAAGCCTATCAGACACCCTGTGCTAGGAAGCAAGGTGCCATGATATCTGCATGAAGGTGTGTGGTGCTCGGCATGTGAAAGAAATATGCATGAGAAAAAGTGTTTTTAGTTGGAAAACAAGTGTGAAAATTCCCACAAATAGAGCCATAGAGGATTCATGGAGAGCAACTCTGATGTTGTGAGGTGCATGGAGATTGCGGCCGTCTAAAAGGAGATAGGATCCGCCACAAGAAAATAGAGACAATACCATGTGTGTTGGGGTCGCATGTTGATCCTGTTGCCCCATGAAATTAAGAAATGTAGCTATCATTTCAGTGTCGAAACGAAGTTAATCCCACAATGGTGAAAGACATACATAATTTACGTTGAATATTGATGCCCACCATTGTATAAGAAGCTACCACATCTGGGAAATATGCGGATTTCGGTGGATCTAATGAGAAAAGATGAAATGGTTTCTCAATAATCATTTTAAATGCTGCAGTTGTTAGTTTCCCATTAAAAACCCACGAGGGAGATCCATCAATCGATGGTGTCGAGGTTCACATACCACGTAAAGGAGCTACCATATTGGTGAGAGATGGTAGCAGAGATTTCTCAAGAGGAGCCGCCAATATTGAAATTGTAGAAGAAGTAAATATGTAATTGATCCATGCTTGAGTACAAAAGAGACTTCTCAAGAAGAATGTCTCCACAAAAGGAAACGTATGATGTCGTAAAAGAAAGGCAAGGTATTTTCACACAATAAAAATGAATTGTGAAAAAGGTTTTATGGAGCGGGACGTTATGTTAAAAAAGAAGAGGTTATTTTTAAAGTTGTGAAAAGTTTTTTATTAAATATCAAAATTAAAGTGAACATGTCCTTTAATGCTCTTCATTGATTGCGCCGAGAGGCGCTCTACAGCCCAGTATGGGGGAGATCTTGTCACGTGATGTAACGTGATGTAACGTTACTAACATGTCGGCAAAAAATAATAGTGAAAGTGAATATTATGGGGGAGATCTTGTCACGTGATGTAACGTTACTAACATGTTGGCAAAAAATAATAGTGAAAGTGAATATTATGGGGGAGATCTTGTCACGTGATGTAACGTTAGAAGGGGATTCTTGTAAAGTGATGTAATATGTCGGCAAAAATTATAGGGGAGATCTTGTAATGTTAAGTAAGGTTACATAAAGTTATGTTGTGTCAGCTATAAATAATGAAATAAAAAAATTAAAAATAAAAACAATGTAATTTTAAATTTTATTTCAATTAGATCGAGCACAGACCCCACCTCCCACTCAGCCATAACCCTGTGATATCTTCCTCCCAGCGCGCATGCTCCATTGGGCGCCAGCCTCACGCACCCATCTCCACCTGCTACCTGCTACGGCTGGCTGCCACANCCACCAGAGAATTATATCCTGCAGGTCGATGACAACGTGAGATGCCTGGGACTGAAACCCATTACAGGACCGTTGCCAAGTATTATTGGGAATCTTTTACAGAAAAAATTCTTCGTTCACTACAATGTACAACATCTTTTCTTGGATTTGTTCCTGCAGACTCTTGAGTCCATAATTGAATTTGAATTATTTTCAATTGGAGTTTCTTCACTCGACAAATGGATTTGCTTCTGTGGATTGTTTAGTAAACAAATGGAAATCAATGCCCATGCATGAAATTAGGGTTGGAATTTGACATACATTTTAGGTCTAACGTTGTAATTTTAATATGGTCTTTTTTATTTAATAATATTTAAAATTTAATTTTGTTTATAATGTTTTTTTTAAATAATATTTAAATTTTTGTGTTTGTAATAATAGATTTTTGAAATAAGTAATTGGTTTTTTTAAATAACATTTAAAATATCTTTAAAGCATTGAATTATTATATTTAATTAATTTTATCAATCATAATTATAATAGTTAGTTGATATTTTTAAAATAAAGTTTATAATAATCATATAAAATAGTNGCCTTTTCCCCAGCAGGAATGAGTCCATAAACCTGCCAATATGATGAAAGGAAGTGAGGATCAAGAAACTGATAGTATGGAGCACCGTATGGCAGAGAAAAGAGTCAATTCATCC
>LPNX010167028.1:208929-219865 GCA_001517045.1 Pseudotsuga menziesii | reverse complement strand
ATTATAAAAATAAGTAAAAAATACTTCAAACACATTATAATATAAATTTTTATTATAAGTAAAATTTTTGCAACACAACAAAAAAATCTAAAAAATATAGTTTTATATATGATAATATAATTTTATATCTTAATATAAGGAAGGTTTTTGTAAACTTCATTTGTATTATTGAAACATGATATACTCTTAACTATATTGCCAATGAATTTGTCTTTATAAATTAAGATTAATTTGAGATTTAACACTAAAATTTGGAATTTTGAAGGCTTTTTCAAGTCTTGATCACAGGTTGGATGAACATATTTGTTATATAATAATATTATGTTGCAAGGAGCAATAAATTACAAAATTAGTTAATAAAATTCTTTAATAAATCTACAAGAAGAATGTACAATTATGATCCAACTATAACTAAGAAATTACAAAATTGTTTAATAAAGTTATTTAATAAAGTTATTTTTTTTCTCCAATTTAGCTTGATGAAAATATGCAATTTTTTTATAGCTTAAATTCATTCAAATAGTTGAAATAAATATATATAAAATTGTAGCAAAAATGCATCAATTATTTAGATATTAAAACCAATAGGTTGGTTTCACAACTTTCAGTTTTGGTTGTGGTGTTTGAAATTTCTCTTTTGGTAATTGCTACATTGAGGATCCAAATGTTTAAAGCAAAATGAAATATTGGAATATGAGTATAAAAATAAATTATAAATATTTGATGATGGTGATGAGGACAACAAGGATTAATGTTTACTAAGATCAATTTTTTATATATCAAAATTTAAGAAGGAAAGTTAGAAACGTTTAAAACCTCCTATTGTGCAATAAGTGAGAAGAGGTTTGCACCTCACCAGATTGGATCCCTCTCGGCGCTTGATAGAGCCTAGGATTTGGATCTAGGCTGGTATATGTGCAATGTGAACATGTCTCGGGAGACTTTGAAAAGTTTTTTAAAATGGTTTATGGAAGAAGTTTAAAAAATCCATGTTATATTTTAAGCTTTACCTAAAGTTTTTAAAGTGGTTAAGTGGATTTTAAAATGAAAATATATGGTATGGGTATGCACATACATGGTAAGTGTTGAAAGATGTGTGTTGAAATAATGTGAAGAAAAATTTGGGTATGGAAGGAAAAATGGTATGATGAGGAAATTGTAGCACAAATATTTGAAAATCATTTAATTACTGTATCTAGTGTTTTTAAATTAATTGTGGGGTGTATATTCGGTGGTAATCGATACTTTAGTAATATTTAGTGGTTCTCGGTTAGAATGTAATTTCTCCAAGTACTAGAAGCACAAAGTACTCATCTTATGTGTAGAGAAGGGGTGTTGCATCAAATGAGGATGAACCACTAAGTAGGTACAAGGGTGTCAGGTGTACTAGTATCATAGCTTGATGTGGATTAGAGAGGCCGAGTCTTCGACTACGGGAGGAATGTGAGATGGTTCAATCTTAGTTTTGGGACCAAGATTGATGAACCATGTATGAGAAGATAATTCATAGAGAACTGGTGGTTATAGTGGCTGAGGACCCATGTAATCCAGTAGATGGATTCTTTTTATATGAACGTCAATGACAAGGTTGGATGCAGGTACAAAATGAGCATGGCAAAAAATGAACAAGTAGACGATCGTCAAAGCGATCATGGAAAAGAGAAAGGATGAAGCAACAGACAATGATGGTATCACCATGAAGTCACATGAATACAAAAATTAATGGAGTAATTTGCATGTAAATGGGCATATGGCTGTAAGACCTAGTAAGGCATGCATACCTCTGGTAACTCATTGATAGAATTAGTAGATAGACCTAGGTGATAGGGGGTGTATCTAAGAGTCATTGGTAAAAATTTGAGGGGTAAACAAGTAGACAATCATGAAAGCAATTATGGAAAAGCGAAAGGATGAAGCAACATATAATGATGGTATCACCATGAAGTCACATAAATAAAAAAAATTAATGGAGTAGTTTGCATGTAAATGGGCATATGGCTGTAAGACCTAGTAAGGCATGCATACCCCTTGTAACTCACTGATAAAGTCGAGAGACAAACCTAGGTGATAGGGGGTGTATGTGAGAATCCTCGGTAAAACTTTGAGGGGTATTGGTGATTACTCAAAGTCAAGTTTAAAGGGGGGATTTTTAGGGTTAACCTTGACTCAGGAATGAGTCAAAGATGATTTAGTTATAGCATATGGTTTTGGGAACATGGTTTGTTGTAGCTTATGGTATTGTCCCATGATATTACAAGTGAGGAAGTTTTTATAAGGATTGAGGATGATCCATTGTAATTTGACATGGAGGTGAGAGGTGGCTAGCTCACTTGGACCAGTTGATCGGTTTTAGCCATGTAATGAATATCTTCATTGGTGTTGGTTTTTCCCTGTATGGGGTTTTTCAGGGTAAATGACTATGTCTATGTGAATGTTTCTTTCAATGTTTATTTATTGTATATTATTTTATTAATGATCATTATAATCCTGATAGTAACCCTCTCACTCTCTCTCTCTCTCTACGTCTAACCCGCTTCTCGTACCCCTCCTCTCTCTTTCTCTCTCCTACTCCCCATACCCTTAACGCCCTCCTCTACATATAACCCCCTTGTCTCTCTACCTCTAACAAACCTCCTTATCGGTCTCTCTTACGCTTTCTCTCGCTCTCACTCTCAGTCTCTTGTACTCCTGCATCTACACGTCTCCCTCACCCCCAATCCCCTAGCACCCCCATACCCACTCTCTCTCTCTCTCAAGCCATACTCCTCCCCCTACCTCTCAACCCCCTCTTCATCTCTCTAATTTCCCTAATTATCCCTAAACCCATACCCCTCCACCTTAATATCTATCTCTTTCTCTCCTCCAATCCTCCCCCTCCCTTATACCTCTAATCACTCACACCCTTCCATCATTTCCCTGCAACTCTCTCTCTCACTCTATCTAACTACCCTACTCCTACCCAAACCCCTAATCCTCTTGATCACTTTATATTTCTCTGCCTAAAACAGTCTCTTCCCCTCATACCCCTAATCACACCTCTAACCCTCTCTCTTTCTTGCAACCACCTTAAAGGATCATCCCTCTATTAGGATATTTAGACACTTAGGAATTAGTTAAAATCAACTTGTGTAATATATCCGTTAGGTAAAAGTGTGTTTCTTTAGTATGCATTAGTATGCATTTGTAAATATTATAATCCGATGGTCACGATATGTTCTAGACATAGAGTGATTCGATGGTTCAACTTCTCTTAGATCATACCTACCATTGATCCGTGGCTTAACACTCGATTGGTCATTTTCGGTTTTGATCAAGATCTGGAACCGGTGTTGTGGAAACTTTGAAGGGGTTTCTGGATTTTCTGTGTATTTTTGGCCCATGGGAGCTATTCCATTGCATCCGGAGCGCCATTTTCATTGGGAAATAGTTTTTGTTTCACCGAAAACCGTTTCCATTTGTTCCAGAAACACTCATTTTGGCAAATCTGAAGGTATAATGTTACAGTGACGGATTTGTTTTTTTTAAATATCTAATCTCTTATCAGTTTTATTATTAGATCTTTTTTGTTTTAGTCTCGGACTGTTGCCTTCCCTGACTGCGTATGCTCTTTGTCGTGCACCTTATGCGATCGCGGCAAATCGGAAACAGTAAGAGACAGTTTTTTTTTGTCTTCTTGGCTACGTATGCTCTTTGTTGTGCACTTTGTGCGATCACGGCAAATGAGAAACAACGAGAAAACTTGAAAACGTAGACTTTCCAGGTATCCTAACCAAGATCTAACCCCATTGTGTAGAAAATTTTTGTTTTTGTTTTTGTTTTTCATTTTTTTTGTGATTTGTAGGAAAAAAAAAAGGCAAGCATGGAGAACGAGAGAGAAGAGTAAAAAAAAAAAAAAACCCCTTCCTCTTTCCATTCTTTCACATACCTTTTAAACTTAGCCCACTTGGTCCAAAGTTGTTTTATTCCTTAATAGGTCTTCAGTTCAATTCTTATTAAGTTTCTTTTTAGTGGATGCAATTTCTATTTTCAAGTTACTTTATTGTAAAAGAGCATCTCACATAAATAAAATAAAATAAAAAGTGAGTCACTTAAGTCTTTTAATTTATTGCCGCACTATTTAAAAGTAACATTATTGTAAAAGTGAACCTCACTTATTCTACAAAAGTGATTCACTTCAAAGCAACTTTATTGTAAAGTGATTTTCAAAGGTTGATCTTGCGAAGAGGGTTTTTTTTTTAGTTGGTCAAATTAATATCTACCACGTCACTATTGGGGACATCTTCAACATTTTCTTTGATCAAGCATAACTTCATCATCCAGAATTAGTTTTCAGTACCGTTTTTTTTAAAACCACATATTTTTTCAAGATCTTTGCAACCAGATAGTTAGTTTCTATTTTTTCAGCCATTATTTTACAGTATGGTTGCCCATTGTGATATTATACTTACAAGTTCTAATTATTTCTCATGGAAATCTCGTATGGAGGATGTTCTACAAAGTATGGGACTTTTCAGGATAACCTTAAGGAAAGAAACAAAACCCACTACTGATGATAAGAAAATTAAATGGGAAAATAGATGTGATGAAGCTCATGGATTGATTGGGATGTTAATCTCTACTGATTTGCGATTCCACATATCTGGAATTGATGAACCTGATAAAGCTTGGGAAAAGTTGGAATTTGTGTTTGGTAAACACAATGAAATTTGGGTTCATCAACTTGAGAATGAGTTTCTTTCCTTGAATCCAAATGAATTTTCATGCATTTAATAATATTTATCTAAGTATAAAACTCTTAGACTCTTATGTGCAGAATGCAAGATTACAAAAGAAGACAAACAATGTATTTATCATATTTTTTCCAAACTTGGACCTGCATATTCTGTTTTTGTATCTACATTCTACTCCATGAAAGAATCATTGAGTGTATCTAGCTATCAAGAGCCTAGTCTTGAATCCTTTTGTGATTCCTTAATTAGAGAGCAAGATAAGCTCATTCATCTTGGAAAAATTAACAATGCAGATACATCTGGGAAAGCCTTATTGTCCCAACAGAAAGAAAAGTCCAAGCCTCCCAAGAAACATAATTCTCGCAATAATAAGCCAAACAACAAGGGTCCCAAACTCTCTCAGTCAAGCCCTTCTTTAAAACATGACAAAGAATCCAGGACAAAAGGAAAGAAAACTGAGCGTCATTGCAATTTTTGTGGGAAAGATAATCATGATTAATCTAAGTGTTTCAAGAAGATGGCAGCCTTGGAAGCAGCAATGAAGAAGTACTGCATCAGCCTAGATTCATCTTCAGAATCTAACTCTCATGGACATGCACTTTGTGCTTCTGGTTACTCTTATACTACATCTTCTTCTTCTACTTCAAATGAATGGCTCATTGATTTTGGAGCATCTTATCATATGGCTAAGGATCAAGCCATCTTTTCTACTATGCATGAATGTAACACCAAACAAATATTTGTTGGTGATGATAGATCTCTAAGTGTTGTAGGATCTGGAACAGTTTCAGTAGAAAATGTTCATGTCAGTGATGTACTATGTGTTCCAAAAATTTTCTGCAATTTGTTATCAATCTATCAAATTACTCATTCAAGTGAAGGTAAAACTGTGACGTTTACACCTCACCAAGTTGTAATCAAGTATTTTAAAAATCCTCAAAATGTCCTTACTACTAGAACTGTTGATGATATTACCAGGTTGTACAAATTTAACAACTTTGGGTCATCACCTTTTACTTCAGTTTTTGTTGCTCATAGTGATAACTTGAGCAAACTTTGGCATGAGCGATTTGGTCACTTAAACTATCGATCATTGCAACAACTATGTAAAGACAATATAGTGACTAGTCTTACGATGGTATCTTGTAAGGATGGTGTTTGTTCTGGTTGTGTACTCAGAAAACGTCATCAGGATAATTTTGACAAACATGCCTCTTGGCATGCCTTGTTTTTTTTGGAGCTTGTGCATAGTGACTTGTGTGGTTCTCTTCCATCTGCATCATTTTCTGATTTTAAATATTTCTTAAATTTCATTGATGACTACTCCAGACGCACTTGGGTTTACTTCCTAAAAATTAAGAGCGAAGTATTTAACATGTTCTTGGCCTACAAGGCCCTTGTTGAAAAACAATATGGTCATCAAATTTTTAAGTTAAGATCTGACAATGGAGGAGAATATGCTAACAACAAGTTCACTACTTTCTGCGCTGAACAAGGAATCCAACAACAACACACTATTGTATATACACCACAACAAAATGTTGTAGCTGAATGGAAAAACCACACTTTAAAAGAAATGGCTAATTGTATGATCCAATCTAAGGGACTAAGTCTTCAATATTGGGCTGAGGCCATAAATTGTGCAAATTACATAGTTAGTTGCACACCCACTAAATTTTTACAAGGTATAACACTGGAAGAAGCACGGAGTAAAATTAAACCAGATGTAAGTCACTTTCGTGTGTTTGGTTGTGAAGCATGGGCTCACATTCTGGATGAAAAACGGAAAGCATTGTAGCCTAAAAGTGAAAAGTGCATATTTGTTGGATATTCAGAAGATGTAAAAGGTTATAGACTTCTTCAGTCCCATTCACATGATATAATCATTAGAAGAGATGTTAAATTTGATGAAAATCTCTTGGCTTGCGAGCCTAACTTGGTAGGTGTGCCATCTTTGGCCTGCGAGCCTGATTCGGTGATTGTTCCTTCTTCTTCCTCTTCTTCCAACTTTCTTAACAGGTTTCCAACTCCAGTTTCTGATGATGACAGTGAGGATGAAAATCCACCTCTGCCTGCTCATGTTCCTCCAATTGCACCAGCACCAATGCATCTTCGATGGGTCTGTTCAACATGTGAAGCAACTGGTGATCTTACCGATGATCCTAGAGATCAACGTCGAACACATTCTCAGTTTCAGCTAGCCTCTTCCCTTTTGGCTCAAGTTTCTAAGAATAATGATCCAGAAACTTTTGCAGAAGCTTCAGGAAATCCAGATTGGGATGCAGCTATGGATGAAGAATATCATTCCTTAATGGTGAACGATACTTGGGATCTTGTTCCTCTTCCAAAAGGAAGAAAACTTGTCAGATGTAAATGGGTCTACAGAACTAAGTATGCATCAGATGGAAGTGTTGAAAGACTTAAGGCAAGGTTAGTTGCCAAATTTTTTTCCCAAGTTGAAGGGATTGACTACAATGAAACCTTTGCTCCTATTGCAAAAATGAATTCCATCCGCCTTGTTCTTTCCCTTGCAGCCTTACATAACTGGGAAGTCCATCAAATGGATATCAAGTCTACCTTCTTACATGGTGATTTACATGAGGAAATTTACATGGAACAACCTCCTAGATATGTTCAGAATAACTCTAGCCTTGTTTGTCTCCTTAAGAAATCCTTATATGGACTTAAGCAAGCTCCTCGAGCTTGGTATGCCAAAATGGATAGCTTTCTCCTTGACACTAGTTTTTCTAGATGCGATTCTGACCCCAATGTCTATACCAAGAAAGTAGGAAACCATCTCATCATACTTGTTCTTTATGTTGATGATATTTTCCTTACTGGTAGTGACCCTAAAATTATAACCCATGTGAAATCCAGTCTTAAGAAAAAATTTGAAATGTCAGACTTAGGACATTTGCATTATTTTCTTGGTCTCCAAGTCTTGCAAACCAAAGAAGGAATCTTTCTTTCCCAGTCTAAGTATGCTTGTGACCTTCTTCGTCACTTCCACATTGAAAATTGTAAACCAGCCCCTTCTCCCTTCCAATCTAGAGTCAAAATTTTTGCCACTTGCACTTCCCCTGAAGTAGATGCCACCTTGTATCGTCAGCTTGTTGGTAGTCTTTTATACTTGACTCATTCCTCTCCTGACCTTTCCTTTGTCGTTGGTCATGTTACCCATTATATGCAAACTCCTCATGAAAGTCACTAGAAAGCAGCAAAAAGAATACTTTGATATATTTGAGGTACAATTTAGTTTGGGATTCAATATAGTACAGGGGGAAACCTTTGTTGGTTGGTTTCACTGATTCAGATTGGGCCGAAGATCCCAATGATCGAAAGTCTACTATAGGTTATGTTTTCAGTCTAAGATCTAGACCTGTCACTTGGGCTTGTAAGAAACAACAAGCTCTTGCTCTTTCTTCAGCAAAAGCAGAATATCGAGCCACAGTTAATGCCAGTTAATAAGCTTTATCGCTTCGACAGATCGTTTTAGAGTTTGGATTCGAGCAACAGCAATCTACTCCACTTTGGTGCGACAATCAAAGTACCATCAAGCTTTCCAAAGATCCAGTTCTACATCATTGCAGCAAACACATTGAGTTACACATGCACTTCATCAAAAATCTTGTTCATGATCGTTTTCTTGAAATGATCTATTGCCCTACAGATGATCAAGCTGCAGACATCTTCACCAAGTCTCTTACAAAAGTGAAGTTTTCTAAACTTCGGTCTATGTTAGGAGTTTATGAATCTGTCATTAAGGGGGGATAGGCTCTAATTCCTCCTTCCTTCTCCTAATAGTGTCACTTTTGTAAATCCTTCAATCCTATCCCAAGTTGTTCTTAAGGGGGGATGTTAGGATATTTAGACACTTAGGAGTTAGTTAAGATCAACTTGTGTAATATATCTGTTAGGTAAAAGTGTGTTTCTTTAGTATGCATTAGTATGCATTTGTAAATATTATAATCCGATGGTCATGATATGTTCTAGACATAGAGTGATCCAACGACTCAACTTCTCTTAGATCATACCTACCATTGATCCATGGCTTAACACCTGATTGGTCTATGATCTCTATTTAAAGAGCATAGAGGGTCCTTGGCTAGTTGATCGATTATGAGAAGCTCATGTAACTTTCTTTCTTTTGCATAATAAATTGCTCCAAGTAGCTATTTGGCTGGGGTCGTGGACTGTTTTCCTCTTGAGGGTTTTAACCATGTGACAAACATCAGTGTGTTGATCTGTGATCTATTTTTGTGAAGCGGTATCTGAAGGTGTTCAGTCTTTTGGGAGTACCCTGTGTACCCGAACACCCTCTCTCTCTCTACCCCTCCGTCTCTCCCTACTACTCCCCTGAACCCTAACCCTCCCTCTATCTTTTTCTCTTATAACCCCCCTCCCTAATACCACTAAGAACCCCCCATATCTCTCTCACCTAACCCAACCCCCTACTCCTCACCTATATTTCCCCATTTCTCTAATTTCCCTCATCCTCCCCAAATCCATAACCCCTCAATATTTATCTCTTTCTCTTCCCTAAACCCCTTCCTCCCCCTACCATGAAATCACACCATTAACTTTCTCTTTTTTGATACCCTCCTACTCCCCCCTAACACTAATCCCTCCCTTCTATCCCTCTCTCTCCCCTCTCCCACCTAACCCTTTCTAAACCCCTCTCTAATTGTATTTCTTTCTCCCATTTTTCTCCACCTAGCCCTATCTTCTTCCCCTCTCTACTCTCTCTCCCAAGCCCCTAATACCCACCCCCCTCCCTATTCTCTCTATCTCTCACCCCCCTACTCCTCCCCCTACATATTATCCCTCTCCTCTCTCAATCTCTCTCTCCCATACTCCTCCACCTACCCCTAACTCTAACCCTCTCTCCCTCCCACAAACCCCTAACAACCCCCCTCTATCTCTCCTCCATTTCCTCCCCATGCCTCCAAGACCCCTCCTCCTCCTAATCTCTCTCTCTCTCTCTAATCCTTAATAACCTCCTCCTTTACTCTCTCTCCCACTCCCCTACTTCTCCACCTATACCTAACCCCCACCCCCCCCTCTCTCTCCTCCAATGCCCTAACACCCTGTCACCCGATGGTTCTCTTTGGTCCTCTCTCTCTCTCTCTATCACACACATATTTACACATTCCTACATTCACCCTACCACTAACCCCCTTTGTATCTCTCTCTCTACCATCCTCTCCCTAACCCTTACTAACCTCCTCTCTCACTCTCTATATTTCCCTACTCCACCTACCCCCAACCTCCTAACATCCCCCTCTCTCTTTTCTCTAACCCCCTAAAACACACCCTCTCTCTACATCTAAACCCATAACATCCCCCTCTCTCTATATCTCTCATATACCCCTTACCCTTATCCTTCTCCTTTGTCCATGTCTCTACTACTCCTACTACCCATAAACCCCTCACTATATTTGTCTCTACTAACCCCCCTCCCCATTCTACTAACCCCCCATACCTCTCTCTCTCTCTCTAACCCCAACCCCTCCACTCCTCACCTACAAACATCCTTCTCTCTAACTACCCTACTCCTCCCTAAACCCCCAACACCCTTAATCTCTATCTCTTTCTCTCTCTTTCACTCACCCCCCTACTCCTATTTTTCTTTATCTCTCCCTCCTCCCTACCCCTTATTAATACTTAGTGTCATATGCATATATTTTTTGTGGTAAATATCGTGCACATGTTTTAGTGATACAAATCACGTGCATGTTTTATTATTGTATATCGTGCACACATTGTGTTTTCCACCAAGTTTTTATGGTGGAAAACATAACATGTGCACGATATTTACGCAACCCCCATATCTCTCTCACTCTAACCCAACTTCCAACTCCTCACCTACACTACCTCTTTTCTATAATCTCCCACTCATCCCCAAACCCATAAACCCCTCAATATTTTTCTCTTTATCTTCCCCAAACCCCCTCCTCCCCCTACCATGAAATCAAACCTCTCTCTCTCTCTCTCTAACTCTTTCTTCTTTGACCCCCCTACTCCCTACCATTAACCCCTACCTCCTCTCCCTCTCTCTCCCCTCCCCCCCTAATCCTTTATAGCTCCCTCTCTCTCCCATACTCCTCCACCTAACCCCAAATTTTACCTCACCCTCTCTCTCTTCCAAGCCCCTAACACCCTCTCTCTACTCTCTCTCTCACCCTGTACCCCTCTCCTACCTTTCA
>LPNX010167028.1:123552-208786 GCA_001517045.1 Pseudotsuga menziesii | reverse complement strand
CCTCCCCCTACCTCTAACCCCCATCTCTCTCTCTCTCTCTCTCTCTCTCTCACCCTTAATAAACCCCTCTCTCACTCTCTCCCACTCCCCTAATCCTCCACATACACCTAACTCCCATCCATCTCTCTCGTCCCCAACCCCACAACACCCCACCAACAATTTGGTTCTCTCTCACACACATTCCCTCTCTCTCTCTCTATCACACACACACATGTAAACATCTAACACCTTCCCCTACCACTAACCCCATTCGTCTCTCTCTCCCCTCGTCTCCCTAACCTTTATTAACCCCCTCTCTCACCTTCTCTCTCCCCTACTCCACCTACCCCCAGCCTCCTAACACCCTGCTCTCTCTCTACCTCTAACCCCCTAACAACCACCCTCTCTCTACCTCTAACCCCCTAACATACCACCTCTATCTATCTCTCTCATACACCCCCTATACTTAATGCCCCCATTCTCTCTATCTCTCTCCTACTCCCCCTACCTCTAAATGTTAAAGAAATGTAAGTTCTGAAGATATTATATTGTACTTTTATTATATTATTACTATTTCTCCTTCGGGATATGTCATTGATGTAATTGGCCACGTACAAGTATTGAGGTAAATCCTTGATTGTAAGTCGGGCAATAGTACCCACAAAAATATTTTATAAATTTTGTTGTGTGTCTTCCTAGGTAGTTCGTCCCTAATTAGAGAACTAGGTTGGCGTAGTTATGTAATTAGTTCACTCACTTAATGAATATAAATAGGTGAGGCGCCTCCCTCATTTAGATACATCTCTCACACAAGTAAGTGCGCAAGAGAGAGAGTGAAGAGGTTCACTGGAGAAAGGAAGTTTCTAGTCTTGTTCTTGGGGTTGCTCCTTGTACTTGGTCGAAATTCTATATTGAGGAAGTTTTGTTGGGTTTTCTCCCCCAAGAGGGTTTCCCATGATAAATCTTTGTGTTTTTTTGTCTTGATGTGCTTTTCCTTCTTTCAGTGATCCTATTACATATGGTTATGATGTTATGATGATAAATGTCTAAATTTCTTGTCTAACCATTAAAATCTTAACATGTATCATAACTATTGTGAAAGAAGTCTTTGTGCAGTCATGACACTGCTACAAGTGCAGCTATTGGAGATTAGGGATTCATGCTTGAAACCCTAGAAAGAAAACTCTAGTCATACAAGAATTTTCTCTATAAATATATTTTGGTGAAGGATAAAAATATGAAACTCAGATATGCTAAATATGATATGTTTATATACCTTTTTGTAGGAGTTTCAGCCCCAGATTCCTGTACTTAGGAGATATGATCCCTCCAATACAACATTCCAACCTCTTCTAGGATTCAGTCTTAAACATGTGACCTAGGGAGAAATTCTATATCTCAGGATAGGAATATACAAATAAAATTTTCTAAGATTTTTTAGGAAGGGCACATAGTGTACTTTTTTTGGCGCGATTTTTAGAACCCAAATTTGAACAATGACATGTGGAAGTCCATACAAGTTCACTATACTTAACCGATCCATAAATAGGTCACCTTGGGAAACCTAGCACAAGTAGCACTTGGTGAATTAAATTTTTCTATAACCCATGGGGTTGTATAGAGGACATACCAGGCTACCTTGGGATGAAGTTTCAGACCTTTATGAGCATAAATTTTGGAGATACATCAGAGTTATGACCAAATAATTTAACAAAAGAAATTGAAGAAACTAGGGCATCAAATATTTTGCAGTTTTGTCCATGAATTTGATAAAGGAGTATTTTGATAAAATATTCTTTATAAGGTGCATATTTCTAGCTAATCATATATTCAAGTCACCAAAGTTGAAAAATTAGGGTTTTTCTATCAAACCCTAAGTCTACTAGAAGCAGTCTTCCAAATAAACATTGAATCAAGCATCCAGTTGAAGAAATATTTTTGGAGATGGAGACTTTTGGGCATTGAAGTATAGAGTGTTGTTGTAATATCATAGATCACATGGGGTTACCAATAATACACATTAATAACATATATACATAACAGAGACAAGAGACAAGAACAAGTAAGAAGAATAATATATTATATTGTAGTGAAAGGGTCCATACAATACAGAGAACTGAACTGAGATCTCATCTAGCTCAACAGCCTAATATATATGAATTACAAACAGTTACAAATAACTACCTGTCGGTTTGGTGAACTGACACGACCTTATGTGGCTGACCTAACCTCTAATTAGTCGGCTGACCGACTTAGTCGGCTGATTGACTAAGTCACCTATCGTTCAAGTCGACTTACCGACTTGCTCCTCCAACATCTCCCCCACAAACAAAACGTTTCTTCGTCTCGAAGAAACAAGGAGGTACAAAAAAATTTCTTCCCCTATGCTTAGGTGGTTATTTCTGTGCTTGGTCTTCATGGGCTGTGAAGTTTGATTGTTGGTATTTTCTGCACACAGACTTCGACAATTGCTTCAGCTGTCACTGCCAGCTGATGTTGAAATGCTGTCCAACTTTGTAGTATTTTTTGGATGTCGATTGTTAATGTAGTCAGAATTGATAATATCGACATATTTTTTTGAATGGAAAATTTTGCTATCTTCTCCATGTCAGGACCCATAAACTGGTCCTTTTCCTCCTCTGTCTCAAAAAGTTGTCTCATCTGCGGGTAGATGATGTCTAATTTTTCTAGATTTGGAATTGCTTGTTGCACCCACTGGTGTGCTTATCGTTCGTGCTTCTACAATTTGGCTGTTTCGAGCATTATTTGATTTTCAATTGTGCTCCTGAGTTCTACGTCTGTGATTTTTCTATTTTCGAACGCTTGGATTTCTTGTCGGCTTTGTCGAACTTGCTGATAGACTTGCCCATAATATGCTGGCCAATCTCTCAGTACTTCTTCTGTAATGACCGACTCCTCCATGTGATCTTGTAGTACCTTGTATGCTTTTGCAAAAGTTGTGTGCTGTTGTGTCAACAGTTGAACTGTTTCTTCTTTTTGCTCTTCTTTTGTATCCTTCTTTTGTGCCTCTAACGCCAACACCATGCTCTCAAGTAGCTTATAAGCCTTTTCTAATGGCTTGTCGGTGTCGACCTCTATCAGACCTGGTATCACAGATTGCACTAAGTTTCTGCATTTATTCAAGTACTAGACTTGTTCTTTTTCGTTCTCATCGAGCTCCCTACATCTGTTCTAGCTCCTTGTTTTTGCTTCGATTTCCAGTGGTTCCAAGAGTTTCCCTGATTCTCCATCCCTCAGTTTAGTTGGATCGACTGTAGTGGTCGACCCAAGTAGACTGATGTGGACCATTGTCATTTGGCTTTGATGGTCCTTTTTCTTTTTGTCTTTCTTTCTTTTGTGATTTTGCTGCTCCGCTTGCTTTGGACCTTGTGTACCTGCAACAGTCAAAATTGGATTGTCTGGTTGCTGGCTAATAGTGGTTGATGGTATTTCTAGTTGGGTTGGCTAGATAACTGCTACAGTTGGTTGGTTGGATTCAGAGGGTCTAGATGTGGGTGCAGTTGGTGCTAATGGTTATGGTGGAGCTAGTTCAGGTGCAGTTGGTTGGATTAGAGACTTTGTGTGGTGAAGCGATGGTGATGGTGTTGGTGAATGGTCTGGGGTGATTGGATTAGTGGAGATATCGTCGGGTGAGGGGTCGTGGATTTGTGGAGTTGATTTTTCCTGGAGGTTGAAGAACAATTCCTCTATTTCTCGACTTATGTCATCCATGTCCTCTCCTTCCTCATCTCTGGTTGGTTCATTGGCTGGTAGGTTCAGTTTGGGGTCAGTCAGAATGATAGATGTGGTCCGACTTGTGACTACTTTAGCTTCTTTGTTGGGGTTTCTCTCACATGTCGAACTCGCAATTGCAAAATCCCTCAGCCTCTAAAGTATTTGGCCATGTTGGGGAGCAGTCAGTCTCGATCCACCAACTTCAAACAAAGGGGCTTTGGTGGTGAGCTTTTGAACCGACGTGAGTAATTCAGGAAATTTTTTAATGTATGCCTAGAGGTATCTCTCATGGTTTAAATTTTCCTTCATGGTCTCAGACATAGCATTCTTGCATATGTCGAGTGGGCTTATGGAAGGCTATTTTGGAATTAGCTCTTGTGTGGTTTTGGTCAGAGATGGGGGTGGAGGTGTAGACACAAGATCCACAACATTTTCAGTCGTCGAAGTGTTTGTGCTTTTTTCCCTCTTTGGCTAACATTGTTATGCCCCTGCTTCGACAAATCTTTGGAACTATGTTTCCACCAGCACTTTGTTTGTTGCAGCATCTTCTATAATGTCGCATGCCGTGGCTTCCAGTTCTTCCTTGTCTTCTGAGGACTCTGGAATGATAATCTTGCGCTTACCTTTCCCTTGCTCATGTTCTTGTGTTTTCTTCCTTTTTCTTGAGGCTGCTATCTCCTTCAAAAATTTGGTTATGTTTTCTTTGGTGACAACATACTTTGGATCTTTAGTGTCTATTTCTCCTCCCTAGTCTTCAGTTGAGACCAAGATTTCTTCATCTGGATTGGTTACCAGTTGTTGTGTTTGTGTCTCTTCCCTTTGTGTTTTCGGAGGTTTGATTACAATTTGTAGTCGGTCGGTGCCTTCGACCGGCATCTCCTCTGACACAAATGTGTTGATGTATAGGTTGAGCTCGTAATATTCCTCCTTCTCCTGGTCTGTCAGTGGCTCTTCTATCAAGAAATTTATTTCTTTTTCCCTTGCTGGTATTGACAATTTTGAACCTGCCTATCGAGCTACCTCTCGAAAAATATCTTAAACTATCAGGTAATAGTCGAGAGATCTCACCTTTGCCTTGGCACCTTGCATGTACCATATCGTGGTATGGTCGAGTTCTAACTGGATGTGGGAATTTTTAGGCAAACTTTGTCTAGTGTTCTGGGGCACCCTCCATCTGGTCGTGTGGACTTTCAGCTGTTGGAACCAGTTTTCGAACAACACTTTTTCTGTTTGTAAGTTCTTTGAGTGTTCCATTATGGGAGAACAGTTTGAATCTCCACATATGAAATTTTGTTGGTTCTTGAAATTGCTTATCCCCGACAGGGAACAAGGAGTACATTACTATCCATAACATTAGGGATGGAAACCTGATAATTCCTCTCGACTCCTGACATTTTTCGTAGATTCCTTTGAGCATGTCGGTGACATACTCATCCCATCTGTATATCTTTCATGTGTGGGAAATGGTATCCACTGCCTCCAACATATCTAGTTTGAGGTCACTTCCTCGACCTGTCGGTGTAAGTGCAGTGGCTATGATTTTGGACACTATTTGTGGTGTTCGAGTTTGTATTTGGCTAATCATTAGTCCTTTGGAGTTTTTTCCTAATGTTGATCCGGTTAGCTCTTCTACCAACCCTTCCTTGATTCTGACTGGTATTGGTTCACCTTGGTTTGATAACCTAGTCAATTTGGAAATTACTTCCATAGAGATTTCAACCGGTTGGTTGAAGTAAAATCTACCGTTATGATATGGGCTTATGATAAATTTCACCGCTATTTCCTTTGTGCCTCCAAACCTGGCCATGATTGACGCATTGATGTAGTTTACAATGGTATTGTGGTTTATTTTGTCTACAGCTTGTGTAGGCTTTTTGTCAACATAATCCCACTCTTTAATCTTAGCCAATAGTTTCACTCATGAGCCCTCCTGAACCTTAGCGTTCTTGATGAGTTTGAGTCTCCTCATCAATGGTGTCTCTATGGTCTATAGTTCTTTAGCCTTGGCTGCAGCTCTATTTTGTTTAGGTGCCATCTTGTCAGTCTACTGGTTAATTTTTCTTCGGTATTCTTGGTTTTCAGTCATCTGGTTGCTAAGTTGCTCTCTCTGTTCGGAATGCTGTAAATGATCATTTAGCAGTTCAGTATTTATAATTGATGCATTTGACGTTTTTGTCGATGGGCGTATTAATGGCGGACGTGATGGTCTAGCATGAACACTTGAGTTTGCATTAATGGTGATTTGATTTTGTCGTTCGTAGTCATGAAGGCGGGATGGGACTTCCGAGGTCGTTGGTCGATGTCGATTATGGGAGCATTTAATGGGCCTGATGTCAGTTGTAGTATTGGTGATTTCCTGTCATATTATTTTATGTTTTTTGATCTTGGTTTAGTTTTTGGATTTTCATATTTTAACCATTAACAAGTTTCTGAAATACTATTCCTTGTGACGTCCTTAGTCGGACTGATCCGTTGGCATGTATCTCTTCGACAACATAGGGCCCCATCCATTTTGTATGTAGCTTTTTGGGTCTAGTAAGGCAAGGTCTCCCACCGACAGGTTTTTGTTTTTGATGTTTCAGTCGTGCCATGCCTTCCGTTGTTGTTTCTGGATTTTCTGATGTTGTAACGCGATTAGTCGGTGTTCTTAAAGTTTACTCAGTTGCAATAGTCAATCCTTTCTTCCTTGTTTGACATTGACATGCAAAATTTCTGCGATAATAGGTGTCTGTTGTCGAAAGTGTAGAGGAACTAGTGCTTCCTATCCATAAACTAGTCAAAATGATGTTTGGTCGGTTGAAACCTTATATGTCGTTCTGTATACCCACAGTACTGCAGGTATATTTTCATCCCAGTCATCTTTGTCGATGTTACATATTTTTGTTAATCCTTTTGTTAATGTCTTGTTAAATGCTTCAATTGCTCCATTCGACTGAGGGTGGTAAGCTGTACTCCATCGGTGGTCGATTTGGAATTGGTATGTTAGTGTTTTAATAGTTTTATTTATGAAGTGTGTTCCATGGTCACTGATTAGGGTTAATGGACATCCAAATATGGTAATGATATTCTCATAGATAAACTTAGCAGCTATCTGACTGGAACATGTGTTGTCTAGTTCTGCCTCTGCCCATTTGGTTACGTATTTGACTGCAGTTATTATGTACCTTGCACCTGTTCTTTTTACTGGTATAGGAATTGGTCCTATGAAGTTGATGGCCCAAATTTCAAATGTCAAACTTGGGTTTACTGATATTAGGGGCATTTCTGTACTAGGCAGGGGTCGACCCAGCCGTTGACATCTGTCACATTGGCTTACAAAATACATCTGTGTAGAGGCTTATTTATGAGGTATTTTAGTGCCTGATGGTCAGTGTAAAAGATAAATGGATTAGCTAGTAGATAGTGTCGATATTTTTGTACTGCAAAGACCATTCCTAATGCTTCTCTTTCGGTTGTTGAATAGTTTCTTTCAGCTTTGTTTAGTTTCCTGCTATTGTAAACTATAGGATAGTCCATTCCATCATCTCCTGGCTGAGTTAGGATTGCTCCTATTGCTAGGCCTGATGCATCGATGTGAAAATGGAATTTGATCGACCATTTTGGAAACCTTAGGATGGGTGCTTCGACTAGATTTATTTTTAGTTTTTCGAATGATATGTTGCACTCCTTTGTCCAGTTAAATTCCTGGTCATCTCTTAGCAATTCTTCCAATGGGTATGTCATGTCTGAATAATGTCTTATGAATTTTCTATAGTATCCTGTATGACCAAGTAGTACCCTGACTTGTTTTTTATTCATCGGAGGTTTTAAGTCGAGGATGATTTTTATTTTTGCAAAGTTGACTTTAATACCTTCTTTACAGACAATGTGTCCTAATAGTATTCCTATAGGAGTTATAAATATGCACTTCTTGATGTTTAGTGATAGTTGGATCTGTTGATAGCATTCCAGCATAAGTCTTAGCCATTTACAATGGTCCTTTAGTGTAGAGTATATTGTCCAATCGTAGAAATATACTACCATTGTTTTGTAAATGTATTCCTGAAATGTTTTAACCACAATCCTTGAAAAGACTGTAGGTGCATTTTTAAGTCCAAAAGGCATAACCCTGTAAGCAAATGAGCCAAATTCACATACGAATGTTGTTTTTTTTCTGATATTCTTTGGCTATTGGTACTTGATTATAACCTAAGAATCCATCTGTAAACGAATAGCATTCATGTCCTACTACCTCATTTAAGATTTCATCTACATAAGGAGTTGGAAATGGGTCTGTTAATGTCAATTTATTGAGTTCATTGAAGTTGACACAGATCCTTAGCTTGGTTGGATCATGTTTCTTTGGTTGAACCACCATTGGACTTTCCCATTCTGATTGGTCAATAGGGTAGATGATCCCTGATGCAAGCATGCTATCAATCTCTTTCTTGACTATCTATTTGTATTTATGAGGTAGTTTATATGGTCTTTTCTTGACAGGTCGAACATCAGGTTTAATGTCAATCTTCATTTCGCCCATTTCATACTAGACCTTTAAGATCATAGTCTCTAGCAAATACATCATGGAATTATTTTAGTAGGTTTGTGATCTCTGTTGTTTGTGCTTCAGACTAGTAGTCTCCAATTTTTGCTATTTTTGGGCGATCATCATTTGATATGTCGAATTCTCTAATTTTGACTTTAGCATCTAGCCATTCTGGTGCTTTAGCTTCATTGATTGGTTAAATTCCTTCCTTAAATTGTGAGAATGTGGTAGGGAAGTCTGTTGCAGTCATTCGGTCGGTATCCTCCTTATCGGTTGTTTCAACTTTGAGTACTGTGCAAATAGGTTTGGTCATTTCGACATGGTTTGATTTCCATCTAAAGATTTTCCCTTCTGAATTTTCATTTTCCAACTGTTGTCTTATTGACTGTGGTATTGTCCTAGTTTGTATATTGTTACAGTTTATTTTCGGTCGGTTGTCCCTTAGGGTTTTATTTTCTGTCGATTGTACAAATGCTTTGATCTATTTTGGAGTTTCGACCAAATTCTCATTTTTGGGTTCAAAGTTGAAGTCTTTGATAAATTTTTCTTTGAGTTCATGCCATAGGAATGTTTCACCCTGAGCTTCTTCCATATTGTACCATTTGTTTGGTAAGTCAGCGAGTGTTGATGGAAATAAGTGTGGCCATGTACACTCATCTTTATATCCAAGTTTTCTCCATTCTTTTTCACATGACTTTATATGGTTTTCTGGATCCTGTCCTTGGGTAAATATAGGTATCTAATCCTGGTTGGTTAACTTCCTTCCTCCAAATATTTCTACGAAATAAGTCAAAGATATTGTCCATGTCTGTAGTCTTGACTAATGGGTATCCCACCATCTAGTAGCTTTCCCTGTAAAAGTTTCTACTAAACTTTGTAGTCAGCCATGTTCACCAATGTTCCTAGATACTTGCTCTACATGCATAACTAGTGATTCTCTTTCTTTATACCTTGGGATTTTTGTGGTATTTATATTTGTTGGTTGCAAGGTAGGATATTCCCTAATTTTCTTCTCAAATATTTTTGGGATGCTGGACACCACAAAGCATTGTCTGACTGGTTTCTTCTGTACTTTTTGAATGGTAGAGCATCCTCTTTGTTTTGTTTCATAGTTTTCAACCTCCCAATCATATAGTTCTGCATCTGAATTGTATCCTAGTGAGTATTGGTTTCCTAAGTAAAGTTCACCATATGTATTAGGTTTTGTGTAATCTTCATTATTTTGTATCTGATATAGTTGTCAGATATCAACTTCTTCATCAATTGGTTCTATCCAAGGTTCTCCTTGGGATGGATGAATAGGTACTATGACTTTTTGTCCATTCCTCTTTAATTTTATTATTTCTTTGTCCAAGGATATCGAGGCTTCCATTTTTCTCCCCCAAGGTCAACCTACTAACACTAGGAAGGAACTGGATCCTTCCTTAGGGTCAATAATTTCGAACTCAACTTTGGTCTAAATACCTTTTATCATTGTGTCGACATTATTTGAGACTCCAATAGGTTCAGTTAGGCCTTGGTCGGCTAGTTTTAGGTATATACCTGATTCATATAATCGAGGTCTGCCTAACTGTTCCCATGTGTCTTGAGTCATAATATTTACCTATGATCCGAAATCGAGTACAACTTGTCGAACATGGTATCCTTCAATTTCCAGGTCGACAAGCGGCTTGGCATCACTTTTATCTTTTTGGTTTAAGATGCAGATATTCTTTGTTTGTTTTTCGGTGTTTCTGTTGTGTTTTATTTTATATAGTAAGTTGATGAATTGCGATATTTTTTTATCTTTTTGTACCAACTGTATTAGCTCTTTTACTGTGTCTTGTCGATCATCATCTTCTTCTTCCTGTCGAGCAAATTCTCTAAATATATTTGTTGCATTTTTATATATTTGTTTTTCTTTAATTGAGTTAGGATAAACATTTTTCTTTTATCTTGCTTATTTGAAGGTTATCATTCCCAGTTTTCATCCCTTGTCGGGTTGCGATATGTAAATTCTTTGTATTGACAATATCATGTTTTTGAACACATGACAAGACATTAACATTTTTCTTTTAATTTATTTTTTCAAGCATAGTAGGGAAATCCTCTAATGAGTGATCCCCTACTCCACAACTAGTACATAATTTTAGGTCAGTCATGTCCTTGTATGGATAGTCTGCATATCGGTGTCCCTCCTTGTAACATGTGAAACATTGGATGGGCCGACGTGGTCAGTTGTCTCGATTCCTAGAGAATCGACCTCGACTTCCATAGTCGCCACGTCAGTTGTCAAACCGGTGTTCGTACCGATGACCTTCGTACCTTTGATTATTTTGGTCGTTTTGTGCATTGTTTCGTTGCTCATTGTTCTGTACAACTGCGTTAGTCTGATATACTGCCTGATAATTTTGTCGATTCTTGAGATTCAGGTGGCAGTCGAAAGTGTTATGATTTTTAGTTTCATAGATTGCACACCATGATGCTTTTCCATTCTTCATGTTGAATGGGAAATATTTTGTGGTATGCTCTCCATGCTCCTTGAAGATGTCACAGAAACATTTTGTTTTCAAAAATCAAACATATTGTCGGCTAATGTCCTGTCGACAGTTGTCCTTTGAATGTCCAGCCGTCGAGCATTTCGTGCACAAAATATCCTGACTCTTAAGGTTTAGCTCTTTTAGAGATTTCTACATGATCTTAGTTGTTCCTCCAGTTTGTGATCCATGGAATATGCTAGAATGTCTTCATCCATTTCTACTTGTAGAGATTTCGTAAGCACATCTTCATAAGTTTTGAATGTCTCCAAATTGATGTGTCGACAAATTTTCTGTGACATACCTGCAAGAAACCATTGGATTAATAGTTTCTCATCAATGACATAATCCAATTGGTTGAGAAGGTCTTTCCAACGTTTGTCGTAGTCGCGGATAGTTTCTCCTAGATTTTGTGATGTTGTCTTTAATTTCTTTGCTGCCAGATGTTTTGCATATAGAGTTTTAAAGAACAATAAAAATTGTGCTTTGACTGCGGCTTTAGTTGCTCGAGGAGTTCTCTTAGAAAAGGTCATACACCATGTTAATGCCCTTTTCCTTAAGGCACCGGTGAACTGTGCCATCTGTTTGTCTTCATCTGTAACATGGTTTGCCTCCCAAGTCGACTCACAGATGAACCAATGTTGTTTGGGATCCTTGTTGCCCTCATATGGAGGGATGTGCGTTGACCCGTGACCCATGTTGGAGTCAATATCATTGTATTCTTTAGGAGGTGGTAGTGTTGCGGGTGGTGGTGGGGATAGTGGGGTATTTTGTTTATTCTTCTGTGCAGAACTGTTGTAGAAAAAAATATCGTTTTCATCGTTCTTCTTAGTTGTCGTTTCTTCTTCGACAAGCAGTCGGTCGGGGTTGACTTCTCCTGTCGATGTCCAACTGCAATTATTTGTCTGCAGCTCCAAATTTTCTATATCTTCCAAAGCTGTATTTGGCAGGGGGGGTTCTTCTTCGTGTGTAGGGTAAAGTAAGTGGATACTTTGGTTGGAGGGTAATGCTTGAAGCGTGACCCAATTTCCTTCTTCTGGTCGACAGATAAGTAGATGATTATCATCATTTCTCTCGTTGTCTAGTTGGCTCCAAATACCAAAGTCACCAGCTCCTATTCTGAGGTCCTCTTCGACAATGGTTTGTATCTTGGTACTCGGATTCGTCGGAGATAGAGGTCTTACCTCCTGAAGAACTTCTAATTAGAGAGCTTCTCGTTGCTCTATCCACAAATATTCTTCCTTAGGGGATGCTTCTTCTTCCACACCTTCTACATGTCGGTCATGACTTGAATCTGGTGGATTTCTCTCTTGGTCTGTCACCCCAGTGCTCATTCCTATTTGTAGTGCTATGGCTCTTTCTCTTCTCTCTTCCCTTCTTTGCAGCCTCTTCTCCCTCTCTATTTTCTGAAATTCCGTCGTACCTTTATATGACACTGTCCTTTCAATTTCCCTTTTAGGTCGACTTTTCATTGTTGGTGAATGGTATCTCTTTTAGTCAACTAGAATCCTCTCTACTTTACCCTGACATATGACCAGCTACCCCCTCATTGCCTACCCGACGCTTTAGAAAGCCCGGATAGTTCTGTTCACTTGCTTAGGAAGTATTCCCACTCCCTTTCGGCAATGAATTTCTCCCATTTATTTTGTTTCTCTTCCTAGTTAGTATTTTGTGGTGGTTTTCATAGTAATGGACGAGGTTCAACAATATGACCCACTCCTTTCTCAATCAGGAATTTGAACAACAAGGTCGGTAAGGAACACAAGAATTGTTCAATGAGGTCTGTGTAGAATTTCTTCTTGATGGTTTCCACTGAAGTTATTTAGCTTCATTGATTGGTCGAATTCCTTCCTTAAATTATGAGAATGTGGTAGGGAAGTCTGCTGCAGTCATTCGGTCAGTATCCTCCTTGTCAGTTGTTTCAACTTTGAGTATTGTGCGAATAGGTTTGGTCGTTTCGACATGGTTTGATTTCCATCTAAAGCTTTTCCCTTTCGAATTTTCATTTTCCAACTATAGTCTTGTTGACTGTGGTATTGTCCCAATTTGAATATTGTTATAGTTTATTGTTGACCGGTTGTCCCTTAGGGTTTTGTTTTCTGTCGGTTGTACAAATGCTTTGATCTATTTTACAATTCATTTTGGGGTTCAATGTTGAAGTCTTTGATAAAATTTTCTTTGAGTTCATGCCATAGGAATGTTTCAGCCCGAGCTTCTTCCATATTATACCATTTTTTTGGTAAGTCAAGGAGTGTTTATGGAAATAAGTCTGGCCATGTACGTTCATCTTTATCCAAGTTTTCTCCATTCTTTTTCACATGACTTTATATGGTTTTCTAGATCCTATCCTTGGGTAAATATAGGTATATGGTCCTGGTTGGTTAACTTCTTTCCTCCAAATCTTTCTACAAAATAAGTTGAAGCTGTTGTCCATGTCTGCAGTCTTAACTGATGGGTATCCCACCATATAGCAGCTTGTCCTATAAAAGTTTCTACTAAACTTTTTAGTAGGCCATGTTCACCAATGTTCCTAGATACTTGCTCTACATGCATAACTGGTGATTCTCTTTCTTTATACCTTGGGATTTTTGTGGTATTTATATTTGTTGGTTGCAAGGTAGGATATTCCCTAATTTTCTTCTCAAATATTTTTGGGATGTTGGACACCACAAAGCATTGTCTGTATGGTTTCTTCTGTACTTTTTGAATGGTCCAGCATCCTCTTGCTTTTGTTTCATAGTTTTCAACCTCCCAATAATATAGTTCTGCATCTCAATTGTATCCTACTAAGTCTTGGTTTCCTAAGTAATGTTCACCATATGTATTAGGTTCGGTGTAATCTTCATTATTCTATATCTGATATAGTTGTCGGATGTCAACTTCTTCATCAATTGGTTCTGTCCAAGGTTCTCCTTGGGATGGATGAATAGGCACTATGACTTTTTGTCCATTCCCCTTTAATTTTATTCTTTCTTTATCCAAGGATATCGAGGCTTTCATTTTTCTCCCCCAGTTTCGACCTACTAACACTAGGAAGGAACTGGATCCTTCCTTAGGGTCAATAATTTCAAAGTCAACTTTGGTCGATATACCTTTTATCGTTGTGTCGACATTTTTCTAGACTCCAATAGGTTCAATTAGGCCTTGGTCGGCTAGTTTTAGGTATATGCCTGATTCATATAATCGAGGTCTACCTAACTGTTCCCATGTGTCTCGAGTCATAATATTTACCTGTGATCCGAAATCGAGTACAACTTGTCGGACATGGTATCCTTCAATTTCCAGGTCGACAAGTGGGTCGACATCACTTTTATCTTTTTGGTTTAAGTTGTAGATATTCTTTGTTTGTTTTTTGATATTTTTGTTGTGTTTTATATCCAAAGTGGAAGTTTCATATCTAGATGGAGATGAAGACAAAAGAAAAGCACAAGAAGAACTTTGTCAAAATCAAGAGGGAGTCTACCAAACTTACAAGATACGTGTTTTTGTTTTATTTGAGTTATTACAATGTTTAGATGATATTGTTCATGCACGTGTGATTTATGGTAGTATGCATAATGCTAATCATACGTTTGAATTTAACCTACATGAAATATCATGTGATGAATACTCATTGAAGAATACTTCAACCTTTGTTACAAGGTTAAAGACAAGGAGTCAAATTATGCTACACCTCACATGATTGTATTAAAGATTTTCAGATGGACTTTACATCAAGATGACCTTTGCGATAGAGGGAGTAGTGTGTTCCATAAGTTGAAGAAGGATGATGTAGATAGTGCCATGATTACTTGGCCATATTTTCAGATGGATTTGACATCAATATGACCTCCATAACGAAGGGAGAAGTGTTTTCTAGAAGTTGAAGAATGATGATTCAGATAGTGCCATGAGGGCTTAACCAAATTGTCAGATGGACTTAACATCAATATGACCTCCATGACAGAGGGAGCGGTGTGTTCTAGAAGTCAAAGAGGGATGATGGGGGCAGTTCCTTGATGACTTGGCCAGATTGTCATATGGACTTGACATCAAGAGGACCTACGTGATGTATGCGCTAAAGAGGGATAATGCACATTAGACATACATTCCCCATAAGTTCTATGATGACTTGGCCATGGGTGAAATACTTATGGACATAAAAATGTTGAGTTGGTTCTTATCCAACACCTTGTGATGGGGTGGAAATATCCTCTCATCCGATGATGGGGTGATTATATTAGATACAATAACCTGTGGTGTGGTGGTGAGATCCTCTCATCCTGCGACAATATGATGATATTAGATGCAACACCCTCTGATGGGGTGGTAATATCCTCTCATCCTACAACAGGATGATGATATTAGATGCAACACCCTGCGACGAGGTGGTGAGACCCTCTCATCATGTGATGGGATGATGATCTTAGATGCAACACCCTATGACGGGGTGGTAAGACCCTCTCATCCTGTGATGTGATGATGATCTTATATGCAACACCCTGCAATGGGATGGTAAGATTTTCTCATCCTGTGATAGGATGATGATCTTAGATGCAACACCCTATGACGAGGTGGTAATATCCTCTTATCCTGCAATAGTATGGTGATATTAGATGCACCACCCTGCAACGGGGTCGTGAGATCATCTCATCCTATGACGGGATGGTAATATCCTCTCATCCTGCGATGAGCTGATGATCTTAGATGGAACACCCCGTGACAAGGTGTTAATGTCCTCTCACCTGTGACAGGATGATGATCTTAGTTGCAACACCCTGTGACAAGGTGGTAAGATCCTCTCATCCTGCGATGGGATGATGATCTTAGATGGAACAACCTACGACAGGGTGGTAATATCCTCTCATCATACAATGAGATGATGATGATTAGATGGAAAACCCTGCGACAAGGTGGTAAAATATACATTACAAGAAACATAAGGCAATATAATTATTTGGAAACAAGAATATGCCGAGAAACAAGACTCGTACATTGACAAACAAGACTCGTATATAGAGATTATTGGTGAAAAACAAGAACAAAGATAGAAAGAATCGTCCATTGACGATTGGATTAATCTTTGATTTTAAATAATCATGTTAATGTTTATGTTGAAGTATGTGTTTTATTAAGTGCATATGATTCAAAGACAAAGAACTATGAAGACCTCCCATAATGATTTGGAAGGGTGAATGTTTTCAGAAGTTAACAAAATGGTATCATTCAATAGAGTGAGAAGCTCATCAACCACAAATCGCCAAAATCTATACACAATGGCAAAATCTTATTGGAAAATACAACAAATATTTGAATAGTTGTGATAAAAATGCCTATCAAGATAATTAGGATAATTAGGCATAGGCATATGTTTTTATAATTTTTTCTTAAATATAATATATATTTTATAAACTTTAAATTTCATATATATGAAATTTATTTTAATTTTATGTATTAGATTACAAATTTATTATTGTTATGATTAAGTGGTCTAGTGAAAGCATTTTGTTGTTTACTCACGAGGAATTATGGTGAGATCTGTTTTATAATTTCATATAATCTCAAAATGGAGGAATTATGCCATGAATTTCTATCTACAGGAAAATGAGGCATATCGAATAATTACATCGATAAACATTTTTATTTGAGATTTTGGGTGGGCTACGACCTATGTTTTTTCATCTACGGATGATGATAAGACAAGTGTACTATGATGTGTGATGTGTATTCTACAATGTCTTCTTGGTAGATGGTGAGAAGTGAGAACCTTCGAAATTTGTAGTTTTTTGTATATACAATAATGAATGTATTGGTATACATTTTCATATAATAACAATGTGATTGAATGCTCTTGCATTTAAATGAAATTTAGATGTTTAGCTTTAGACTTCATTTAATTGATGTACATTATTTGTTGAATTGATCATATTGTTTAAAAGAAATGAATTCTTATGTTTAATCATTTATTGGTTTAATCGGTTGTTATAAAAAAATTAGTTTGAGAAGAGTAGGTTTAATATTTACTTGATTTTTTGTTGTTTTTTATTTATAACTTACCATTATGGAGCTAGGCACCCAAATAATACAATCTAGCGATTTCTCATTTTGAAACCTAGTTGTAATTTCTAGTTTTGAACCTAGTTATCCCAGGGAGCTTCAAATCCTTTTATACCAAGTGTGCAAAAACAAGATAAGGACAGTGCACTAAAGTGTGAAAATGATGAGGTATAATTTTTTTTGTTAGTTTGATTGAGAAACCCATCTTTTTAAACTATGTCACGTGATAGATGTAATATCCCTTGAGGAAAATAGACATTGACTACTAGAAAATGCCCCTAGTTACTTTTGAAATTTAACTAACTCTATATTAATTTCATTGGCCATATTTAGGGGGCTTAATCACCTGCTCTTGAGATATTTTGAAAGACCTATTTACATTTTGAGCTCAAGATCACTAGAATCATAAGTCATGTATTTTATTTTTTCACAAAAATTACTGTGCACAAACATTACGTGATTTTTTTACATTGTTGTTTATTGAAGTAAAATTATACACCATTGTTGCACCATTTACACACTCCTTCACCTTTCTCCTTGTATGCCCATGTGAACAACTAGATAACATAGAGGAATTCCAAGCACCTAGATAGTCTCTTAGGATTTACAACCACCTAACCTCATTTATATTAGGCTCATTGTTACTAGAGTCACTTTCTATTATCAAACCTACATTGAAATTTACTCCATCTAATAATATGGTAATTATTCATATCATTGTCTTAAAATTTAATGTATCATGTTATGCCATTTGAATTAAAGAACATTGTATCACATAAAATGGATTAATGTATCACTTTATTGTTAAGTTTAATATATTTCAAGACACGTGAGTTCGTTTAATTTTTAACACAGATTTTAATCAGAAATATCAACATACAAATTAATAAAGCTAGCCTCGACACACATGGATGACTTGGAGAATGTATAGCAACATCCTCTTCCTCGACACACAAGGCTCCACTCACCAAGTTTCCCTAGACTCAGTAGGGTAGCCTTGACACACAAGGTTGACTTGGAGAATGGCTCACAATGTTGAAAACATCAACACTCCCTCTCAACGAGGGAGATATTCTCTGTCATGCCAATATTGTCTTAGAACTACACTAATTTCATCAAGGATAGAGGCTTGGTTAACACATTTTCTATTTGTTCAGCTATCGAAATGTACTGTAGTCTCACTGCACATCTATGGAGCATATCTCTGATGAAGTGGTATCTCATCTCAATGTGATTTGAACTGTCATGGAAGACCATGCATTCTGAGAGATTCAGACAGCTTTGGTTATCACAATGAATGATAGTCATATCAAACATCTCGCCAAACAACCTGGCAAGTATATTTCTAATCCACACCACTTCTTAACATGGATCATTGGTTTCTATATATTCCACCTTTGCAATACTTTGGGCTATGGAGCCTTGATTCTTGCTAGAATAGGAAATCATGGTTGAATCAATATTGAAACAATACACAAATGTACTCTTTCATTCCACTGCGTTGCTTGCCTAATTATAGTCAGTATATCCATGCGACATCACTGCACCACTAGAAGTGTATTTGAGCTCATAAGCGACCATGCCATGAAGACATCTAAGCACATGTTCGGTAGAAACCCAATGTATGTATCTTGGCTCAGACATAAACTGAATCAAAGCGTTCACTCCAAAACATATATCTGGTCTGTTATGTACTAAGTACATCAAGGAACAAATGAGTTGTCTATACATCATAGGATCCACCAGATTTGAACCATAATATATATCATGTAGATTCTTAAGGCTTGACACCATTGGTATGGACATGGACTTATAGTCCATCATCCCATATCTCCGTAGCACATCAACGGTATAATTTCCTTATGAGAGGAAAATACCATTTGTCCTCTTCCATACCTCTAGACCAAGAAAATAATGCACAAGACCCAAATATTTCCTATCTAACTTAGAAGTGAGGTCCCTTTTGCATCAATATATATGTTGTTCTTCCTCAATTTGGAACAAGTCATCAACATATAAAGCCAAGATCAATGGGTGGTTTTCAACAACCTTGAAGTACATGTTGGGGTCAACAACGTTCTTTGCGAAACTCAAGCTCTGAATATAACTTTCAATCCTTGAATAGCTTTACCTCGGTGTTTGTTTGAACTTGTACAAGGCCTTATTTAGTTTGCATACATGAGACTCCTTCCCATTAACTTAAAAACCCTATGGATTCTCTATGTACACCTCCTCCTCAACTTTTCCATTGGTGCATGAGGTCTTCACATCCATCTAGTGAATCTTCCATTCCAAAACTGCAACAAGGGAAATAATAGCTCTAATAAAGGTGTATCCGACCATGAGAGAAAACATATCATAATAATCTATCCCTTGTTTTTTATAGAACCCATAAGCCACATAACTTACCTTGTATTTCTCAATATTGTCTTCAGCTGCATGTTTAACCTTATAGATCTATTTGGAAGTCACCATAGAATATCCTTTTGGTATTGGGACCACTTCCCCCACATTTTTCTTTATGATGAATTGGTATTCTTCTGTCATGACATCTCTCCATTCTTGCTCCCTAGAAACCTCCCCATAGGTGGATGGATCTGCATCAATAATGTGGCTCATCAATGCCACATATCTCAAATATATCTGTAGTTTCCTACTCTCTCTAAATGTACTTGATGGAGCTTCATGCTTCTCTGCTTATTTTAGAGTTTATCATAACCAAACATGCATCCTTTAAGAAGGAGGTACATCTATAGGCCTCTTTATAGGATCTACTAGATCCACATGATCAACTCAATCTAAAGGCTCGTCAATCTCCTCTCTCTGAACATGTGAACTAGGAGAATTAGGAACTAGAGTATCTATAGTGGGAGACTCCTGTTCCTTCGTGATTATATCAAATGGTGACTCTCTAAAACATTGCAATGTTTCCTCCTCATGGAAAGTGTCACATCCTCTCCCCTCTACTCGCTAAGAGAGAGGATGGGACTACACTACTACTATCTATGAAACCGAGCATCTGGCCCCATGAACATAAACAAAAATTCATTGAATATAAAAAAATATGCAGATGCATAATGTATTAACATATAGCGGAAGAAAATACATTTCAACACATTCAATATGCTCATAATAATTCATAAAATAATTACATTGCAGAGAATATACAAGAGAGAACTTATCTTGAAAATGAGCTTCCCCGTAGCTAGCTATGTCACTGCAACGTTCCACCCAACCATAGGCCAGTTGTTCTCATCAATATATCAACACAACATCCACCCCCGATATGCACATGATTTCCACAGGGAACTAAGGAACAACAGGCTCATGCATAGCCAAAAAATGCACCAGGGTTTAACCAAGCCAATCTACAATTGGGTTTATCAGGCTGCTAAGGAAATGGAAAAGAAGAATTGCTAAGCTAGTGAGATCAACCACAGAGCTATGGACACCCTCACAAGATCTATCTAGCTTGGCCTCCACAATACCTACACACCCAACACAAGGAAGTATTCCCTTCACTACTACGCAGTCCCTTAGGTCATACCTTCCCTTCTAGTGCTCTTCAGGGTATGCATAGAAGAGTAGATAGCCCCTCTTGATCCTTTTGTGAGGTTCCTCTCTTCACTAGGTTTATCAATCCAATTTTGGGCCTCTTCCACTCCTAATTCTTACTCATAGTTCATACCAAAACAATGATGCACATAACAACAACACAAGTGTTGGGCATGAAGGAAAACACCTGCATGAAGGAAAACACCCTAGGAACCAAAAAATGAATTGGTAGAAGGGAAAACAACTCCAGGAGAGAAAATCGATTTCAACAAACATTGATGGACATTACAGGAGAAAAAATGACCTCTGCAAACCCCCAAATCATGAATCTCTTCACCCATCCTTTGCGCAACACAAAAAAAGACTTTCATCCATGGAGAAATGAGGAAAATGTAGGAAATGTTGAAATATTGGTCAATACTAAGGGGGGGGGAGGGGGGTGAATCAGTATTGAAACTTTTATCAATTTAAAAACCACTTTTAATTTACTCACTAAAACACATAATCAACAAGAACACACAGAACACAAATTTATCGTGGAAGCCCATTTGGGTAAACCACCAATACTTCCTATTACTGCAAAAATGTTATTTACAAATAGTTTTTGCTTGCTTCTATAGACAAGGATGGTATTACACCCTGTTTACCGGCAACTATTGGAAGGAGGCTACAACCCCCTATTTTTTCAGCTACAACTGATAGGATGCTACTACACCCTATTTACCAACTTCTGCTAGAAGGAGGCTACAACCCCCTGCAGGCATGTTTCCTGCCCTAGTGCCACCATAACAACCTAATATGTTTTTAGTAATATTCTAGATTCCTTTACCCTTCAATATATGTCACACTCACTAGTCTCTACTTCTTCTTCTATGATCTGGACCCCAGAGACAATTTCTCTCACTCATCCCTCTGTGTATAAATACCTTCGCGTTTCTTGTGGATGCATCTCTTCACCATTGCTCCATTTCATTCTTTGATTGTGCCTCTTCATGAAAACTCAGTTCCTCATTCTAGCACTGAGCCAATGATTCATCTACCTCAGTTGTGATTCTACAAAACAACTAAAACAATTCTCTATTAATCGATTTACAATTTAATCTTCCAGTCGTGTTCTTCTGCAATCTCTATTTCTGAAATCATCATAAGCCGTTGATATCATTTCAGTCTTTTTCCTGACTGTATATCTGAGATAAAAATCAGATAGTGGATATGTGACTTTTTCCAAATATCATTCCCTGATTTTCGCTTTCCGCACCAATCATTCCACACTGTTAATCTTCTTCGAGCTCTCCGTGACCATTTATCTAAGATGTAAATCGGATATCAGATATGTGACTTTTTAAGAATATCATTACGCGATTTCCTCTTTCCGAACCAATATTTTTCTACCGTCGATCTCGTTTGAGTGCTATCCTGACCATCGATCTTCTGGATTACGGATTATGAGTTTGTGACCTTCTCAACATGTCATTTCAATATTTTCGCTTTCTGCACCGTGGATCTTATGCGGATGTTTTCTGGACTGTCAATATTCCAAATTTTGGGTAGCATAACTGTGACATTTCTTAAAGTATTTTCACAATTCTTTGCCTTCTACTTTTCTTCTAAACCATTTATTTCTTTGCGGATTCACTCCTAGCCGTTGATCTACGATATAATGTGGATTGAAGATCCTCACTTTTATTTTTGCGGAAACCATTCACCACCGTATATTTCCTCGCAGAATCAATCCTAACCATTGTGTTGATGCCTGGAAAATTCCCAGTTATCAAGCAGTAGGGGTTCTCCCATGTGAACAATCCAAATTAGATCAGCGGTCGTTTTTTGTGGGGAATCCATCCGGTTCACGGTTCTGGATAACATAGATTAAATTATTTAATCTCTTACTGGTTACGACCTAGTCTATCATTTATATGGTTTTTGTTTAAAGAATGATATGCAAGTACCTGAGATAAATGCAGGTCTAATCTAGATCTAAAACTAAACTATTCTATCCCCGGCCAGGGAGCAAATTTAGAGTTCAGAGTAATATACTGTAAATACTCACAAAGTTCTAACAAATAGTCGTACTAACACAATAATCACATTCACAAAATAAATAATACCAGAGGTATCTCTAATATAATTAAACCATTTATTTGTCAACACAGACATTTATATAGACAATAGACATTCATGACCAAGGAAATAGTTCCAGGAGGTTAGAACAATATCTGTGTATGATGTACATAAGCGAGAAGAAAGAGTTCTACATTATGTATTCCACCCATTCTGATTAAATCTCTATGCAAGCCCTTTGTTCCAGCAAAATGATCCTTCTTATTAGCAAAGAGGTATCTCTTTTACAAAAGTAGTCCATAATTTTTTCACCAGGAAAAAAAATTCCTTTCACCAGGAAAAAAAATTCCTTTCTATGGTGCTTTTCACCCTTATTTATACTATCTCTGTCCATCACCCAGGAGATTCCCAGGCTTCTTATTTTCCCACCTGGTTGAATCTAACAGTTTCAAAAAAAAACAAAAAAAACAAATTACACAGGCATTTCCCTAATGGAAATACACGCTCCTTTATTTTTCCTGCATATTTGTATAACGAAATTGATTTTGATCATAGATCACAAATCCACCTGGGTCTCCTCCGTCTGACCCTGTCAGGTCTACAATATTTTGTAGCTCTGAAATATTTCATATTTTGTGCACATTTAATCCATGAAATCAACCTCAAACATTGATATAGATCAAACCTTGATCTTATCCATTGATAGATGTAGCCCTTTAACGAATTCCGTGGATTTCAAAAGTAAATTTCCCCATTCTTGTTGAATCAGCGGAATTTTTCTCTGCCGTAGATATGATATTAAGAAGATCTCCTCCATTAAAAGATGTGGCCCTTTAACCAATTTTGTGGATTTCAAAAGTTCATTAATCTGTGCATGTTGAATAAGCAAAATGCATGTCCTCCGTAGATTTGAATCCACCTTTGATCCTGGCAATGAAAAAATACAGGTCCTACCACATTCCACCGATCTGAGAAATTTATTTCATTCGCACAAGTTAAAACAATGGAATTCTTCAGGACCATAGATATGTATTTTCCATGAATCTCAATTGTTGATAGCTGCAACCTTTACCCAATCTCGCAATCGCTCACCCTAACTTGGTGAACCATAATACTTGCAAATATAAAGAAAACATCATGAGAGATATGTCTGTTCTTGAAACAACAATAATTTTCCAATGATACTACAACTAATCACCATATTTTCAATTGTAATTTAATGATATGTGTCAATTATTTAAACAGAACAAAAACATGATGATTAGCGCCCTGTTAAGCAAGAAAATTATTTAGTTAAAGTTTAGGGAGAAATATTTCTCAGTTTCCCCAATGGTTCATAGTAAAAAAAAAATAGAGGTTAGACAGTTCAGATCATCTCAAAGATGGATCGGGTCTGATTTGAACCATTAGATCATGCAACCTTGATAGCTCCTTTCGCCTCTACCCTTCCAAAAAGAGGAAATCGAGTTCACCAATTTTATCAAGTTAAAATTCTACTTTTTCGCCTCTGCATTTCCACTTCTCCACTTTCGGAAAGAAGAAAGTGGAAAGCACATTCAGCAATCTTCCATGAATTTAAAATTAAACCTTCTTCTTCCGCCCTTCCGCTAAGCAAAAATCAGAAATCGGATCTCCACCCTTTCCAACATTAAAACCTTACCTTTCTACTTTTTTCTTTTCTGCTTCCTCCTTTCCGAAACCTTTTGAGCCGTTGATCTATGCGGAAGTTTTCTAAACTATCAATCTATGTGGGAGTCAAAAATCAAGATTCCAATTTTTTCATGAACAAAACCTGCATTTTCGCCTTCGGCTTTCCACTTCCACCCTTCCGAAAAACGGGAAGTCAATCCTTTTCGAAATTAAACTTTTGTTTTTCCAATTCCACCCATCTGTAAAGAGAAAATTAGAAAACAGAAAGTCAATCTTTCATGAAGTTTAAACCTTAACTTTATGCTTCCTCCCTTTGTGGAAAGCGGAAATTGGAAGTCAGATTTTCCAATTTTCACGAAGTTTAAACTTTAACTTTCCACCTCTGAATTTTCTTTTCCACCTTTCTCAGCCATTTATTTGTGTGGAATCCTTCAGGACCATTGGATCTTTTCAGAAGTCAAAAATCGGGTTTATCCACTTTCCTCTTTTGGAAAGGATTGACTTCTGTCTTTCTGCTTTAGGGTCCCTCCTATCATTTTTTATTTTTACACTTGTTTCCCAACTCAGTTAAGTCCTCTCTGCATACTTAGTCTTTCCTAGAAACTTGAGCAAAAGGTTTTTCCTTAAGCCTGAAGTGTGATTCTGGTAAAAGAATACTTAGGCATGACCAAGAAACAAGACTTACAAGAAGATCCACTTTGATTTAAGATCAACAGGTGGGAATCGCTCCAATCAAGATCCAACGACCAAGAAATGGCGAGAGCAAAAGGGAGGAGTCAGAGAAGCCAAGTTTCTCTTATGAAAATGTTACAAACCTGATTTTTGACTTCCGCAAAGATCCAATGGTCCAGAAGGCTTTCGCACAAATCAATGACTCAGAAAGGTGGAAAAGAAAAGGCAGAGGAAGAAAGTTAAAGTTTAAACTTTGTGAAAATTGGAAAATCCAACTTTCGATTTCCACTTTCTGCAAAGGGCATAAGAGGAAAGGTGAAATTAGAAAGTTAAGGTTTAAACTTCTTGAAAGATTGAATTTATGTTTTCTGATTTCCGCTTTCTAGATGGGCGGAAGTGAAAAATCCAAAGTTTAATTTTGAATAGAATTGACTTCCTGCTTTCCGATTTCCGCTTTCCGAAATGGCGAAAGAAGAAAGGTGGAGGCAAAAAATGTAGGTTTTGGTCATGAACAAATTGGAGTCCCAATTTTTGACTCCCACATAGATCGATGGTTTAGAAAGCTTCCGCATAGATCAACGTCTCAGAAGGTTTTAGAAAGGTGAAAGCGGAAAAGCAGAAAAGCAAAAAGAGGAATGGTAAGGGATTTAACGTTAAAAAGGGTGGAAATCCACTTTCTGATTTCTGCTTAGAAAAAGGGTGGAAGAAAAAGGTTTAATTTTAAATTCGTGGAATATTGGTGAACGCGCTTTTCTCTTTCCGAATGTGCGGAAGCGGAAATGCGGAGGTGAAAAAGTAGAATTTTGACTTGATAAGATTGGCGAACCTGATTTTCTCTTTTTGAAAGGGTAGAGGTAAAAAGGAGCTGTCAAGGATGCATGAACTAACAGTTCAAATCAGACCCGACTCATATTTGAGATGATTTGAGCTGTCCAACCTCTCTTTTGTTTTTTACTGTGAACCATTGGGGAAAATGAGAAATATTTCTCCTGAAACTTTAACTAAATAATTTGCTTTCTTAGCAGGGCGATAATCATCATGTTTTTTTTCTATTTAAATAATCAACACATATCATTAAATTCCAATTGAAAATATGGTGATTAGTTGCAGTATCATTGGCAAATTATTGTTGTTTAAAGAACATACATATCTCTCATGATGTTTTCTTTATATTCGCAGGTATTATGGTTCACCAAGTTAGGGTGGGAGATTTCGATATCGAGTAAAGGTTGCAACTATCAATGGTTGAGATTCATGGAAGAAATAGATCTAGGGTCCTGAAGAATTTCATTGCTTTAACTTGCGCAAATGTAATAAATTTCTTAGATCGGCAGAATGTGGTAGGACCTACATTTTTCAATGGCCAGGATCAAAGGTGGAGTGAGATCTACAGTGGACGTGCATTTCGCTGATTCAACATGCAAGAATTAATGAAATTTTGAAATCTATGGAATTGTTTAAAGGGACACATCTTTCAATGAGGAGATCTAATCAAGATAATATCTACTATAGAGAAAAAATTTGTTGATTCAACAAGCATGGGGAAATGTACTTTTGAAATCCACAGAATTGGTTAAAGGGATACATCTATCAACGGCTGAGATGAAGGTTTTATCTAGATCAATAATTGAGGTTTATTTCGTTGATTGAATGTGCACGGAAGATGGAATATTTTGGAGCTGCGAAATCTTGTAGACCCGGCAAGATCAGACGAAGGAGATTTAGGAGGATTTGTGATCTACGATCAAAATCAATTTCACTATACAAAGATGCAGGGAAAATAAAGGAGCGTGTATTTCCATTAGGGCAATGCTTGTGTAATTTGTTTTATTTGTTTGTTATTGAAACCATTAGAATCAACTAGGTGGGAGAATAATAATCCCAAGAATCTCCTAGGTGATGGAAAAAGATAGTATAAATAGGGGTGCAGATCACCATAGAAAGGAATTTTTTTTCTTGGTGAAATAATTTTGGAATATTTTTGTAAAAGAGCTACCTCTTTGATAATAAAAAGGATAATTTTGTTGGATCAAAGCTCCTGCGTAGATATTTAATCAGAATGTGTGGAATGCATACTATAGAACTATTTCTTCTTTCTTTTGTACATCATACAATGAGATTGTTCTAACCTCCTGGAACTATTTCCTTGGTCACTAATGTCTGTGTCGACAAGGTAATAAATGGTTTAATTATATTAGAGCTACCTCTGGTATTATTTCTATTGTGAATGTGATTATTGTGTTGGTATGACTATCTGTTAGACCTTCATAAGCATTAACAATATATTTCTATGAACTATAAATTTGCTCCTTGTCTGGGGATAGAATAGTTTAGTTTTAGATCTATATTAGATTTTCATTTAGCTTAGGAACTTGCATATCATTCTTTAAACAAAAATCATATAAATGGTGGACTAGGCCGTAACTAGTAAAATATTAAAGAACTTAATCTACGGTAGCTAGAACCATGAACCGGACGGATTACCTGCACCAAATGGCGTCTGATATAATTGGGATCATTCACTGGGGAGAACCCCTGCTTCTTGGTACCTTGGATTTTTCCAGGAATCAACACGTTGATCTACAATCAAATTGTAATGTCATCGATCCTCCGACCGACGAAGAGGACACTACCATAACATTATCTATCCAGGCAACTAACCCCATGAGCATACACACATAAAAGTTGAAATGCTTTGAAGTAAAACATGCATACATTGTTACCATACAATGGAAGCAAAACCATACATTCAAGCATTTAGCATGTTCATCATTTTCATTTTACAACAAAATACAATTTGCAAAGATGAGATAGTCAAGAATACTTATCTTATGAAGAATTTGTCCTGCAACTAGATATGTCGCTGCAACGTTCCACCCAACCATAGGCCAATGTGCTCCATAGTCTCTCAGCAACACTACCACCCCTGAGCTGGGTAATATTCCCCAAGGAATAAGGAACTAAGCAGGCTCACACATAGCCAAAGATACACAAATCAACCAAGCCAACACATTTGGGTTTATCAGCCATCGGGGAGTTGGGAAAAGCTGAATGCTAAGCTGGTGGGATCACTGAAGAGTTAAGGACACCTACACCAGAACTATCCCAACTTCTAGGACACCCACACACACCCAACACAAGGAAATCAGTCCCTTCTCTGCTACACAGTCCCTCGGGCCCTGACTTCCCTTCCAGTGCTATTCAGGGGTTGTGGAGAATAAAGCAAGCCCTCTAGCTCTATCTATGTGGCTCCCAAACACACCAAGTTTACCAAGCATACCAATCCTTCATTCCCACTCCAATACAGTCCAAAGACCAACCACTTCATACACACAGCAAGGTTAAGCAATTCACAGCTCTGTGAAAGAGAAAGGGAAACATGATGGAAACCAAGAATGGTGAACGTAGCTCCGACTAAGAAAAGCAATTTGAGAGTTGTTCTTGGCCCTAATGTGGCCAAAACAACTCAGCAGCAACACACACACATGGGGAAAAAAATAGCCCCGATCTCACCATTGAAGTAACAGGAAATACACAGCCCGAAATTGGAAGAGGAGATCATACTCTCAGTATAGACAGGGGAACGTATACACAGAACCTCAAATCTAGTAAGGAAAATGCACACACATGACCCAGAATTGGAAGACGAATACTGAACCAGTCGCTGCATGCACGCGTGAAAACTGAGTGACTGCGTGAGAGAAAATCCCAACCTGAGCGTGAGGAGAAAAATGACTGTCTCTGCGTGAGGATGGGAAAGCATGCCAAAATGGGGTCATCCCCTCTCTTCCTTCCCACGTGAGGGTGAAGGAGTTTTTTGGTGGAGTGTACGTGTGGGAAAGGACTGATAGTCCTGCCACACACCACTGACCAACAATAACTGCTCAACTAACATTAGAGGTTTTAATGCGGTAGTTGACTGATTGAGACAAGGGAAAGGTGAGTAAGAAAAAAAGGGTGGGTGACAACTAAATGGGTTTAACAGCTAACACTTGGTTTTTCCCCATTGGCTCAAGGTTTAATAATTCCCCCTCCTTATCCTTAGGAAAGTCATGCCCTTTTCATTATGGTTGCATCAACATAGCTGGTTGGGGTTTATTTTAATTAAAATGCATATTTGCATGATGTCAAAATTATAATGTGTCGGATATCACAATATACCATCGGCAACGATTTTAATTGCCAGAACATTAAACTCTAAATTGATGTTGGGGCTTTTTACCTTTAGCTCCACACCACGATCAATTACAATATATACGGTCAAAACTGAGGTGTTACATTCCCCTCCCCCTTCAATAGCATTGTCCTCAGTGCTTTACAAAATTGAACAAAATGCTACACTAGTACCACCTCATTGTTTCGCAGAATTGAACAAAAATGGATGTGCCAATCGCATGGCATCCTCCAGCTCCCGCGTAGCCTCTTCAGGACTGTAGTGCTCTCGTTGCACCTTTACCTGCCCTATGGCTTGGTTCCATGGTATTGTGACCTTCCTGTCGAGGATGCGCATTGGCTCGATTTGGAACTCTCCCTTGGGTTCCACCTGAATCACATCCCAATTTATCACATGGTTAGGATCATGTACATATTTCTTAAGCAAAGAAACATGAAAAACATTATGAGCTCTAGTGCTAGCAGGAAATGCAAGTCTATATGCAACTAGCCATATTCTTTCAAGCACTTTAAACGGCCCACAATATCTTGGTCACAGCTTGGCATAACTTCCAAGCTTCAAGGAACTCTTCTTTGCCCTCACTCTGAGGTAAACATGATCCCCAACACTGAACTCCCTATTCACCCTATGCTTATCTGCATAGCTTTTCTGTCTATCCTATGCTGCTTTCAGATTATGCCTAATCTTTACAACCTCCTGATCCATCTCCTTGAGCAATTCTAGACCAAGCACAACCCTATTCACTGAATTATCCCAAGTCACTGGTGTCCTACACCTTCTTCCATACAAAGATTCATACAGACTCATCTCCAAGGATGCCTGCTGTCCATTGTTATAAGCAAACTCTACCAAGTGTAAGTAATCTTCCCACTTGGTTGGTTTTTCCATCACATACATGTGAAGCATATCTTCAAGCACTTGATTAACTTTATTTGTCTGCCCATCTGTCTAAGGATGGTACGCAGTGCTGAAGTTTATCTTTGTACCCAAATATACAAACAACCTCTTCCAAAAATTGGAAGTGAACTTGAAATCTCTACCAGAGACTATTGCCTTAGGCAATCCATGCAATTTGAAAATATCCTTCATGAATATCTTTGCAATGTCATCATTCTTATGCCTAGACTTAACTGATATAAAATTTTCTACCTTTGTCAACTTGTCTACCAAAACCATGATGGAATCATGTTGTCTCCAAGTCATTGGCAATCCCATAATAAAATCCATGGAAATAACTTCCCATTTCCATTCTGGAACTAGCAAAGGCTGCAACAAACCTACTGGGTGTTGATGCTCAACCTTTACCTGCTGACATTTCATGCACCTTGAAATGTATTCAGCCATGTCCTTTTTCATTCTTGGACAAAAGTACTATTTTCTAGTGGTAGCAATTTCCTTCTGGTATCCTGGGTGACCAGAATATGGGGCTTGATGGATTTCATCCATAACAACTCTCCTCAACTCTGCTACATTTGGAATATAAATTCTGCCTTTATAAGTAAGAAGTACATCTTTTTCCAATTTATATCCCTCATACCTCTTCTCAAGAATTTGCTACTGCAATTTGTCTTTTACCAACTCATACAATTCATCTCCAGCAGTATGATTAACAATCTGCTGCCTCAAATCTGATTGGAAAATACTAAGAGATGCCACATGCATTTCCTACACCTCCTTGCTGAGTGCATCAGCTACCTTATTATATTTTCCCTTTATGTGCTTGATTTCAAAATCAAACTCGCATAAAAACTCTATCCATCTCGCTTGCCAAGCATTCAGAGTAGGCTGATCAAACAAATACTTCAGACTGCAATGGTCTGTCCTGAGCTCAAATATTCTACCCATCAAGTAATTCCTCCACATCTTGAGAGCATATACTATGTCTGCAAGCTCTAGATCATGAGTGGCATAGTTCTTCTCATGCTCCTTCAGCTTTCTTGATTCGTAACATATCACGTGGTTGTCTTGCATAAGGACTCCTCCAAGCCCTTCTCCGCATGCATCAATACACACCACAAAATATTTCTTAGGGTCTGCAACTTTCAATATTGGTGCACTAGTGAGAATATTTTTCAATTGCTGGAAGCTTTCTTCACATCTCAATGTCCATTCAAACTTTATCCCCTTCTTTTGCAAAGAAGTGATGGCATTTGCAACTTTGGAGAATCCTCCAATGAATCTCCTGTAGTATCCTGCAAATCCCATAAAACATCTTACATCTATCACATTTCTTGGAGTAGGCCAATTCATAATCGCTTCAATCTTTTTAGGGTCCACAAATATACCCTCTTTGGAGATAATGTGACCCAAATACTAAATTCTACCACTATAGAAGTCACACTTGCTCAGCTTTGCATACATCTGATGCTCCCTAAGCAATTATAATTTCAATCTCAAATGCTCTTCATGCTCTTCCTCTTTCTTAGAATAAATAATAATTTCATCAAGGAAAACAAGAACAAACTTGTCCAAATACCTATTGAAGACACTGTTCATAAGGCACATAAATGTAGCGGGTGCATTTGTGAGACCAAATGGTACCACTACAAATTCATAATGTCCATACCTTGTTCTGAATGTTGTATTATGAATGTCTTCGTCCTTGATTCTCACCTGATGGTAACCAGACCTCAAGTCAATATTGGAAAATACCTTGGCTCCTCTCATTTGATCAAAGAGGTCATCAATCCTAGGCAAAGGATATTTATTCTTCACATTAACCTTGTTCAATTGTCTATAATCAATACACAACCTAAGTGTACAATATTTCTTCTTTACAAATAGAACTGGTGCTCCCCAAGGAGACACACTCGGCTTGATATACTTCTTTTCCAACAACTCTTGTAGTTGCATCTTCAGTTCTAGCATCTCTAGTGTAATCATCCTATAGGGTGTCTTGGACACTGGTGCTATTCCCGGCACAAGTTCAATTGTGAAATCAATGTCCCTCTTTGGAGGAAGCCCTGGAATCTCATCAAGAAACACATCCTTAAATTCCTATAACACCTTATAGTCCTCTATCCTAGGAGTTTCATCCTCTATTGCCTCCAAAATATGAGCTGCATACAACTGGCAACCTTACCTACATAACTTCTTCAACTGCATTGCCGAAACCTACCTTACTGAAATCACCTTTGGAATACCGTTTACCACTACTGGGTTCCCTTCTTCATCCATGCATTCAAAAGTCTTATTATAATAGTCAATATTTACCTTGTGAGCTTCTAACCAATCCATTCCAATGAGAACATCATAGGAACCAAGTGGTAGAACATTCAGATCTACATAAGCAACCAATCCATTCATGACCAATGGACATTTCTCTACCACTTCACTAACCTTTCTCTTAGTTCCAGTGGCTAGCTGAACTAACCAAGATTTTCTATGCTTTAATTTCTTAAAAGCACAAATCTCCACTACTCTAGGGTTAATGTAACTGTGAGTAGAACCAAGGTCAATCAAAATAGAAACATATTGCTCAACAATATTACCTGCAACTTCAACCACAGTTGACTGGTGATCTACTTGGCGGTCCTCTAGTGCTGCATAAATCCTAGGGACAACCCTTGCTACTTGACCCACTGTTTCTGCTTCTTGAATGTTGTAAGCTAGCCTTGCACTCTCATTCTCAAGTGGACAACTTCTGCGCATGTGGGGCCCTCCACATTTCCAACATTGGAGTGGTCCTCTATTTTGTTGTGGATCTTTAGGCTTTTCTCCTATCACTCCAACTAGCTTACTCGTAGCTTGGGATGGGTACTTTTGCTGATTCCTGAAGTTAGAAGGTTTGAAACCTTTTTTTCTTTGGTCAATCTTCTCATTATTCTTGTCCTTCCATGCCTTATGGTAATCAGGTTTACCTTTGCTTTGCTCATAGCAATACTTAGCCTTCCATATTGCTTCTTCAATAGTTCTAGGTTCATAAAACTCAATTCTGTCTTTGTAAGACTGAGGCAATCCACTTAGAAAATGTTGGACCTTCAATTTTTCATCTTTGATGTATCTGACATACCTCAACAATTCAAAGAACTTATTTGTATACTCTTCCATGGTCTGTTGTCCCAATAACAGCTCATGGAACTCCTTAATCTTGTCATCATAATACCTGTCAGAGAGGTATTTCTACTTGAATTACTTCTTGAATTGTTTCCACTTAAGTCTCGTTTCACTGATCCTCTTTACTTGCTTGAAGTGTTCCCACCAAGATGCTCTTCCATTCATATTGAATATGGAAACCCTTGCCTTCATGTTTCCCGAATAATCCTGAACTTGGAAGCACTTCTTTATCCCAAGAAGCCAAGCTTCAGCCTCTTGTCCAGTATTTACCTTACCGTCAAATGTAGGAGGCTTAGCCTTCTTAAACTCATCCCGAGAGCAATCCCTATGGTGCTTCTTCCTTTTTCCCTTACGAGAAGAAGAGCTTGAATCCCTGCTGGATTCTTCGGATTCAGATGATCTACTAGAAGTCCTTCTTCTTCTCCTGGTACTACTCTTACTGCCTTTTGGTTTTACTGTACCCTCTCCAGAGTCTATCTTTATTTGCAAGTATGTCAAACTCTGCAACATAGCAGCATTCAACTGATGCTATTCTTCCTGGGATTTAATCAAGCTTCTCATGGTGGCCATAATATCTGGCAGTGTCTCTTGGAATCTCCTTCCATTAGACTCTATGTCATCATTTCCAACTCGGACATTTTCTCCCATGGCATCTCGCGCACACTCGTAGGAATCCCGAGCATAATATCCATCATGGGTTCTCATGGATGAACCACAACTTACTTTACCAAACTGCACTACTTGGAATACTTCCCTTGAAGGTGACTATGATTCTGCAAACGTGTTAGTAACACAACTGTTAGCTGCATAACATTTACACAAATTAGAATTACTTACCTTGTCTTGGAAAAATAATAAAATGGCAACTTTTCCCAAAACACGGAATTTTCTTCCTCAAAGAATGACTATCTCAGGGGGACGAGGGGGGTGATTTTCCTCCTTTTGGGCCTTGTAAATCCACTGAAAAACTGCTGAAATCCTCTGAAAAATCCCATTGAAAACTCAAAATTTTGTTTTTGTTTATTGTTTTTTTTTGTCATATCAGATCTCTTCCCAAATAGCCATTTGATGTATCGGATCACTAGTTGAAAACACTTCCGATTGCTCAGTGGACCGATATTCATTCGTCTTCTTATGCACATCGGATCATTCTTCCTCTTCCTTCCAACGCACATCAACTAACCAATCCTCTATTTTCTTCCGACGTTTCAGACCGATCTTCCTCTAGCTTCCAATACACATCGGCTGATCGATCCTCTATTTTTTTTCGACGTTTCGGATCGATCTTCCTCTAGCTTTTGATACAAATCGGTTGACCGATCCTCTATTTTTCTCCGACGTTTCGGACCAATCTTCCTCTAGCTTCCAATACACATCGGCTGACCGATCCTCTATTTTTTTCGAGATTTCTTGTACTTAGAAAAAATTTCTGAATTTTTCTTCTTATCTTCCTCTTTCTTTCGCCGCCACATCGGCTGCTCGATCATCTATCCTTTTTTGATGCTTTGGCTTCCTTCAAGTGAGCCTTTCTGACACCTCGGCTCTACCTGGCCGAGACCTTCGGCTCCTCCTAGCCGAGAGCTTCGGCTCTGCTTCAATGAACACTTTCTGATGATTTTTGACACTTAAAAAAATTTTGAAAATTTTTTAGGCTTTTCTTTCTGGTTTCCTTGTCGGCTGTGTCTTGACTCAGCTCAGCCGAGATCGTTAGCTCCTCTCAGCTGAGACCCTCGACTCCTCTTAGCCAAGACCACCGACAAATTTCAAACTTGCACAAATTTTCAAAATTTTATTTCTTCCTGTTCCTTGTCGGGTGGACTTCCGCCTAGGTTATCCATTGTATCAGATGAGCTTCTAGCTAAGTCATCTGATGTATCAGATGGGCTTCATCCTAAACCGTCCAATTATTTTCATACTTGGAAAAAATTTTGAAATTTTTCCTGTCATTTCTCTGATTTCTCATTTTTCCCCTGTTGGGCAGAGGATAACTTGGCTCTATGGCACTGATTCTTCATGGCCCATTGAGACCCATGCTGCAACGTGTTCTCTGATACCACACTATAACGTCCCCGACCCTTTGACCGACAAAGAGGATGCTACCATACCATTATCTCTCTGGGAAACTAGCCCCATGAGCATACACACATAAAAACTGAAATGCTTTGAAGTAAAACATGCATTCATTGTTACCATACAGTGGAAGCAAAACCATACATTCAAGCATTTAGCATGTTCATCATTTTCATTTTACAACAAAATACAATTTGTAGAGATGAGATAGTCAAGAAAACTTATCTTATGAAGAATTCGTCCCACAACCAGCTACGTCGCTGCAACGTTCTACCCAACCATAGGCCAGTGTGCTCCTCAGTCTCTCAGCAACACTGCCACCCCCGAGTTGGGCAAGATTCCCCAAGGAATAAGGAACTAAGCAGGCTCACACATAGCCAAAGATACATAAATCAGCCAAGCCAACACAGTTGGGCTTATCAGGCCATCAGGAAGCTGGGAAAAGCTGAATGCTAAGCTGGTGGGGTCATTGAAGAGATAAGGACACCTACACCAGAACTAGCCCGACTTCTAGGACACCCACACACACCCAACACAAGGAAATCAATCCCTTCTCTGCTACACAGTCCCTCAGGCCCTAACTTCCCTTCCAATGCTATTTAGGGGTTATGGAGAAGAAATCCAGCCCTCTAGCTCTGCCTATGTGTCTCCCAAACACACCAGGTTTACCAAGCATATGAAGCCTTCATTCCCACTCCAATACAGTCCAAAGACCAACCACTTCATACACACAGCAAGGTCAAGCAATTCACAGTTCTATGAAAGAGAAAGGGAAACATGATGCCAACCAAGAATGGTGAACGCATCTCCGACTAAGCAAAGCGGTTTCAGAGTTGTTCTTGGCCCTAATGTGGCCAAAACAACTCAGCGGAAACCCATACACACACGGGGAAAACAAGAGCCCTGATCTCACCACTGAAGTAACAGGAAATACACAGCCCAAAATTGGAAGAGGAGATTAGACTCTCAGCATAGACAGGGGAACGTATACATAGAACCTCAAATCCGGTAAGGAAAATGCACACACACGTCCCAAAATTGGAAGACGAATACTAAACCAATCACTGCATGCATGCATGAAAACTAAGTGACTGTGTGAGAGAAAATCCCAACCTACGTGTGAGGAGAAAAATTACTGTCTCTGCATGAGGATGGGAAAGCATGCCAGAATGGTGTCATCCCCTCTCTTCCTGCCCACATGAGGGTGAATGAGTTTGCTGGTGGAGTGTGCATGTGGGTAAGGACTGACAGTCCTGCCACACACTACTTCCCAGCAATAACTGCTCAACTAACATCAGAGGTTTTAATGTGGTAGTTGACTGATTGAGACAAGGGAAAGGTGAGTAAGACAAAAAGGGTGGGTGAAAACTAAATGGGTTTAACAGCTGACACTTGGATTTTCCCCATTGGCTCAAGGTTTAATAATTCCCCCTCCTTATCCTTAGGAAAATCATGCCCTTTTAGTTATGGTTGCATTGACATAGCTGGTTGGGGTTTATTTTAATTAAAATGCATATTTACATGATGCCAAAATTATAATGTGTCGGATATCACAATATACCATCGGCAACGATTTTAATTACCGAAACATTAAATGCTAAATTGATGGTGGGGATTTTTCCTTTAGCTCCACACCACGATTAATTACAATATATACATCATATACATTTATTGCAAATGGGGTCAAAACCGGGGTGTTACACAAATGCGAATTTATGGATATTCCCTTTTCTTTGTGCGGAAATCAGTCTCCGTCGTCGATCTTGTCAAAATCTGCTTCCGCATTTCCCTCAACTGATCTAGACCGTCCACATTGTCAGTAAACTATTTCTCAATGAAATTTCGCTCCCATCCAGAACGTTAACTAGCTTACTAGTTAAATCTATGAAATCCCTTGAGGGTCGTCAAATCTAGATCTTGTCAGATCAACGGTGGACTCCAAATGTATTAAACTGTGTTTGATGGAAATTTCATGCCCATCATAATTTTATTAGACCTTGCAACTTCTCCCAGTGAAATCGTTGACAGACATTGATCTGTTTCAATGATCAACCTTATTTGTCAATCTTTGTCAGCTTCAATCAACGACTGACTCTAAATAGAACAAACTTGTTTGAATTAAAATTTTGCACCCATCTCAACACTTAACTCACCCACTAGTTGAATCTATGAAATCCATGAGGACCGTCAGATCTATATAAACGGTGGACCCCAAATATCATAAGGTGGATTTTATTCAAATTCTACGCACATTAGGATTTTATTAATCTGCACTAATTCTCCCTACGAAATAACTGGCAGTTGTTGATCTAATTCAATGATCAACCTCGTATGTTGATATTAATCTCTTTCGTGGTGATTAGTTCCGAATTTCACAAACGATTATCCTTTTCATCCTCCTCGCTATTTAATCAGTGAAATTCATTCTAACCGTATATCTTTAGCACTCTCTGATCTCCACCACACGATCCAATCGTGAGGATGATTTATAGTCAATGTTGGGCTATCTCAAGTATAACTCCAACTTGCGAAATCCATCTCCGGTCATGGATTGTGAAATCCATCTTCTGTCCGATCTATGGATCTTCAATTCTGATCTATGGATCTTCCACTTCTCTTTTTGCATATTTTTCTCCTGTCATCGACCCTATTATTGATTTTCCCTTGTCATTACTGAACTCCTTTGACATCAATGATAATCCATGTAATGGATCCTTCGTCTTTTATTGATTATGTCCTGCTACATGTCTATTTGTTATTCCTTTTTCATTCGTGAACTCTTTTGACACTAATGACAACTATATTCTCAACATGAAAAATATGAGGGAAACACCCCAACTATCTCCAGCTACATGAGGAAGAGAAACTCCTGGGTGATGAATGGAATGGGAACCAATTTCTGGGTGATAACTTGCCCCATAAGCAAAAATACGTTTTAAAAAAATGATGGCTTGCCCTAATACGATTTTGACTTCCATACCTTTCCATTCCCAATGCAGTAACTACCTTAAGCAATTTCTGGAAGAAATAAATGATTGGGTGCATAAGAAAAAATGGGTAGTTGAGAGTTTATGGGTTCTCTTATTGACATTTGGCTTTACACTATTGGCTCAAGGGTTTGAATAATTTTCCTCCCTATTCCTTGTGAAATATTGCCTCCATCTCTTAGCTGCATTACATAGCTAGTTGTGGGTATTTTTATTAAATTGCATATTTACATGATGTTCTCAATTTATAATGTCCCTGACTAGAAACAGAACCATAGGTAACAATTTTTAATTGTCAATACATAAAAACACTAAATCCATTGTGGGGCCTTGGCATTGAGCTCCTCACCATGATTTAATAACAATATTTACATCATGTACAATTTTAATGCAAATGGTGTCAAAATCAGGATATTACAGAAAGTCACATGCATGCTGACCTCAATGTATCTCTGACCTGGAACATAGATACGATAGGAATATGAGGTATCACTGTACCCAACATAAGTAACCCTTTTTTTGAACAACTCTATCTTCATCCTATTTTCTTTTGGCACATGGATGTACACTAGACATCTAAATATCCACAATTGTCAAACTTCTAGCTTCTCACCATTGAAGGCTTCTTTGAGAGTCTCGTCCATTAATATGGCATGAGTATTTCGATTATGAATGTAAAATGCAGTCCTGGTGGCCTCTGCCCATTAACAAAATGGAATATCCTAATCACACATTATGGCCTTGGCCACCTCATAGATGGTCATGTTCTTTCTTTTTGCAACCCCATCTTGTTAGGGGTTATAGGGTACGATCAACTCCCTCTTAATCCCTGAATCATTACAGAAATAATCAAACTCATGGGAACTAAATTCTCCCCCATTATCTAAATTCAAGGCATGAATACGTTTCCTGGCTTGATTCTCAATTAGTGCCTTGAAATCTTGAAACTTGCTAAATTTTTCACCTTTGGATTTCAGAAAATAAATCCAATTCTTGTGAGAGAAGTCATCTATGAAGATTATGTAGTACAAGTAACCACTCATGGAGGGTGTTGACATCATTCCAAATATATCTGAATGCATCAAGTCCAAAATCCCTTTGGATATTTTTCTACTGTTAGGAAATGACTTCTTAGAATTCTAGCCAAGAGCACAAACTCTACAATCACCATCATGCTCAAAATGAATATCATTGTACCCAACAAAAGTACCCTTCTTTATGAACAACTCCATCTTTATCCTATTTTATTTCGCCACATGGATTTACACTAGACATCTAAATATACTCAATTGTCCAACTTCTATCTTCTCACCAGTGAAGGCTTCTTCGAGAGTCTCGTCCCCTAATATGGCATGAGGACTTCGATTATGAATGTAAAGTGTAGTCCTGGTGGCCTCTTCCCATAAACAAGATGGAATATCCTAATCACACATTATGGCCTTGGTCGCCTCATAGATCATCATGTTCTTTCTTTTTGCAACCCCATTTTGTTAGGGGTTATAGGGTATGATAAAATCCCTCTTAATCCCTGAATCACGACAGAAATAATCAAACTCATGGGAACTAAATTCTCCCCCATTATTTGACTTCAATGCATGAATATGTTTCCTGGTTTGATTCTCAATTAATGCCTTGAAATATTGAAACTTGCTAAATGTTTCACGTTTGGATTTCAGAAAACTAATCCAAGTCTTGTGAGAGAAGTCATCTATCAAGATTACGTAATACAAGTAACCACTCATTGAGGGTGCTGACATCATTCCACATATATCTGAATGCATCAAGTCCAAAATAACTTTAGATCTTTTGCTACTGTTAGGAAATGACTTCTTAGAATTCTAGCCAAGAGCACAAACTCTACAATCACCATCATGTCACCATCATGCTCAAAATGAATATCATGCATATCAAGGCTCCACTTCCCAAGTTTCCCTGGACTCAGTTAGGGAAACCTCAACACACAAGGATGATATTTATCAAAACCTAATGTCATATGTGTTGATCTCCAACAACTTAAAATTTGTATAGATGTTTCATAAATGGACAAGTGGGAAAACCATTATGGAGTTGGACATAAAAGACTTAGAAGATATGATACAATTTTCTTATAAATATCTAACATGGAATTAAATTGGAGGAAATCAAGTTGCCATTATTCCATACACTCGACTTGAGGATTTAATAAACAAGGATCAATTAGGTGAAGATGCTCCCACTCAATTTGAATTTTTAATACAAATCAATCTAAAGAAGTGGAGGAGATTGTATGTGCCTGCATTAACACACATATAGAATATACGATGTGAGTCTTCACTTTTTTAATATATTTATAAACTTCTAATGTATGTTCTTTATGAAAAAAATGTGTGGATATGTTGCCTAATTTGTTATCATTATTCTTATTTAGTTATTGGTGTGCATATGGTCCAAATTCCACACATAAACTCCTATGTGGTGACATTACAATGAATCCATAAGGATCTACAAAAAATAGCCAATCCATGTCAAAGCATTAAAGTTGGTTGTAGATGTCACTTCATCATGCATCGACTTTATGTGCATCCAAATGTTGTTGTTCTAACATATATTTAGTGTAGGCATATTGATAAATTTGGAGTTATGTATCAAAGGAAGAATGCAATTGGTAGACCTCAAACATTCAAGTATGCACAACATTAATAAATAGATATATGAGTTAGTGTTGAGAAAATGAATGAAGAAGGATTTAATTTCATGATGGTTTGGAAGTGATCCAAAATTGTGCTAAAAATTGCTTTGTTACACTAATTTGAATTCCTATGCAAAGTTTCTCAATTTTCCGCAATTTCACTACATTTAAATAACTAAAATTGAAAATAAAACAACAATAATCATACACAATACTCATAAAATTGATAAAAAAGTTCACCCACCTAAGATACATCGTTGGTTCCTCTTCAATCAAATAATTGATCCATGAAAAATGATGCAAAATACACCCTTATGTCCTCTTTACATCAAAGAATAGCCTCCAATATGCAAAAGAGTCATTAGCGTTCTTTTAGGAAGAGCATTAATGACTCGTTCATATTAAAATCCCTTTCTTTTAGCTTTATCCCACGCTAATTTGTATTTGGAAATGACTAGCATTTATAATGCCATATTCATTCCTTCAATATTGAATGTGGAGAATCCTTCGCACAAAATTATGAAATTGCCACATGTGTAGTATGGTATGAAAACTTGATTGCCATGTGTTGTATGCTTATTGGTCCATGTGTCAGAATATGATTATTCTATGTGTCAAAATTCCATATATGTTCAACAACAAGGGTGACATCAACATTGTACTTTATTTTCCATATTTCTATTCAACTTTAGTAGGCCATAAATTTTGCATATGGTGTCTAATTTCCCTTGTTCAATTGCATTGGAAATCTCCTGATTATTTGTTTGATGTGAAGATGTTCTTAGCACAATTTAAGACATGATTGGATCGACTATGGGGGTTCTCCTAGATCATGGACAAACTCATCTTTTATGTGGATCACCAATATGGCGAGTTATTCACGTGGATAACTCGAGATACCTTAATGACAATGGTAGATGTTTTAAACATTTATTATAACATTAGAAAGAAATGATACACGAAGGATGTAGATGATCCAAAAGTGTCAATTGTTGGTACAATCTATTTTTATATAATTTATTTTTTACCAAAAACAAGATATTATGCAAAACATACCATTCACCATAACCATACAAACACGTTGGATGTGTTCAACGATAGCACGTTGGATGTGTTCAACGATAGCTTTGCATCGAAAAAAAATAATATGTCCATGTATTCCATCTTGAGTACAATTATGTTTTGGGTGTGTATTATCAACCTTTTCATTTATTTATGTCGATTGAAATGATATGTTGTCAAAATAATATTTATACTGAATATAGTATCAACTTTATACTTTGATGGTATTCAACAAACGTCGTAATCGTGTCCCAATGGCTTGGATAATTTCATCACATAATACTGCAAATGATATTTCCAAATGGGTTTTAACTTGTCGTCAGAATGATAAAACACCCAAATTGGCATATATGAGCATTTATCACATATGATGTTGTTTTTGAGACTCGAGCATTAAGGTTTCACATTTTTTTTTGGAAAAGAAACATGAAAATACCAATGTTACAATTATAAAAAAATTCAAGAATTCATAATTTTTTTAACGTGTAGAAACCTTGGTGAATCTTACTAATTCTTAAATTTACTACCATAAAATGTTTGGAAATAATTTAATAAAAATATTCGAATATTAATGGATTCTATATAGTTTTTAGAGTAAAATATTTTTATCCTATGGAATTTGGGAAAATCATTTTAGAAGAAATGCAATTTGATGAATATTTTTTTGGAAAACTCCCTAAAATTATCCCATGGGATAAATTTCACCCCAAAAATTTTCCTTCGTTACATTGCTTCTAAGATCCAAACATTAAGGTTCTACATTATTTTTTCTGAAAAAAAAAAAGAAACTTAAAAAAGTAATGTTACATGTTGTTCTCTTCCAATGTAAAAACATTTCATGAGTTTAACCAAATCCTTTATCATACTTTGTCTATGGCATGCCCATCAAGCATGGGTGAAAAATATCATAAACAAAGTCAAAGTCAAGGAAATCAAAGTTCATATTTTTTGTAGGGGAAATCATGCACTCATGCTAGGATGAAGAATCTATATGGAATTTAGTTGGAAGTGTATTTCATGAAATATTGAAAAGGAAAAGTTTCTAAAATATTTTGACAGCATTTAGATAGCCAATGATAAACTATGTAAGTGTCTTGACATGATATTACTAGCATTGTACCCACTCTCTAGTAGAACAAAAAGCTCACTTGCAACATAAGCAATGTCCTCATTAGAGTTATTTATTACTATGTGCATCCCCTATGATAATCTTATAATCTAATGGGGAAATGCCTCCTCTGCTTCCTTGTCATATTCAACTTCTTCTAGTTTGCATTCACTAGCTAATTTCCTATCAAACTATTATCTCCAATCTAATTTTCTTTTGCAGGTAGATTTTTTCTCAATCCTCTAGTTTCTAGTTTCCATTTTCATACACCCATTCTCTTGTGACATTTCCTACACTCATGCATTCATCTATTGATGGATATATTGTCAAGGTACCTTTTGAATGACTTCCTTCATAGAGTTCCATATTCACTTTCAATGCATCCTCTGCATTCCATCCTCTATATACAAGTATGATTTCTCTATATCTATATGTTGGACACACCGAACACACAGAGAGGGGGGGTGAATTAGTGTGTGTACCTTTTATTACTTTTCAAAACTTGATTATCAACATCTTGCAATGTACAACATTCATTAATACATTATCAACCTATACATTTCATAATCATATCATCATCACATAAGAAGCATACAAAATACACAATATTTTTACATCGTCACAAGTACTGAGGGAAAAACCACAAAATATGTTTATAATATATAAATTACATTCAATTTGTTTACCGACACCAATTGGAAGGAAGATCCAACTCCCTGATTTTCTAGCACCAACTAGAAGGAGGCTCCAACCCCTTAGTTTATCAGCTCCAACTGAAAGGAAGCTACAACCACCTAGGTTCATAAGCTCCAACCCACAGAGAGGACTCCAATCCTTAGTGAGAACCAACTTACAATTCTTAGGCACCAACCTGAAGGAGACTAGAATCTCCCATCCTTATTTCCTAATATGAATAGAAGAAACAATCTGTAATGATCATTGTATCACTGTCTCTAACAATTTGTACAAGTATCTTTGTCCCTACACCTATATCACTATCTATGTTCATGTATGACTGCCCTTTTTTTTGTATCACTGTCTCTTTTAGCTTGTATCATTGTATCACTAACTCTGTCAACCTGTCACAATCACTATCTCTATCACAATTCCCCAATCATTGTATCTCTATCTAAATTCCACAATCATTTCCTCTATCACAATGCCACGATCATTGTCACATTGCCTTAGTATCTGTCACACTATATCAACCCGTACATGCCTCAAGAATATACCCAAAAACAATCATCCATCGTTTGCATTTGGATCCTCAACTTTTACATCATATACATTTCCAAAACATTGAACTTTCCAAGAGATGAGAAATATTCCACAACATAACCATGAACTATGCCAAGATAATCGCTATGATTTATGCCAATACCATCATACAATATGTCTAGATAATCACCATTATCTATACAAAAAACACCAATATCTATGCCATGATCATCATAAATTGTGCACCAACATCTATGTCAATATCACCATCAAGTATGACAAGATATAAGCACTAGAACATGTACAAACTTCATACCTTTTCAAGACAACAAGATGGACCCTAGTCCATGAGAGGCATGACCATCACAAGAGAAATCCATGTACAATATCCATACCATATCTCTACCAAGAAGACCATCATCATATCCCCCATAACATATATAATGACTTTAAATAGATATACCAAGAGAGAGGCTCACATAAAGATGAACTCTATCCATGAAAGACATGTGTCATCACAAGAGAAACCCACAAGCATGAACCATACATTTTCCAATATCACAATATGATGAAACAATATAGAAACCAAAATAGTCTCTAGGCATATTTATCACATATCCCTCACAACTATCTTTCCAACGAGCCAATAATTTTGTAATTTCGATACCCTATGAGAAAGTTATGTCATTTTTTGTAAATCTCCTCAATGCTCAAAGATGCCTAGAAATTGCTCCTCCAAAATGTTTCACACTTTTTCTCTAAAGATGTGCAATAGAAAGAGAAAATTGATTGATGATCAAATGAAATGTTTGGAATTCTATTTATACACTTCATCATGATCTAGTAGCTTTTATTAGTGTTTACTTAAACGCATCCTTAATTTGTGGGTCTCCATATTTTAAGGGGGTCTCAAGGGTTAGTACCCCACCTCAAGAGTCTTTCACAACACTTCTTGCCAAAATTTCAATATCACTCCATATTTTATCCAAAGGGGGGAATAGGTATTTATCACATCATCATACTTAGTGGATATACCATTATTTCTTGTGGTGATCCTTACCACTTCAAGTGGTCTAATGGGCCAGCGTACCACAACTTTCGGGGTCATGTTGACCAGACATTATTATTTTGGGGGTACTTCAAGTTTCACACCAACTTGATTTAGACCAAATTTAAGGACTCTTTAAGTCCTTCTCCACTATTGATCATGTAACCCCAAACTCATGGGAAAGTGGACCAAACACCATTGTTTATGGGTTTCTTCACGTTTTATTTAAACATTGCCTTGTGGACCAATCTTTATTATTTTGGGGGTTAATTCTTGTTAACCCAAAAAATCCCCCACATAGCTCTCAATGGCCTACACCACCCAAGGACACCATCTCACAACACTCATTTCACTCCATAAGACCTTCCATGACCTTCCATTTGACCCCCACACCTCCAAAAGAGCCCAAGGATGAAGAAAAGGGCTAAAAACCCCCAAAAGAGCCCAAAATAGACCCCTAGGAGCTAAATCCCTCAAAAAGGGTTAAAACCCTGAAAGGGGCTAAAGCCTTGAACAAGGGCTTAAAACCCTAAAACCCCTTGGAAAAACTATATAAGGAGGGTGGGGGGTCACTCTCAAAACACTCCTCACTTGCCTATTGTTATGCTACCTGTGGATGCTTTGCGACCTCTTGTTCTCAAACCACCCACTCTCCCTCTCCTTCATCTCCATTTCTCCCCAACCAAGAGAGAGGTGCTCCCATGAGCTAGGGCATGGTGGCCCATTTCCACCTAAGTGAGGTATAACTTCTTTTTATGCAGGTTTATTTGCTTAATTTGTTTTCTAATCAATATTTACATTTGCAGGTTGTTTTCATGGTAATATAGGTTTATTTTGTAGGTTTTCGAGGCGAAACACTAACCCACTGTGTGCAGAGGGGTTCACAAGGGATGCATCTCCATATCTCTTTTTTTTATTTGCTCTTAGATGTAGTTTACAATAGCTTCCATTTACTTGTTCTAGTGTAGCTTAGCTTAGTTTCAATTCATAGCTCTATTTCAGTCATTTTTACTTCTGCTTTTTATTGTTTTCTAAGGGTAGGAACCTACCCGTGTGCCCTGTAGGTACAAGGGAGCCATTCTTACCCCTGTAGTGAGGAGAAATTCTCACTACAGCTTTGGTGACTCCCCTAGGTCGATCCCACGGGATCCCTAGGCCACAAAGTTCAAATTTTCAAGTTTTTTAGTTTTTACCCTAGTTTTTAGAAATGTTAGTTTAGATCTATTTAAATCCACCTTATTTCTTGTTTCTGTCAGTGTCGAAGCCTCTTCTAGGCCGATCCGAGTCAGACTGACCCCAGTACTAGTTACTGTCAGTCAGATCTGACCCTGCAGCACCAAAACACCCCTTTCCGGAGTAGGTCGCTCTTATCGGGGGAAAAGGTGAGGCAAGCCACACTTAATTGGTAGACAGGTGTGCCCAGGGCACACTTAATATTTAGATAGGCATGACTTCAGCCCAGGATCTCAAGTTGCGGTTGTTTTGGCATTTTGTATGACCCCTTTGCTCATTTCTGGAAAAATATCGTGGCCCCCTCGCGGGATTTAGTTAGAAAGGTGCGGCCTGTCACACAGAAGTTGTTTTTGAGTTTAATTAGCAGCAATTTTCAGTTTCAGAGGACTGTTAGTGCGGCCCAGCTACCTCTGTCCTCCATTACAGGTCTCTTTGAATTCCAGTTTCCATTTTTTGCAAGTAAATAAATGAACAAATGTGTATATGTTAAATCAATCACTAATGTTTAATAAAATGAATTAGCCTAAATAAAAGTAACATAAAATTAACCATCTTGCTGCCCCCTTCCTCCTCTACCCAGTCATCACCCTCCGAGGTATTCTGGGATACAACGAAGGGACAGCTCGTATAGATCTAGGCACTCCATGGCATTTTTCCCAAACCATTAAAACCAGGTGACCTGGAAGGTACGAGGGTAGAGAAGGAGGGCTTCTCACGGCGCTAAGTGTCCTCCCTTCTTGACCAACCTAGCACTTGGGAGGTGACCTGAGGATCTACGAATGGGCTTAGTCCCATTGTGTTGAGAGCCCAGCACCTTCTCTTGGTTGAAGAAGAATACCACTGAGAGGTAGACACTTAGTTAGGCCAACAATTCAGGGTTAATCACCATATTTGCTTACAAATTTATTTTTATGTTTGCATACAAAACCATGATGTGAACTCTACCATGAATTCATAAACCATATTGCAAACCAAATACTAGAACAAACAAGCAAACCATCACACCATACCAATTAATTAACCCAACTCAGTTCATGACGCTGAGTAAGCCTTAAAATTTACCAAATTTACACTGAGTTCAATCAAACTCTGTAGGCTTTGAGGACATAAGTCCCTGACTGCTTTAACTATGGGAAGTACTTGGGCTTTGCCCAGAAACTCATCGTGAGGAGTACCACAGGAACCCCAAAGTAGCTGGTCGCTAAGAGGAATTGCCAAGCGAAATGGGAAATGACCCCTTCTGATTGAGTAGAGTTACCCGTGAGGAACAAGCCAAGCGTTGTCTTCTGGCAGTCTTGGTGGCTGAGAGACCACCTTCAGCCAATAGTAAGCCATTGAAATCGGGGTCCAAATTTCATACCCACCAGTTTCATACACACAAGCAAACAAAATTGATCCTTCACGATCTTCCTCACGCCTAAGAGGCGAACCACGACCATTTGGAACACTCACTCGACACCGTCGTAGCCGTTCTCAACAATATGCCACACCATTAGAGGGCCACATAGCCTCTGATTTGGATTCAGACCCATATTAGTCTGAACCAAACCTCCACACCGCACCATCTAGCCCCATGGCTACCGCAAATCTAGATCCATTTTTCGGTCTAACCTTAGCAAGTGGACCCATGTCCACATCACAACCTATCACTCACAACGTGGCAAGTGTCCCAAGTACGGTCATGCAGAATGTCATTAGCCAGTTACCACCACCAATAGTGACCAGCCAAGCTGGCCCAGTGGTAACACATGGGGGCAGTGGACCCTCCACACACATTTTCCCCCTGCCACACAGGGGGGAAGTGCACCAACCACCCACATTTCCCCTACCACCATTCATGGGGGAAATTCCCCTGCCACTCACACAATCCCGTCCACAACACTTCAGGGCATTGACCCATCTTCCATGGTACCACCATAAGCACCCCAAGCTGTGCAGATGCACTATGCACCTGTAAACCCCACCCCCATTGCGGTCCCATCCCACATCAACTTGGGGTCAAATCTACCCTTCATGGCTCATTTGAACTTGCCTAACTTGGCTAGATTAAAAAATGATCCCATCCACCACCAAGCTTTCTGGCCACCTATGCCAACGAAGTTGCCATCAGACATCCCAAAGTTTGAAGGAAAAGACGGGGAATGTCCCCAAAATCATATAATGACATTCCATCTATGGTGCTCATCCAATAGCATCATAGAAGACTCCATCAGACTGAGGTTGTTCCAACACACCCTCACAGGTGCCATGGCCAAATGGTACATTGAGCTACCACAAGCCAAGTACCCCGACTTCAACTCCCTAGCCTTCATGTTCCTATAGTATTTCCAACTCCCTGTCAGATATGACAAAGGGGTGGAGATCCTGCTATCCTATCACCAAAACACTGCCACCCACATCACTGACCATATCCATGAGTGGCAGCAGCGTCGTAGCTTATGTAAGATCCAACTTGATGACATGATCTTCTTGGATTGGTTCCTCGAGACTTTACTCCTTCCCATCGCAAAGGACGTTGCATACGAACATCCCCAATCTGAAGAAGAGGCCATACTGAAGGCCCAACAATTTGACCTCATCTACGCCCAGTTAGGATACTTATATAATGTCATTCTAGATGCTCCCCGTCCAAGTACCTCTTACCGCGACACACTGAGGGCATCCCACACAATGGATGGCATCATAGGGTCAGTCTCCCAACAACCACAGCCTCGACCGACACCACCTACTGTGGCACTGCAACCAAGCAACACGGCTAATGTTGCTTATCAAAACCAAGCTCCGGACTATGCTAGAATGATGTCTCAGTCCGGAGCAACAACCTCTTATGCACAACCTACACCACCGTAGCAGGCTCAGGCCATGGCTTGACCAACACAACAGTATGTGGGGCAAATGCCCACATTTGTGGCACCAGCACCCCCACAAATATACTATGCACCACCAGTGCAACAAGTCCAATCCCCCGCCCCCACTCCACCTGCTCCACCCGCTCCATTGGGACAAGTGTTCGCACAAAAAAACCGTCCCAACCAGCCTACCCCCAATAATCAACAAGGGAAAGATATAAATAACCGGCCCAGCAACCAAGGCAACAACTAGCCACAGGGAGGCAGTCAATAACCGAACTCTCCTAATAATGCTGTGGCTAACTGACTAGCCCAAAACCCCCCATGGCAGAGTGCACCAAGATGCAACGCTCCGTTGCGCACAAACCAACCTTGTACACTCTGTGATGTCCATGGGCATTACATGTTCGAGTGTCCCCTCATGGCTCATGCTAAGCAAGCCATTCAAAATGAGGCCCAACAGGCCGCCAATGCCCCCACCCAAGCCCAACCCAACCAAGCACCACAAAGACCTCCTCCCATGGTGCTTCAAAACCCACTACCAGTCCAAGGATTGGTGGCGCAACCGCTCCCCCTCCCCAGGCCAATCCCAACGCTCCAAGGGCACCACCCATGGCCGAAACAGGAGTTCACCACCTGATGACCATGACTAATGAAGAGGTCAACTTACAGACTAGACGAAATCAATACGGTACCACCACCAAACCTGTTGACTCATCAGCAGCATCCACGTCTAAGACAACCAACCTACCTCTCCAGTTACCCCCATTCCCGTGCCCCCCCATATGCATAATTGCCAATAATGCCATAGCTAGAGCTGCAGTCAGCTATAGCATTATGGATGATTTGGCCCAAACGCCAACTCCCATGTCTGCTCTTGAGGTACTTAAAACATGCCCAATGTAGTAGAAAGCCCTACTAGCTGCACTAGGGGCAGTAGACCCCTCTGATTCCAAGCTAATCACATTTGACACAGAGAACGAAGAGTCGCGCATGCCCTCCACTATCGCCTTCCAAATCCTGGTATCCATCTGAAACTTGGTTGTGCACCGATGCATAGTGGATGAGGGGGCATCTATGTGCATCATGTCTACCTTGGTTTGGCAGAATCTTGGATCACAAATTCTGCAACCGTCCTCCACGATTCTTTGGGCTTATGATGGACACCCCACTAAAGCCCAAGGAATCCTCTCCCATGTCCCCATCACGTTAGTCAGGAAGACAGTCATGATCGACATCGAGGTCATCAACGCTCAACTAGACTACAACCTCCTCCTTGGGAGGAGTTACATGTACGCCATGTGAGCCATCACATCAACTATCTTCCACCTCATGATGTTCCCCCACGAAGGGAAGATTGTGACGGTTGACCAGCTCACCTACTATGATCCGCAAGGGTTAACAGTGCCTGCCAATGTTATTCCTACCATCACCACCACCGAGCCACAAGGGGCGACCACACATGCTAATGCCATCCCTGCAACCAACACTGTGGTTGAAAACACACCAGCTTCCCCACCATTGAATGTGGGCCCTAGGTTGTTTACTGATCCCACCATGACGGCTCCTTTCCCGTTGATGTCACCACCACCGACACAAAATAAAATTACGGACTTGTGCATGGTCTCATCAAGCACCGCTGCACCCAAACAACAACTACAGCCACAACCCCAACCACAATCACAACATTGTCCGTAGCCGCAATGCCAATAGCTTCCACAACATCACCCCCAGTAGTAGCATTACGCGCAGCCGCAACCACAACCTCACCCCCACATGCAACCAGCTGGGAGTTATGTGGGCTGATCTCCGGTCCATACAGTTCCCTTCCTCTTTCCCCCACTTGGTGTCATGAGCAAGCTGGTCATGGCCACCTTAAGCCTACCCAACTTTACATTGGGGATCCTGGTGTGGTATCTGGATCCACCAGCTCAACCAACAATGCCCTAGGTTGTGTTAACTCTGGTGCAACCTATTGCGGTTGAGTCTCGCCCCCCACCCGGTCTGCATAAGCCAACTGCCACACCCGCACCTGCACTGCCCCAACCCAAAATGGTGAGGGGGAAGAACACCAAAGCCACCGCAGAAGCACGACCAGTCCCACCTTGTGTCGTCTATGAAAAACAAGGCCATCCAACTCAGGATTTCCCTGAAATCCTAGTGATTCGTGTGCATCTGGATGCCATGGATACAAATGAAAATATCCCCGTGGTTGAACTTCCAACTGTGCCAGTAGTAAAGAACAAGGCATTAAGGACAAACCATGCTTGCGCCCTTTGCGGCTTGTATGGACATTACTCCCACAATTTCCAAGACCTCCCCAAATTTCAAATGGCTCTTGCTGACCTCCATCACCATTCCCTTGAGTCTAAGATCACCTTGATCGAAGAAGTTCACCCACCACCACCTCCTTCGTCTGACACCATGTCCATTTACATGATGTCTAGTTCCCTTGACCAGCTCATTCCCATCTCCAACAATGGTCCATCAGACCTATCACTTCGTTGCTTCAACAACGAAAAGGAGGTCCTTGAAGCTCTGACCGCCCCAGAATACCCATGGGATGACATGCACCATCACTCGTTCTTCCTCCCGGAAGAGCTTGTGTCGCAGTCTGACCAGTTTTTTGTGGAGACCAAAGATTTCATCCATGGGAAGGTTTACTGGTTCAAGAACCCAATCCCAACACTAGATTCCTTTAAAGAAGGGAACATGGCAAACATTTCACCAACCATTAAAATCGACATCTCAACCAACTCTGAGATCATTGAAGAAATCATGCTGGGGGCATATTGCTCCCCTGAAGAGGTCAATGCCTACACCTCCCTCTTCCAAGAGTTCTGCGACATCTTTTCTTGGTCATACACTAAAATGCCCCGCCTAGATCCATCCATCATGGAACACCACATTGACACATGGCCTGATGTGGCACCCGTTCGCCAGAAGCAACGGCCCATCCATCCATCCAAAGTGGCTACAGTGAAATCCGAGATAGAGAAGCTGTGCACAGTCGGCTTCATTTATCCCATTGCATACACAACATGGGTTTCTAATCCTATTCCCATGAATAAAAAACAGGCTACCATTCACGTTTGCACAGAATTCCACGATCTCAATGGGGCATGTTCCAAAGACAACTTCCCTACACCGTTCATCAACCAGATCATCGATGCATGCGCTGGACATGAGGCCTTCTCATTCATGGATGGTTTTTCTGGATACAACCAAATCCAAATCTGGAAAGAAGACCGTTGCAAAACAACATTCACAACTTCATGGGGCACATTCACCTACCGAGTCATTCCCTTTGGCCTCAAAAATGCTGGAGCCACCTTCCAGTGCGCCATGATGCACTGCTTCCACGATCTTACTCACATCATGTTGGTGTGTTTTGACAACCTCATCACGCGGTCGCAAAGCCACACACAACACATAGATGACTTGTGACAAGTCTTAATGCGATGTCACCAGCACACGATCCACTTGAACCCATTCAAGTGTGTTTTCTATGTCCCCACAGGCCATCTCCAAGGATTCATCATGTCACACAAAGGAATGACCGTTGATCCTGGGAAATTCCAAATGAATTTCCCCCTAACGTCACCCCTTTGAGTGAAAACGTTCTAAATTGTATTATAGTCTCTTCATTTTTTGTTTTACACATTTTCCCTGATTGAGTCTTATGTATCGTTCCCTCTCATTGCTTCAGATGGAGCACTCCTCAGATCGCTATATGGGATTCACAGATGGAGCAAGCAGATGGTACCCAAACCTCACCTCAGCTACATGGGTAATCTACTCCCCATCGCACGAGTTGATCCACATCGATGGAATATGCGTGGGCACTGCGACCAACAACCAGGAGGAATATGATGGTGTCAATGGCCTCTTGGCCGCCGCTCTACAATTAGGAATTCACCATCTCGATGTCTTCTTAGATTCTCGGCTGCTTGTTTCTCAACTAAAAAACCATTACTGAGTTCACGATCCCTGCCTCTTTAGAAAGTACCTACGCACTAAACACATGGTCAGAACATTTCAATCCATCACATTCACACATGTTCCCAGGAACCTCAATAGTGTCACAGATCAAATGGCTAATGATATTCTAAATTGGCACATCCACAACAACATATAGGAGACATACAACTATAACATAATGCATAATCATGTCTAAAAAATACACACACAGTGTAATAATACATCACATAGGCATTTTCATTCCACAACATAATAAAAAGAGTCACATAATAAAACCATAAAAGCGCATCCACGTGCGTCAAAAATATATATAGATATAAATCCATAAGTCGCATGTCCACAATATGTCTAATACAAAAAGGAGAAGCCACATATGCTTTCTCAACAGGATATACATAAGCGACACAAAAACCCCTTAGGGCACCTATGCACTAAGGGTCAGCCCCGCAAGGCTACTAATCTGATTCAAACCCATCATCTGACTCAAACTCATCATCCTTTGAAGAAGAGGAATCCAATGCAAGAACACCACCTCTTGCCGTCCGGCGAAATTACTTGCACACCACTTCCATCTTCCTCATCACGCCCGTCAGCTCGGGAGGAATATTATGAACAGCAGCAATAAATTTGGTATTCGGGTGCTGCCAGCCAACATCTAACACTCCAGTAGCCACCTCCTCCATGTATGGCACTAGCCCGTCCATATCCCACTGTCGCCTGCGAGATTTCCCGGAAGGGGCCGCCACAGAAGCTGCCGCAAGAGGTACAGTAACAACCTGCCTCCAATGCCCAGGTGGCGAGTGAGGACCAACATCTACACACACAACCAAGGACACCATCAGTCCACATACATCAACATGAAAATCACTAACTAGCTCAACTATACTATGCACAAATATGAACATAAAAACATCAAGCATACATACCAGCTGGTCCCTAAGCCTGACTAGGAGGTCGGGGCATCTCTAGATCTCGTTGGAAGTCCATAGCCACATACGGGTACTCCTCGATCACCACAGGCAGGTGGAGCCACTGCTCCAACAACTCCTCTGTGAAGAAGCGGCCCACTCTACCGCCACCCTTGCGAATCATCATTTGGCACCACCTATACATCCTCGACTCCCGCGGACCACTGTCCTCCACAGCCCGATGAGGACGAAGTGTAGGTACTTTCTCAAAGAAGAAAGAACATAGAAAGGAGCCAAAGCAAAAACTAGTGCCACTAGTCTTCAACCTGTTCAGCTGACGCTGAACAGCCTGTAAGTGCATCTAGCCCCATGCATAATATGTGCCACCAATGGCACACTCGACTAACTGTAGCTGACCACCAGAAATCTTATGGCTCCCCATGGAACCCAATATGCACTGTAGTAAAGTCCCCACCACCAGTGTGGAAAAATCCTCGATGTCACACATCAGGATGTAAGAACCACGCACATACGCCATAGTGTAATAGTGTCGCTCACATAAATCCTCTAATGTCTCCCCCCAAGACAATACAGGAGCCAAGTCACTAACTACTCCCAATATTGGGAGCCCATTAATGAAGTACACATCCTCCAACGTAATCTCAATACGTTGTCCCTGGAAGAGGAACACCTCCTCAGTAACATCCCAAAAATAGATCAAAGTTTGCATCAACAAACCCAAGCTCTGCATGAGCGGAATCCGCATGAACTTCAGTAACCCACAGCAGGCTAGTGTATCTCTAACACCCCCATCTCGTAATGATGCATCTCTGACTAGCTTGCAGTCTCTCTCCCTCCATTTGATCTCCTCCATCCTGCACAAGGCAAAAACCCTGATGTCAGACCTCCCCACCATAAAAAAACCACCTAAAGAGGGCCAGGGCGCACTTAACTAAGCAAAAGGAGCACCCAAGGTGCTCATAATGGCCCAACAAGTGCGCCCAAGGGGCACCTTTTCCTTCAAATGAGCGACCTGGTGCATTTGAAACCCTAAACAGCTCATGGGGGGCCTCCAGGTGGTCAAATCCAGTAAAAAATGCATCAAAATGAAGAGGTTCAATGAGAGAATTTACCTACAAGTCGCGACTCATGAAATCGTCGATCGGATCAAGAGATATTAGAAAATGAAGAACTAGGGCCCACATCTCCAACTCCATAATGAACAATGACAATGACACTTCACCATGTGGACCCTCCCCTTTTATAGGCCCCATTTGACCTAATTTCTTCCGATCGACATAACAGGACCATACGGACTCCGTTTGAGACATCGTTCATGCCATTGGTTTTAGAATTCCGCCCTCTATCTAGTTATGAGACCATTGTCTCATGTTTAAATAATCAATTTGGGGACCCTTTCCCACAAGTCACCTCGATTCACGAGCCATGACATGACAATACGAGTGTCTACGGACCAGTACTCGTATCACATTGCCCGACCACTACTCATACAAGCTGTCGGGCTGCCGCCCATTAATGATTGTACCATACTTTTATTTTTGGTATTTATAATTGTCTTTTTCACCGCACCTTATGCAGACATCTTTGGACCATCTTCCACAAAATCCTTTGTTTTTATTCCATGTATTTGACATAGAAGTGTCCTCGGGCCACTGCACATTAAGAAATGTAATTTTAGCTTTTATTTTGTATTTTTAACACATAGATTGTCTTTACTTTTTACCGCACCTTACGCAGACCTCTGGACCACTGTCCACAAAACGTTTTCTTTTCTTGCACATATTTGGCATATAAATGCATCTGGATTTGTACTTACATCGCATGTGGTCAAGTCCATCCACATTAACACACACACATGCTCTCTTGACCTCTGTTCGAGAGCCACCTCGGTTTGCGTGCCTCTGCCACACCGTCTCGTAGGCCTCTGCCATGATCTATCCCACGCATGTATTGGTATGTTTGAGAGCCTTCTGCTCCATCCATACTGCGCAGATGACCTTTGGACCTCTATCCACTGTCCCGACATGGGGCACCGCTCGTGCCACCGTAGTCGGTTGACCACATTGGAGTTTTGTTTAAGCTCTTTTATAACTCCTTAAAACAATAAAAAGATCTTCGAGCACAACTACTTCCTTTCCCACTCGCTAAAGTATAGGAAAGGGCGTCTACATCATCTCATTTACCTCCTTTTGCGGACCATGTAGACCATTTCATGAAAAGGACATCCTTGGCACACTCAAGCCAAGACCGTTCCCCTCTGCATACTTTTGTGCTCACCACCGGTTGTCGTTAATCTCTTTTCCAGCCGTCTCATCAAGAAAATATCGCCGAGCAAACTTGGTTTCATTCATGCTTGTAAAAGTATTTGAATGACTGTCCAGTCAGTATAGGTTTAACCTTTTCCGGCCTGATTGGACTACCAACGATAAAGAAGTCTCTCATCCCCTCCAGGATGGGAAAGCTCTCCTATGTATACTTTTATCCTTTTTCGGGCATAGGAGACTACCAACGAAAAAGAGGCCCCACTGGAGTCTTCTTCGTGCTTTCAGACTCTCTAAAATTAAAATCACCATCGAGCACTTACCTTCTTGGGCTCGCCAAAAATCCATGAGATCGTACCACAACGATGTCCCTAGACACCACCCCACAGAAAATAGTTTGGTATCATTCCCACATTGGGTCGCCTTTGTTCAAAGTACTCTACAATGTGTCTTCCTTGGATCCCATCAGTATCAAAATTGTCCACCTCCTCCAAGTATTTTCCATCTACAACGACATTCCGGGTATTACAGCTATGATCCAATTCCCTTGAGTCCATTTCATTTGATGCTTGGTCGACCCTGTCATCATACTCTGAACAAAGGAATTTTGATTCTCCCACTTCCCCCCTGCCCCTGTTCATTTTTTCCCTTACCTACCCTCCCCCCCAATTTAGTGAGTCAGGCCGCAGATTGCTTCACACCTTTCGGTTATCCCTCGCACCCCTGGTAAAGGAAACATCATTGCCTTGGCTAAGGGCAGGTCTCCCTCTATCGACGCCAACACACATATTCCAGAGGATAGACCTAGAGGTCCCTGTACCTTGGTTTCATTAACATCATTGATGAGTTCCTTGGACCACTTGGGAGGAGTCCTTAGTGCCTCTCGGGATGGTTGTTTCTCACGTGCTCGACTTCAACTCCATCATTGCACCATTGATATTCGTACAGGGTTTGTTCCACACAGTACTTGGTTGAAGACCCCAGATGTCACCTGACTCTAGCACATTGGTGACTCCACTCGAGGGACCTAAACATGTTATGTCCCTTGTGATTTCCGGGTTGCGTTGGAGACAGTGTTCAGAAGCCCTAGAAGTTCTTCGGTATACCTTTATGATTGATGCAGCATACTTGTACCATAGATACTCTGACTCTCAATCATCAAGTCCATACATATATGTACCATTCCAGATCTAGGATACTGTCAGTCATGAAGATATAGCATTCCATGAGAATGCCATGGGTCCAATGTACTATATCAGTATTGTATTCAACCTCACATGACAGGCAACCAACATTGTAACATCAGTTGTATATGGTCATCTCTTGTATTTTAGAGCATAGATCAAATGATTCTTTTGACATTGTCACGAGCATGGGGATTCCCACCTCGTCCATAGACATGTCACACATTTATTATATCTCAACCATTGATGGGAACCAAATTAATACAAAACCAAAAGCCACCATGCCCCGGCCCCGGAAGCACCACCTCTTGATGGAAAATCCTATGGTGTCCATTGGCCATATGTTGAGCTCCTTCCCTCACACATTAGGGGGCAATCTATTTACCCAAAAAATCCCCCACACAGCTCTCAATGGCCTACACCACCCAAGGACACCATCTCAAAACACTCATTTCACTCCATAAGACCTTCCATGACCTTCCATTTGACCCCCACACCTCCAAAAGAGCCCAAGGATGAAGAAAAGGGCTAAAAACCCCAAAAAAGAGCCCAAAATAGACCCCCAGGACCTCAAGCCCTAAAAAAGGGGCTAAAGTTAGGGCAGAAGGGGCTAAAGCCTTGACCAAGGGCTTAAAACCCTAAAACCCCTTGGAAAAACTATGTAAGGAGGGTGGGGGGTCACTCTCAAAACACTCCTCACTTGCCTATTGTTATGCGGCCCATGGATGCTTTGAGACCTCTTGCTCTCAAACCACCCACTCTCCCTCTCCTTCATCTCCATTTCTCCAAGCCATTGCTCCCCAACCAAGAGAGAGGTGCTCCCATGAGCTAGGGCATGGTGGCCCATTTCCACCTAAGTGAGGTATAACTTCTTTTTATGCAGGTTTATTTGCTTATTTTGTTTTCTAATCAATATTTCCATTTGCAGATTTTACATTAACTTTGTTTGCAGGTTGTTTTGCATGGTAATATAGGTTTATTTTGCAATTTTTGGAGGTGGAACCCTAACTCATTGTGTGTAGAGGGGTTCACAAGGGCTGCATCTCCATATTTCTTTCTGTTATTTTCTCTTAGATGTAGTTTACAATAGCTTCCATTTGCTTGTTCTAGTGTAGCTTAGCTTAGTTTCAATTCCCAGCTCTGTTTCAGTCATTTTTACTTCTACTTTTTACTATTTTCTAAGGGTAGGAACCTACCATTGTGCTCTATAGGCACAAGGGAGCCATTCTTACCACTGTAGTGAGGATAAATTCTCACTACAATTCTCATGGTCATATGGACCAATCCTTCTGGTCATGTAGACCAAACACCACTACTTTCATGGTTATGTGGACTGATCATCATCATTTTGGGATATCTTTCACACTTCATCCAAATATGATTTGCACCAACCTTAGGGGATCTCTAGTGCCTTCTACAACATGGGTTATGTGACCCTACCCACATGGTCATGTGGACATAACACCACTATTTTAGGAATTTCTTCACATTTCTTACTAGCATTGCTTAGGAACACCTTTACGAACTTTCTTACACTTCTTATCATCATGGTCTTGTGACCCACCATAATGGTCATTTGACCCATCATCATGGTCATGTGACCCAACATCATTTATTTAGGAAATTCTCCACACTTCTTTAGAACACTTTAGGGACTTCTTTACACTCCACATCAGCATGATCATTAGAATATTCTCTAGGGAATTTGTACCACTCATGTATAACTCAAAGTGTCTTCTCGTGAGGGCCATCCGCAACTGCTACACCATAAGGGGACCATTTTGGGTTTATATACACTTGCGATCAAGGGATCCCTTATGTTCTTCTTTAGGGGATTCAAGGCATCATTATAAATTCCCAAACAATATATCTCTACTACAACCACATCATCATTATCACCTTGACACCACATATCTCTTCACCCTTTTGACATCAATCACAACGTTTTTCAAAAATATCCCCCTTTGTCATTGATGTCAATAACTTCAACTTTCTCTCCCCCTTTGACATAAATGACAAAAGGGGTGAAGCAACTTTGTTCACCTACTCCCCCAGGGATTATGTTGCCCCCCCTATCAATATGTTTCTCTTATGTGACTCTGTTTTGCTGATTATTTTCTCCCTTGCAAAAGATAGCTGTACTTGACTATAAATGACTTCTGAAAATATATTTCTTTGTTGACGATTCTCCCCCTTTGATTGTGCTGAATCCCCCTTAGAATTGGTGATTTCTTGAATATTTATGAAGTATCTCCCCTTGTGTTCCTAAATAATTTACCATCCCACTTATTAGCTAACTTTTCATCGATCTTCCTTTCATGTTACTTACACTTGCTCTATGAAGTAGCTCCCCTTGAGTTCCTGAATAATTTACTTAACCACTGATTTGGTGACTTTTAATCGATCTTCCAATCATGTTAATTACACTTCCCATCAACATTATCCATAATATGAGGAGACTTTATGCCAAACTGTTTAGAACAGTAGGTACTACTCTGCTATAGGATCGTCATCTGTAATCTTGACATCTTTCTTTTTGCTTGTTGATATGTCATTATTACTCGACTCTCCAACTGATGTAGATATGTCATTTGAGTCTTATGTATTGACTTTTTTTACTTCACATATTCATCATGTAATACCAATTCCTATCTATCTTCGATCTTGTGACCTGTTTAAATTTCATTCAATGTAATTCCCATCTTTAAGATAATAATTACTTTGGTTTCCTATCTTGAGTTGTGAAATTTCATCATTTTTATAGAGGACCAATCCACAATATTATTCCTTGTGTCATTTGGATTCTTCTTCTAGATTTTCTTAGATTTAATATCAAAATTCTCCTTTATGGAATACTTTATTATGCTTCTACAATCATGAGGTTTGTGTCCATATTTTTTTCACTTGTAGCATTCAACATTGTGGTTCGTCATACTTATACAATCTCTTACCATGTGTCCTTAATTGTGGCTACTGTAACATTTGACATTGTAGTTCATGTGGACACCTCCATTTCTTACCTGATCCTTCTGTCCACAAGATTTGCAATCTCTAGACCTGTAGCAGGGATTTCTCCTTGCTACAGGGGCAGGAATGGCTCCCTTCTATCTATAGGACAGAAGGGTAGGTTCCTGCGTGTGGAAAATGCAGTAAAGAAATTGAAACTAACAGAAAGCAAAGAACAAGAAAGAATGGCCATGAACCCCTCTGCAAACAAGGTTAGGGCTTCACCTTGGCTGCCTGCAAACAAATAATGAATAGAAATAAACCTGCAAAACATGTCAATAAACAAACCTGCAAACAAACATGGGTCATAAATCAACTAAACTACTAAATAAAAATGCATAAACAAAACAATATTATACCTCTCCTTTGGTGAAATGGGCCACCATGCCTTGGCTGGAGGGAAGTACCTCTCTCTCACTCAGCAATGGAGGAGGAGCTATGGCTCAATGGGGAATGTGAGTGGAAGAGAGGGGGATGTGGGTGGCTTGAGAGGCAAAGAGGTATCAAGGAATCCACGGGCAGCATAACAATATGTAAGAGAGAAGTGTTTTGAGAGTGACCCCCCACCCTCCTTTTATAGCTTTTTGGGGGTTATAGGGTTTTAAGCCCTTGGTCCAGGCTTTAGCCCCTAGGAGAGTTATTTAGGCTCCTTTTTGGGGTTTTTAAGCCCTTTTCTTCATCCTTAAGCCTTTTTGAGGGTGTGGGGGTCTAATGGAGGGTCATGAATGGGTGTCCTTGGGTGGTGTAGGCCATGTAGAGCTAAGTGAGGGATTTTTTGGGTTAACAGATTGCCCCTTGATGTGTGAGGGCAGGAGCTCATCGTATGACTGACGGACATCATACGATTTGATGCGTAGAGGTGGTGCTTTCGGGGCTGGGGCATGGTGGCTTTTGGTTTTTGTATTAATATGGTTCCCATCAATGGGTGAGATACAAATAATGTGTGACATGTATATGGATGAGGCGGGCATCCCCATGCTCGTGACAATGTCAAAAGAATAATTTGATTTATGCTCTAAAATAGAAGAGCCGATTATATACAACTGATGATACAATGATGGTTGCCTCAAAGTGAGGTTGAATACACTACTGATCTGGTACATTGGACCCATGGCATTCTCATGGAACGCTATATCTTCATGACTGATGGCCTGCTAGATATGGAACGGTACATAGTTGTATGGACTCGCTGATTGAGAGATAGAGTCTCTGTCGTACAAGTATGTTGCATCAATCGTAAAGGTATATCGAAGCACTGGTGGGGCTTCTGAACAATGTCTCCAACACAACCCAGAAATCACAAGGGACATAACCTATTTAGGTCCCTCGAGTGGACTCATCAATGTGCTAGAGTCAGGTGACATCCGGGGTCTGTTGCCTCCTTTCACACACCTGGGTCATGTGGCAGAAATCTTCAAGCCACTCGGTGTGTCCTTGGGGGAAAGTCTCGAGTCAAGGTTGTCACCTTGTTCTTGACTCCTCCGTTTAGGCTCAACTCCTAACGAGGCCAAGGGGGGTAGACCCTATTAAGTTACTAAGGATAATTACTTAGTGTTGTGATGTTAAACTGAATGAGTTACTTAGGAGTTTGCAATTTAACTATAGATGATCAAAGATGGCAAGATACAAAAGATGAACACACGAAAGCACAATGCTGAGACACAATATATATATAAAACAAGAAAATAACCAGTTCCTTAGAATGGGCTCAAAAAATAGAAACAATGTACTTGCATGTGGTTGGAGTGAGTGTTTTGCAATTTCCTCTTGGTATTTTTTAAGTTAAAATTGAAGTGTGAGTTGATTAAAATTAGGCAAAGGGGGGACTCCAGATATACCCTAGAGTACTTGGAGTATGTCCAAAACTAAACCTTCACGGCTAATCGCAAGGAATATGTGGGATGAAATGGAGTCTCTGGGGCTATTGTTCATAACACACCCATTAGGGTGTGACAGAGATTGGCGCCTCGAGGTCACTTTTCAGAAGTTCCCGCTTCCTTTGGGTATTTTGCCACCGTGATGGTTCGATCTAGGTGTTGGATTTTCACCTGTTGGTTTGTTAATTTGGGAGATTGAGTCCTAATTATACTAGTCACTCAAGTGCTTTTGATACAACCTGACTGATCGGATGAACCGCAGCCAAGTGCAGAGCATACACACTGGATTCTTGTCAATTTTAGTAAGTTTTAAAACTAGGTGTTCTTGTTTAAAAGAAAACCCTCCTGGAACCTCTTTCGATCCAAATGGATCTCAATTAGGGAATAAAGGAGGGGTTAATTTTATAATATCTGAAAAACAAATGATCAAAATAAATCAGATACACAATTCTAGTTTTCTAATTGGTCCTACCACGAATCTCTTTCCCCTTTCGGGTCAATCGGGAAGTTGTGGGGTAACTATTAAGATTACTTTGAAATATAAAGTATGGAATATTAAATTAATAATAAAATAAAATATACTACCCTGCAGATTAGATCAATGCTATTTTGAAAAGAAATGAGCAAAAAGCAACAAAAAGGACATTGACGCAAATCCCCCCAGGGGGGATGGGGAATGGGCTCGAAAGAGCCTATTCAAAAAATAATTTTATTAACAGCGGTTACAATATCAGAGAACTGATATAATTCCTCTTTATCCTTATATGGATTGAAATCAAGAGATTACAAGGTGTGAAAATCAAAGGTTTTAGTCAAACAGGAGACCCCTGGGGGGATTTGAATGCTCCTGAGGCCACCTCCAAACAGAAGATTCCTTTATTTTCTGCCAAAAATGCTAAAAAATAGCAAGCATATCAGACTGAAATATTCCCAAAAGCACTCTGAAAGTACCTTTGGGTCAGCTCACTTTTAACCAAAAAGGTAAGCTGAAAACTAGTTAAAAAGGGAAAACAGGAACCAAGGAAGGAAGGATTTCCTTGGGATCTTGGCTTGAATTTTGGGCAGCCAATAAGATGTGTTGATTGCATGGGCAGACCTAGGTTTACTATAATTAATCAACAACACCCCAAACTCACTGGCCCTTTCGGCAACAGACCGCGAAGCGATCTGAAGTCTCACCCGAAGTGAATCTAATGGGTTGGCCAAGAATCAAGTGTCTTGGACCTGGTTCTGAGCATCCTACTTCTTCTTTCTTACTCCTTCGCGCCACTAGATCAACCAGCTCTGCGCATCGCACATCCCCTTCTACTCGCAGCGCTTCTACCCATGTGATGCTTACCCTGCGCAAGTCGCACGGTTTTCCTCCCGCGTCGCACAACTCCCACTTACTCACAATACTTCCAACCCTATCGCATCTCTGCGCAACGTGGAACACCTAACCTCTCCCCAACGCTAAGCCCTCGGCTCGCACTATCATGCACCACAGCTCCTCTGCCGATGCGATATCGCCTCTCTACGATATCCTACTGCTCCAACTTTGCGCTCTTAGCGTTGACTGTGCCGGTGTGCGAAACTCTCCTTCTCAGAAGCTATATTGTGATTAAATGGTCATTTAGAGACAGACGTAAAGGAGTCTTTTAAACATCCCACTGAAGTACTTCAACTTATCTCTATCTTCTTGTATTATCATGAGCCGAACAATACATACATTTACTTACTGCAACTGACAGTACATGTATAATAACCAGTAATCACAAGCAAATACAATCACATTCATACAACACATAACACGCAGGTTTAACGTGGTTCACCCCCAGGCTGGGAGTTACGTCCACCAAACTGTGCTTCTATTATATATCTTGAGGGAAGTTAGCACAGTCTGTTGCTCTGCATATGCAGCGCGAGATCTCTTCTAGATCTCTGGCCTATCTCTATCTCTGTGTTGCCTTTCTTTCAATATATCCTTCCCTCTCTGTTCTCTCTGCGGATGGTTACATACAGACTCCAATGACTCACAGACAAGCTAGGTGTCTGGATCGTTACACGCCGTCTGTCTGACTGGTTCCTGAGTCTACAAAATTATCAACTGACCAACTAACTAACTGACTGATTAGCTAACCCCTTACAATACAAAAATGCAAGCTTTTATAGGCGGCCCGAAGGTCTCGCCATTACAACACTGTGGGCCTGTCCCAACAGTAAACCCAAACCCTAAATAGTGACAGTCGGTCCTCTCTGTCCTTGAGGTAGCCGCTTCCCGTCACACCACAGCTCTCTGTAGTCTTCCATGCTTCCCGGTACTGACCATGGGTACTATGCACCGCTTCTCGTCCTGTCCTTCACCTTCAATGTTTGAGCCTCATTGCTCCTTCTTCTTTATGAGGGTCGCTGAGCCCTCCTGTCTTCCGCCGCTACCTTTAATGCAGTGGTTGAGCTTTCTTCTCTCGGCCGCTCGGGTACTGTTTCCTTCTTTGAATTTTCTATCCAAAATTCCTGGTTTCCGGCTCTGCTCTCCAGCTGGAAACGTGCTACATCGTCATAGCTCTGCCCTGTCTTCCTTTCTTCCAAAACTTTATCTATCCGCCAAAACTTTATCTCTCCGCCAAAACTAGCAGCTTCTTCTGTAGCTGCGGGACCCTACTCCAACAGTCCCCTAACACTTACTTGTGGCTCGTCCTCGAGCCACCTGCAACAGGATTCTCCTACTGCAACTTATCCTTCGCCTCCTGCGAAGTACGCTGTAACCTGCCTTGAAGTCCTGTGACTTCATTCTTCATCTCCTTAGCACGCTATTTCGCCGATTCAAGCAGTGCTTGATCAATCTTGGAGTCCTCTGTTCCTTCAATTTTTTCTCTGGTGGTCGTGAATTCCTTCACCTTCTGCTCAACCACATCAACTAATTCTGTGATTTTCTTTTGAAAAGGTTGAAGCAGGTCAGTGATGTGCAGCTCCTTTGTTCTTAACTGCTGCACCTCTTGCTGTAGTTGGTTTATCTCCTTCGTCTTCCTCATCTTCTGAAGAGCTGCTAGGCTCTTGATTTCTTCTTTCATGGCCACTGGCGTGTTCTCTACTTGCTGTATACTCTGCTGGATCTCGACCTTCTGTGGTGGCTCATCTAGCTCAGCCCATGTGTTCATCGCATTTGTTAGCAGTACCCGGGCTTCGTCAATGCACGATTGTATCTGCGCAGAGGTGAGTCGAAATGCTTCCACCCGAGCTTTTTGATCTGCAAGGGAGGTGTCTTGTAGACGTGCCTCAAGCTCGGCGATCTACATGTCGTGGTCGGCCTTTATCCTGGCTACTTTCTCATCCATCTTAGCTACAGTTTGCTCGAGAACCTTTTCTCTTGCAACGGAACCATTTGTTGATTGCATGGGCAGACCCGGGTTTACTATAATTAATCAACAACACCCCAAACTCACTGGCCCTTTCGGCAACAGACCGCGAAGCGATCTGAAGTCTCACCCGAAGTGAATCTAATGGGTTGGCCAAGACTCAAGTGTCTTGGACCTGGTTCTGAGCATCCTACTTCTTCTTTCTTACTCCTGCGTGCCACTAGATCAACCAGCTCTGCGCATCGCACATCCCCTTCTACTCGCAGCGCTTCTACCCGTGCGATGCTTACCCTGCGCAAGTCGCACGATTTTCCTCCCACGTTGCACAAATCCCACTTACTCACAATACTTCCAACCCTATCGCATCTCTGTGCAACGCGGAACACCTAACCTCTCCCCAACGCTAAGCCCTCGGCTCACAGTATCACGCACCGCAGCTCCTCTGCCGGTGCGATATCGCCTCTCTGCGATATCCTACCGCTCCAACTTTGCGCTCTTAGTGTTGACTGTGCCGGTGTGCGAAACTCTCCTTCTCAGAAGCTATATTGTGATTAAATGGTCATTTAGAGACAGACATAAAGGAGTCTTTTAAACAGCCTACTGAAGTACTTCAACTTATCTCTATCTTCTTGTATTATCATGAGCCGAACAATACATACATTTACTTACTGCAACTGACAGTACATGTATAATAACCAGTAATCACAAGCAAATACAATCACATTCATACAACACATAACACGCAGGTTTAACGTGGTTCACCCCCAGGCTGGGAGTTACGTCCACCAAACTGTGCTTCTATTATATATCTTGAGGGAAGTTAGCACAGTCTGTTGCTCTGCATATGCAGCGCGAGATCTCTTCTAGATCTCTGGCCTATCTCTATCTCTGTGTTGCCTTTCTTTCAATATATCCTTCCCTCTCTGTTCTCTCTACGGATGGTTACATACAGACTCCAATGACTCACAGACAAGCTAGGTGTCTGGATCGTTACACGACGTCTGTCTGACTGGTTCCTGAGTCTACAAAATTATCAACTGACCAACTAACTAACTGACTGATTAGCTAACCCCTTACAATACAAAAATGCAAGATTTTATAGGCGGCCCGAAGGTCTCACCATTACAACACTATGGGCATGTCCCAACAGTAAACCCAAACCCTAAATAGTGACAGTCGGTCCTCTCTGTCCTTGAGGTAGCCGCTTCCCGTCACACCATAGCTCTCTGCAGTCTTCCATGCTTCCCGGTACTGACCATGGGTACTATGCACTGCTTCTCGTCCTGTCCTTCGCCTTCAATGTTTGAGCCTCGTTGCTCCTTCTTCTTTATGAGGGTCGCTGAGCCCTCCTGTCTTCCGCCGCTGCCTTTAATGCAGTGGTTGAGCTTTCTTCTGTCGGCCGCTCGGGTACCGTTGCCTTCTTTGACTTTTCTATCCAAAAGTCCTGGTTTTCGGCTCTGCTCTCCAGCTGGAAACGTGCTACATCGTCATAGCTCTGCCCTGTCTTCCTTTCCGCCAAAACTTTATCTATCCACCAAAACTTTATCTCTCCACCAAAACTAGCAGCTTCTTCTGTAGCTGCGGGACCCTGCTCCAACAAGATGTACACCTTTATTGCAGAATATGAAATTTTAACGTACAGCAAACATAAATCAAATGCATGCAAGCTACAGATTTTCTTTAAAAATTACATGCAAAAAAGGACGATTTCCCTAAAGCTAGATCTATAAAGCTTATGAAACTTGTTAAGAGCAAGATCTAGACTATGAGCTTCAAGAGGATAGATATATGTTGAAATTACTTTTAATATGATAGATCTAAAAAAAATCAAAGCTATGAAAAATTAACTGGGTGAAGATTTGATCTTGAGGGAGGAAGAGGAGGAGAGAAATGATGGTTTCCTTGAAGATCCACAGTGGAGCTTTCAGGTGGAATGTCGAGGGACTATTGCCTTTGGAAGGTTTTGGAGAGAGTGAAGAAACAAACTAGATCAGAATCCTCTCCAATGTAGGAACCTACAGCTTAACTGAAATCAAGAAACTTGCCAAAAAAAACTTGTGAGATCTGATTAGTATATACACAGAGATTCAAAATAACATGCATATAAGCTTATAGGACATGTTGAATTTAGATATCTAAACATGCATCAAAGGAAAGAGATGGCCAATAAACTTATTGAAAAGCACCTTTCCTACCAAGATTATAATAAGCTTATTATCAATCTTAACAATGGATCTACAAGCAATTAGAAAATCATGAACACAGATACACGTTACCTCAGTAAAACAATGGCAATCATCATCCACACATACAATGGTACAACATTGTCTTGCCTCCAAAGCTTCTCTTTATTTCAAATGAACAATACAACAGTACAATAGCAGCAGCACCTCAATCCCAGTTCTAACTATCTTGGAAGAGGAGGTTGTGCCTGGATATATACAAAATACAGGACATCCAGCCTAGGGGGGCATAAATACCAAGGAGATAGAACAAATATGCTGATGAAGAATCCATCAATGCCTAATCTGTGTCTAACTGAGCCAAATCTGAGTCTCACTGAGTGCAATTGCCAATCAGAGAGCTGATCTGACTGACATCTCAACCTGTTGACTGAATCATCCACCAAAACTCATCCAGATGAGCCAAAACGTGTTGAGGAGAGAGGGAGGGAGAAATTCCCCATAAAGGATGCTGAAGATCAACTCTGGGTATGATCTGATCACCTCCTTTAGTCAAGGATTTGTTAGATCCAGTCAATCTGGTTCAGATCTGACTGATTTCAATCAAATCGGCTGAGAGTCCAATGATCTATGATTTTGGATTTGCTCCATTATTCATCAATTTATTAATTAAAATAATCAATAAATGATTTTTAGGGCTTTCTGACCTGAGTGATGGAAAATCACTCAAAACTAGGAAATAGTGGGTCCATGGGTTTACATGGTGCTCTTAGCTTGAAAATGAGCACCTACATGACTGAAACTGATTATTTGGCCCACTTTTATTACAAAATCATTTTTTCCAATTAAACTATTAAAAAATAGCATAAGTTTTGGAAAAAATAAATTTTAATAAAAAACACTGAAAAAAATAAAAAAATGAAAAATTGAAAAAACCTAGGGCGACTTAGACATGTTCATATGACTCGACCATGATGTCTAGCATGTTTATACATTGACACATAGACTATAATAACCTCAATAGGCCTAAATGCCAAGCCGACCACCCCAACTTTGGAGGTATGGAGTGAAAAACTCAAAAATTATCAGTCGTTTATTCAACAACCAATAATAACCAAGGAAAAAAACACCCTGGGCTAATGGAATTGAAAAATAAAGTCTAAGAGACCGAGTCTTTTACAGACACTATAATGCTAGAACATCTATTAAAATTCCCCCATGGGGTATGAACATGTGATATAGTACAACAAAGCTTCCCAGAAGCAAGACTGAAGGTTCTCTGAAGTCCAAACAAGTTATCCTTGTCCAGTTCACCAGGCTCACTTGATAAAAAACCACTAAGTAAAACTTAGGTGGTAACAGGGTCTTCCACCAAGTACTGTGCAGACCAAACCCTGTACAAATCTCAACAATGCAATGATGTAGTTGGAGTCGAGCATGTGAGAAACAACCATCTCGAGAGGCACTAAGGACTCCTTTCAAGTGGTCCAAGGAACTCACCAATGAGGTTAATGAAACTAGGATATAGGGACCTGTAGGTCTATCCTCTAGAATATATGTGTTGTCGTCGACAGAGGGAGACCTGCCCCTAGTCAAGGCAATCATGTTTCCTTGAACAAGAGCGCGAGGGAGATAACCGAAAGGTGTGAGACAATCTGCGGACTGGCCCACTGATTGAGGGGGGGGGGAGAGGGGGAAGGGAAAGAGTTGAACAGGGGCAGGGGGAGTATAGTAGACTCAAAATTCCTTTGTTCAGAGCATGACGGCAGGGCGGACCAGGAAGCAAATGAAGCTGACTCATGGGAAGGGGATCATAGCTGTAATACCAGGACTGTCACTACGGATGGGAAATACTTGGAGGAGGTGGACACTTTTGATTCTAATGGGATCCAAGGAAGACACATTGCAGAGTACTTTGAACAAAGGCGACCCAATGTGGGAATGCTGCTAAATTGTTTTCTATGGGGTGGTGTCTAGGGACACCATTGTGGTAGGATCTTGTGGATTTATAACGAGCCTGAGAAAGTAAATGCTTGATGGTGCTTTCAATTTTAGAGAGTCTAAAAGCACGAAGAAGACTCAAGTGGGGGATAGTTTTCATTGGTAGTCTTCTGTGCCCAAAAAAGGATATAAGTATACATAGGAGATCTTGCCCATCCTTTGGGGGATGAGAGACTTCTTTACCATTGGTAGTCCAATAAGGCCAAAAAAGGTTAAACCTATATTGACTAGATGGTCATTCAGATACTTTTACAAGCATGAACAAAACCAAGTTTGCTCGGCAATATTTTCTTGATGAGAAGGCTGGAAAAGAGCTTAACGATAACCTGTGGTTAGCTTTTTCGTAAAGTGTGGCCCCTCTGCCCAAGAAAGCATAAAAGTATGCAGAGGGGAACGGTCTTGGCTTGAATATGCCAAGGGGGTCCTTTTCATTTGATGGTCTACATGGTCCACAAAAGGAGGTAAACGAGACGATGTATATGTCCTTTCCCATACTTTAGCGAGCGAGAAATAAAGCAGCTGCGCACGACTATCTTTTCATTATTTTTAGGAGTCAGAAAAGAGCTTAAACAAAACTCCAATATGGTCAACCAATTGCGGTGGCACAGGCGGTGCCCCATGTCAGTACGGTGGACAGTGGTCCAAAGGTCATCTGCGCAGTATGGATGGAGCATAAGGCTCTCAAACATACCAATACATGCACGGGATAGATCGCGGCAGAGGCACATGAGTCAGTGCGGCAGAGGCACACAAACCGAGGTGGATCTTGGACAGAGGTCAGGAGAGCTATGTGTGAGTTGTGGTGGATGAACTTGACTACATGTGATGTGAGTGCAAGTCCAGGGGCACTTATATGCCAAATACGTATAAGAAAAATAAATCATTTTATGGACAATGGTCCAAAGGTCCGCGTAAGGTGCAGTGGATAAAGAAGACAACTATGTGTTAAAATACAAAACAAGAACTAAAAAATGGTAACCCTTAATGGGTGGTGGCCCGAAACTCACATGAGTAGCAGTAGGGGAGTGTGATAAAAGCACAGGTCCGTAGAAACTTGCATCATCATGCTGTGGCTCGTAAATCGAGGCTACTTGTGGGAAATGGTCCCGAAATTTATTTGTTAAACATGAGACGATGGTCTCATCAAGAGATGGAAATTTGAGATCGGAGGTGTGAGAGGTGTCTCGAACAGGTTTCGGATGACTTTGGATTAGTAGCTAATGGTGCTGCCCCTAAATGGGGGGGTTTTTGATTTGTGGTAAAAACATTGCAAAACAAAAAGGGAAAAAACTATGCTATAAGGGACTCATAGTGGTGGTATTAGGCATAGGCTCTCTTGAGGTGGATCCCATTGCGCAGCTTCTTCAAGAGTCGACCATCTGAGTCAGTGAAGAGGTATGCCTCCTTACCGAGACGAAGGTCATTGGCAAGGCAGGGTGACAGACTCTGGTATTTTATGGGAAGAACCGATTCCACACTATGGTTTAAAGGAAACGGGGTAAAACCGGAGGCGGTCTTACATATCTCTCTGTCATCGCATAAGTGGTTCTGTGATAGATCAGGTGGATCTTCCAAAGCTGATGAGACAAAAGGGAGACTAGTGCTAGAGATCATGTAAATGGTATTGGTTGTGGTTTTTGTGGCCTTTCCCCAGTCTTTGTTGGAGGAAGAGGGGCAGGCCTGGAGACGGGAGGAGTCTTTGATGGACATGGAGGTAGGTGTAACATCATCTCAATTGGCTGGACATGAGTCAACACATCTTGCGGCCTTAGAGGTATGGTAGGTTTTTCAAGGTACCATAGAAGATATCCCAGTGTGAAATCCTGTAGATTGTGGGTTTCCAAGACAGACTTACTCATGATCTTGGATGGTAGGAAAAGGAAAAGGAAAATGTTGATAGGAATGAACTCCACTATTTCCCTGGTAACTGAGGTTGAGGTTGCGACTACGGATGGAGCTGCAGTTGCGGAAAATAGAAGAGACAAATCTGATGGACCGTTGGTGGTGGTGGAGACAAGAGGGTCTGTAGAACTAGACATGGTGTCTGAAGAAGGAGGTGGGTGATGGACTTCTTCGATCAAGGTGATTTCAGACTCAAGGGAATGTTGATGGAGGCCAGCTAGAGCCATTCAAAATTTGGGAAAGTATTGACAATGGTGAGAGTAATGTCCATACAAACCGCAGAGGGCGCAAGCATGGTTTGTTCTGAATGCCTTGTTTCTGACTATCGGTACGGTTGGGAGTTCAACCATCGGGATGTTTTTGTTTGTATCCATGGCATCTAAATGTGCACGGATCATTGAGATTTCAGGGCAACTCTGAGTTGGTTGGCCCTGCTGTTCACAGACGGCAAAAGGCGGGACTTCTTGCAGTTCTGCAGTGGCTTTGGAATTCTTGCCTCTTGCCCTTTTCAGGTGGGGCGGTGCGGGTGTGGGTGCAGTGGTTGGCTTTTGCAGACTGGGTGGATGGTGAGACTTGACCGCGATGGGTTGCATTGGGGTTAAAACAACCTGGGGCATTGCTGGTTGAGCCAGTGGATCAAGATACCATACCAGAATTCCTGATGTAAAGTTGGGTAGGCTTAAGGTGGCCATTACCAGCTTTCTCATGACACCAGGTGGGGAGAAGAGGAAGGGAATCGTATGGACTAGAGATGAGCCCAGATAACTCCCTAATGGTTGCATGTGGGGATGCGGTTGTGGCTATTGCTGTGTGAAATGCTACTGCTATGGGTGATGTTGCGGCTGCTATTGGTGTTGCGGCTATGGACGATGTTGTGGTTGGGGTTGGGGTTGCGCCTGCGGTTGTTGTTTGGGTGCAATGGTACTAGATGAGACCATGCACAAGTGCGTAGTCTCATTTTGTGTTGGTGGCAGTGACACTAAGGGGAAAGGAGCCATCATGGTGGGATTGGAAAACAACCCAGGGCCCACATTCAACAATGGGTAGGCTAGTGTGTTGTCAACCATAGTGTTGATTGTAGGGACAACATTAGTGTGTGTAGGCATCCCTTGTGGCTCAATAGTGGTGATGTTAGGGATAACGTTGGCGGGTGCCATTAACCCTTGTGGATCATGATATGTGAGTTGATCAACCGTCACAATATTCCCTTCGTGGGGGAACATCATGAGACGAAATACAGTTGATGTGACCACTCTCATGGTGTACATATAACTTCTTCCGAGGAGAAGGTTATAGTTCAATTGAGCGTTGACGACCTCTATGTCGATCAACACTATCTTCTTAGCTAATGTGATGGGGACATAGGGGAGGATTCCTTGGGCTTTAGTGGGATGGCCATCATAAGCCCGCAGAGTTGTGGAGGATGGTTGTAGAATTGGTGATCCCAGTTTCTGCCAAACCAAGGTAGACATAACGCATGTAGATTCCCCCTCATCTACTATGCACCGGTGCACAACCAAATTCCGGATAGATACTGGGATTTGGAAGGCAATGGTGGATGGCATATGCGGTTCTCCATTCTCCGTGTCGAATGTGATCAACTTGGAGTTGGAGGGTTCTACAGCCCAAAGGGCGACTAGTAACACTTTCCGCTGCGTTGGGAACATTTTGAGTACCTCCAGAGCGGACATGGCCATTGGTGTTTGGGCCAAATCATCCACAATGCTATAGCTAACAGTAGCTCTAGCTATGGCATTGTTGGTCACTCGGTGTATGGGAGGGCGGGGGAAAGGGGGTAATTGAAGAGGTGCATTGGCCGACTTGGACGTAGATGCCGCTGATGTGTCAACGGGTTCGGTGGTGGTACCATAGTGATTCCATCTAGTTTGTAAGTTGACCTCTTCAACTTTCATGGCTAGCAAGTGGTGGACACCTGTTTCTGCCATGGGAGGTGCCCCCAGAGTGTTGGGATTGGCCTGGGGAGGGGGTGCAGTTGCCACCAACCCTTGGATAGGTAGTGGGTTCTGGAGCACCATATGAGGAGGTCCTTATGGTGCTGGGTTGGGTTGGGCTTGGCTTGTAGCATTGGTGGCCTGTTGGGCCTTGTTCTGAATGACCTGCTTAGCTCGACCCATGAGGGCACACTCGAATGTGTAGTGCCCATAGACCTCACAGAGTGTGCATGGTTGGTTTGTGTGCAACGGGGCATTGCGTCTTGGTACATTTTTTCATGGGGGGTTTTGGGCGGGTCGGTTTGCTGCAGCATTTTTGGGAGGGTTTGGTTATTAATCACCTCCCTGCGGTTGGTTATTGGCTTGGTTTCGGGCCTGATTATTTCTAGCTTTCCCTTGTTGATTTTTTGGGGCAGGCTGGTTGGGACGGTTTTGTTGTGAAAATACTTGTCCCAATGGAGTGGGTTGAGCAGGGGCGGGGGCTTGAACCGCTTGCACTGGTGGTGCATAATAAATTTGGGTGGGCTGCGGTGCCACAAATGTGGGCATTTTCCCCACGTACTGCTGTGTTGGCCATGCCATGGCCTGAGTCTGCTGCGGTGGCGTAGGTTGCGCATAGGATGTTGTTGCTCCAGACTGTGACATCATTTTGGCATAGTCCGAAGTTTGGTTTTGGTAAGCATCACTAGCAGTGTTGCTTGGTGGTGGTGTAATAGCAGGTGGTGTCAGACGATGCTGTGGCTATTGGGAGACCAAGCCTATGATGCCGTCTACAGCATGAGATGCCCCCGGTGCATCCTGGTAGGAGGTGTTTGGATGGGGGGTGTCTAGAATGACAGTGTACAGATATCCAGACTGGGCGTAGATAAGGTCAAACTATTGGGATTTTAGTATGGCCTCCTCTTTGGATTGGGGACGTTCGGATGCAATGTCCTTTTCTATGGGCGGGAGCAAGGTCTTGAGGAACCAATCCAAGAAGATCATGTCATCAAGTTGGATTTTACATAAGCTGCGATGTTGCCGCCACTCATGGATGTGGTTGGTTATATGTGTCGCAGTGCTTTGGCGACAGGATAACAGGATCTTCACCCCTTCATCATATTTGACGGAGAGTTGGAAATATTGTAGGAAGATGAAAGCTAAGGAGTTGAAATATGGATATTTGGTCTGCGGTAGCTCAATGTACCATTTGGCCGCGACACCTGTAAGGGTGCATTGGAATAGCCTCAGCCTGATGGAATCATCTACAATGCCATTGGATGAGCACCATAGATGGAATGTCATAATATGGTTTTGCGGACATTCCCCTAGCTTGCCTTCAAACTTGGGGATGTCTAATGGCAACTTAGTTGGCATTAGAGGCCAAAAATATTGATGGCAAATGGGGTCGTTTGTTAATCGAGCCAAATCAGGCAAGTTAAGATGAGCCATAAAAGGCATATTTGACCCCAAGTTGATGTGAGATGGGGAAGGGATGGTGGTGGGGTTTGCAAGTGCATAATGTACCTGCATAACTGGGGGTATTGGTTGTGCCATTGTAGATGGGCCACTACCCCCACTTGTGGTGGTAGGGACAGTGTGGGTGGAGGGGACATTTCCCCCATGTATGACAGTAGGGGCAATGTAAGTGGATGGTCCACTTCCCCCCTATGTGGCAGGAGGGGCAGTGTGTGTGGAAGGGACACTACCCCCATGTGTTGCAAGTGGGCCAGCTTGGTTGGTTACTATGGGTGGTGGCAGCTGACTGATGACATTTTGCATGAGTGTGCTTGGGCCACCTGCAGGGTTGTTGGTGACTGGTTGTGGTGTATACATGGGTACAATTTCTATGGTTATGATGGAAAATGGATCTGAGTTAGCACCAGCCATGGGGCTTGATGGTGTGGTATGCAGATCTGGTTTAGACTGATATGGGTCTGAATCTGAATCAGAGGCTGTGTGGCCTTCTGATGGTGTGGGAGATCACTGAGAACGGTTTCAACAGTGCTGGTTTAATGTCCCGAATGGTGGTGGTTTGCCTCTTAGGTGTGAGGAAGAGCGTGGGGGATCAATTGTGTTAGATTTTTATCAAACTGATGGGAATTATGTTTGGACCTCAGTTTTAATGGCTTCCTATTAGCTATAGGCGGTCACTCAACCACCAAGACTTCCAGAAGATAGCGCTTGGATTTTTCCTCACGGGTGTTTCTACTCAATCAATGGGGGTCATTTCTCGTTTCACTTGGCAATTCCTCTCAGCGGCCAACTAATTTGGGGTTCCCTTGGTACTCCTCACAATGATTTTCTGGGCTGAGCCTAAGTACTTCCCACGGTTGAAGTAATCAGGGACTTATGTCCTCAAAGACTACGGATTTGTTTGAACTTTGTGTAAATTGATAAATTTTAAGGCTATCTCAGCGTCATGAATTGAGTTGGGTTGATTACTTGGTATGGTGTATTTGTTTTTCTATCTTTCTAGTATCAGGTGGTTGAAAATGGTTTATGAATTCATCATATTGTAGTAGATTTCATATCATTGTTGTGCAAGTAGTGAATAATCAAAAATTTGTAAACAGATACATTTTTAACCCTGAATGTGACAGCCTAACTAGGTGACTACCTTACACCTATATTCCTCTTAGACCAAGAGAATGTGCTGGGCTCTCAACACAATGGGACTAGGCCCATCCGTAGATCCAGAAGTCACTTCCCAGATGCAAGGTTGGTCAACAGGGAGGACACTTAGCACCGTGAGAATCCCTCCTTCTCTACCCCCTCTACCTTCTAGGTCATCCATTTTTAATGGTTGAGAACAATATTTAGTGAAGGGCCTAGGACCATACAAGCTTGCCCTTTGTCGTATCCTAGAATACCCTAGAGGGTGATGACTAGGTAGAGGAGGAAGGGAAAGCAAGACTATTAATTTTATTGTTGATTTTAGTTAAGTTACATTCATTAAGCCATTAAAATTTGTTTGGAATTTACACATTGTTTGTATAGGAAATTGCAGTAAATTGTAACAGAAACTGAAATTGAACTACAATGTTGGATAGAGGTGGCTGAGCCGCACTGACAGTCCCTATTAAACTGAAATTTAACCTTTGATTGACAGACCGTACGTTTCGGGTCAATTTCGGCGAGGGGGTCACAAAATCTTTCCAGAAACAGGCGAGGGGGTTGCACAGATTTCACAGACAGAAGCGGTCTGCTATTCTGAGTGAAGTTGCACCTTTCGGGGGGGAAAGGGTGACCTGGTCACACCTGTGAGGCCTAAAAGATCGACCTCATCCCCTGTTCAAGTCCGATAAGTGCGACCTGCCCCATATTTAGGATTTGTCTGATCCTGAGTCAGATCCGGCTGACAGTAACCTGTACTGTGGCCAAACTGACTCAGATTTTCCTTGCAGAGGCTTCAACAACAATAAAAACTGGAAATAAACTAGATCTAAGCTAGATTTGACAAGAAATTTCTAAAACTAGGGCATAAACTGAAAAACTTGAAATTTGAAAGAAAACTGAACCAGGGATCCTGTGGGATCGACCTGGTATGGTCGCCAGTTCTATAGTAGGGGTTTTTCCTTGCTACAGGGGCTGGAATGGCTCCCTTCTATCTATAGGATAGAAGGGTAGGTTCCTACATGTGGAAAATGTAGTAAAGAAATCAGAACTAATAGAAAGCAAAGAACAAGAAAGAATGGCCATGAGCCTCTCTGCAAACAAGGTTAGGGCTTCACCTTGGCTACCTGCAAACAACTAATGAATAGAAATAAACCTGCAAAACATGTCAATAAACAAACTTGCAAACAAACATGGGTCAAAAATCAACTAAACTACTAAAGAAAAATGCATAAACAAAACAATATTATACCTCTCCTTTGGTGAAATGGGCCACCATGCCTTGGCTGGAAGGAAGTACCTCTCTATCTCACTCAGCAATGGAGGAGGAGCTATGGCTCAATGGGGAATGTGAGTGGAAGAGAGGGGGATGTGGGTGGCTTGAGAGGTAAATAGGTCTCAAGGCATCCACGGGTAGCATAACAATATGCAAGAGAGAAGTGTTTTGAGAGTGACCCCCCACCCTCCTTTTATAGCTTTTTTGGGGTTTTAGGGTTTTAAGCCCTTGTTCTGGGCTTTATCCCCTTTTTTGGGATTTTATCCCCTTTCACCCTAACTTTAGCTCCTTTTAGGGTTTTAGGCTCCTTTGAGGGGTTTTAGCCCCTTTTTGAAGGCTTTAGCCCCTAGGAGAGTTATTTAGGCTCCTTTTGGGGGTTTTTAAGCCCTTTTATTCATCCTTAAGCCTTTTTGAGGTTGTGGGGGTCTAATGGAGGGTCGTGAATGGGTGTCCCTGGGTGGTGTAGGAAATGTAGACCTAGTGAGGGATTTTTTGGGTTAACAAGACCTATGTCCAAAATTGTTACATGAAAAACACTAACCATAAAAGAAACTTTGGTACCTGGGGGGAAAATATATTCTTTGTGATGTAACATATTTGTAGCTATTCTTCCTTGAACCTTGACATCTTCCTTTGTATTATTTTCCTCGGTGGGAGCTTCTGAGAATATCTGTATAACTCTTAGTATTTTCTTCACTTTCTTTATTTGGTATCTTCGATCTTTCACTTTCATCAATGCTCTTCTTAGGCCTTGAATTTGTTTGAACTAGGAAACTGTCTTGTCCACATCCCCTTTTAGTGAAAGGATCTCAAGTTATTTTCTTTGAAAAATCTCTTTATTCTCTTGAATTTGACTTAATAGATCTGCTTCAATTTTCTTGACCTCTTCTATATGACTTCTTAAAGAAAAAATGGTCTTCTTATTTATTTAATACTATCTTCCATCTGTCCTTTTGAATGATATTTTTGTAGTTGACCTTTTAGTAACTGGTTCTCCTCTCTAATATTTGAGAGTTCCACTTCAGTTTCCATTGATTCCAAACTTGACTTTTCAAATTATTTCTTTAAGGAGTCAATTTCAACTTATTGTTCTTGACACAAATTTTCCTTTCATTTACATTTTTCATCCTTCTCTTTTACTTGACTTGATAGAACTATATTTGACCTTTCATTTTGATTGTCTTCATGTTCCTAATGAGAGATACCTTTGTGTAGAGGTTTTGTATCTTTTCCCATATTTCTTTAGCTGATGTACACTTTCCAACTTTGTCTTTCATAGGATCATATAGTCCATGCAAGATGATATCCATTTACATTGCATCGTTCTTCCTTAACTCCTTCTCGGTTGTTTTTTTTTCGTGGTCTTTTTAGAGAAGTGTAACCATTCACAACAAATTTCGAGAGACTCAAATATTGTCTCTATAAATAGAGTCTCAGCCTTATAATCCAACGATAAAAATTTGATCCATAGAACAAAGGAACCCCATCTGCAGAGTAAAGAATTTCATTCTCATCCATGATCTCCAAAGATATTCCTTCTAGTTGTTAGACTGCACTTGAAGGAACATGCTTTGATACCAATTGTTGGACACACTGAACACAGTGAGAGGGGGTTTAATCAGTGTGTGTACCTTTTATTACTTTTCAAAACTTGATTATCAACTTCATGCAAAGTAAAAAATTCATTAATACACTATATACCTTTACATTAAGCATATCATCATCACATAATAAGCATACACAATAAACAATTTTTACGTGGAAACCAAAGTATTAAGGGAAAATCAAAAAATATGTTGTTTATAATATAGATATTTCATTCAATGTGTTTACTAGCACCAATTGGAAGGAAGATATAACTCACTGTTTTTCTAGCACCAACTAGAAGGATGCTCCAACCCCCTAGTTTATCAGCTCCAACTAAAAGGAGGCTACAACCCCCTAAGGTCACAGTATCCAACCTATAGAGATGACTCCAATCTTCAATGAGCACAAATTCACAATTCTCAGGAACCAACTTGAAGGAGAGTACAATATCCTATCCTTGCCCCATCTTACCGCCATGATATGAATAAAAGAAACAATATATAATGATCAGTGTATCACTATATCTGACAACTTGTACCTGTATCTTTGTCCAATATGCACCTATATCACAATCCCTATTCCTGTATCACTGCATGTTCCTATATCACTGCCTCTTTCATTTTGTATCACTATATCACTACCTTTGTCAACCTATCACAATCACTATCTCTATCAAAAATTCCCAATCATTGTATCTCTATCTCAATTCCACAATCACTACCTCTATCATAATGCCACTGTCAATGTCATGATACCACAATCACTGTCCCACTATCTCAATATCTGTCACACTAAATAAACCTATACAGGCCTTAAGTATATACCCATAAAAAATCATCCATCGATTTCATTTGGATCCTCAACTTTTACATCATATACATTTACAAAACATTGAACATTCCAAGAGATGAGCCATATGCCACAACATAACCATGGAATATGCCAAGATAATCACTATTATCTATGCCAAGACCATCATACAATATGTCCAAAAAACCAACATGATATATATAAACAAATCACCAAGATCTATGTCATGATCACCATAAATTTTGCTCCAACATCTATTCCAATATCACCATCAACTATGCCAAGAGATTAAAACTAGAACATGTACAAAATTCATACATTTTCAAGACAATAAGATGGGCCCTCGTCCATGAGAGGCATGACTATCACAAGAGAGACCCATGTACAAGATCCATACCATATCTATTCCAATATGACCATCATCATAACCCCCATAACATATATAATGACTTCAAAGAGATATACCAAAATAGAGGCACACATACCAATATCCAATATTAGCTCTATCCATGAAAGACATGTGTCATCACAAGTGAAACCCACAAGCATGAACCATACATTTTCTAATATCAAAATATGATGAAGCAATATAGAAACCAAAAGAGCCTCTAGGTATATTCATTACATATCCCTCGCAACAAGATTTCCAATGAGCTAAGAATTTTGTAATTCCGATGTTGTATGAGAAAGTTATGCCATTTTTCATAAATCTTCTCTATCCTCAAAGATGCCCAGAAATCAATCCTCCAAAAAGTTTATCACTTTTTCTCCAAATATGCACAATAGAAAAAGAGACTTGATTGGTGATAAAATGAAATGTTTTACATTCTATTTATACACTTCATCATGATCTAGTAGCTTCTTTTAGTGTCTCCTTAAACTCATATTTAATTTGTGGATCTCCATATTTTAAGGGGGTCTCAAGGGTTAGTACCCCACCTCAAGAGTCCATCACGACACTTCATGCAAAAACTTCAATATCATTACATATATTCTCCAAGGGGGACCCTAGGGCTCGAACACATCATCATACTTGGTGTATACAACATTATTTCTTGCGGGGATCCTTACCACTTCAAATGGTTTAATGGGCCAAAGTATCACAACTTTCAGGGCCATGTGGAATAGGCATTACTATTTTCAGGGTACTTCAAGTTTCACACCAAATTGCTTCATACCAACATTGGAGACTCTTTAGGGTCTTCTCCACCATGGTTCATGTAACCCCAAACTCATGGGAAAGTGGACCAAACACCATTGTTTATTGGTTTCTTCACCTTTTATTTAAACATTGTGTTGTGGACCGATCCTTATTACATCGGGGATACTTTTCATGGTCATATGGACCAATACTTCTGGTCATGTAGACCCAACACCACTACTTTTGGGGTTATGTGGACCCATAATTATGATTTTGGGATATCTTTCACACTTCATCCCAATATGCTTTGCACCAACCCTAGGGGATCTCTAGGGCCTTCTCCAACATGGGTTATGTGACCCCACCCACATGGCCATGTGGACATAACACCACTATTTTAAGATTTATTCATATTTCATACTGGTGTTTCTTAGGAAAACCTTCATGAACTTTCTTACACTTCTTATCATCATGGTAATGTGACCATCCATAATGGTCATGTGACCCATCATCATGGCCATGTGACCCAACATCATTTATTTAGGAAATTATTCATACTTATTTAGGTCACTTTAGGGACTCCTTTAAACTCCGCACCATCATTATCATTAGAATATTCTCTAGGGGATTTGTACCACTTATGTAGAACTCAAAGTGTCTTCCCGTGACGACCATGCGTAAGTTAGCGCAACTGCTACGCCATAAGGGGACCACTTTGGGTTTATATACACTTATGATAAAGAGAATCCTTAGGTTCTTATTTAGAGGATCCAAGGCCTCATTATGCATTCCAAAACAATATATCCCTACTACAACCACATTATCATTATCATCTTGACACCACATATCTCTTCACCCTTTTGAGATCCATGATACCAATTTTGCAGGTAGATTTTCTCTCAAACCTTTAGTTTCTATTTTCCATTTGCATACATGGATTCTTTTGTGACATTTCCTACACTCAAGCATCCATCTAATGATGGATATGTTGTCAAGGTACCTTTTGAATCACATCCTTCATATATTTCCATATTCTCTTTCAATCCATCCTATACATTCCATCCTCCATCAACAAGTATGCTTTCTCTATAGCTATCCCCATCAATTAAGAACGCTTATAGCCTCGCTAACTCCTTTTTTATTAGTTTCATTTTCTCTCTAAAATATTTTCCACTACTTGTTTCCACCCATAGTCCATCTCCATATGAATATTCTTAGATGTACACTCATATTGTTGATTATGGTAATTTTATATAAAGGATAAAATGTCCATTTCCACACCTTTTTCCACAACACTATGTTAGTTGTGAAGCCTAATCTTCTAGATCCAGAGATATTATTTAGTTGTGTTTGTACCCCAGGTGTACTGTACAATCATTCCCCCTGCCTTGGGGTTTGGGGGCGGAGCCCTCGAGAGATTTTTTTGGTATGTGTGTTGGCCAACAGTTTTGTGGACCCATGGTATTGGGTTAGCTGTAGTATCTTCCCATGGTATTTCCCCTATAAATGAAAGCATTGTAACATGAATGTGTATGGTATTATTTTGTATTAGAATAGAGACTGTGAGAGTGTGAAGAGGAAGCGCAACGATTTTGCTGCAGGTTGTGTCCCTTGATATTTTTGGAGTGTAATAAAAGGTCTGGAAATTTCTTTGTGGACATAGCCCATAGTTTGGGTGAACCATGTTATATCTGTGTCTCTGTAATGTTTTAATGTGTTTTGCATCTTTTTTAATGATTTAATTGTATGTGTTATTACTTTGCAGTCCTGTTTTCTAACAATTGGTATCAGAGCCAAAAGGTCTATTTGGTTGGTAAACTCGCAGGAAAGAAGGGTTCCTGGTTTGAGTGGGAAAAATGGTGGAAGAAGAAAATTTTAGGGTCGAGAAATTTAACGGCCAAAACTATCGGTTATGGAAGATGCAAATGGAGGACTATATTTACCAGAAGGATCTGTACCTGCTATTGGGTGGAAAAGAAAAACAGTTAGTGGCTATTAAGGACGAAGAATGGGAGGTTCTTAACAAAAAGGCACTGGGAACAATACGGTTGTGCCTGGCTTCGTCAGTGGCCTTCAATATTTCAAAAGAAAAAACAATATTAGAGGGTGTGATGAGTACATTGAGTAAGCTCTATGAAAAACCCTTGGCTTCTAACAAGGTATTTTTAATGAAGCGTTTATTTAATATGAATATGTCAGAAGGTGGATCTGTTGCTGACCATTTAAATGAGTTTAATACAATTACCAGACAGTTAAGTTCTGTAAAAGTGAACTTTGATGATGAGGTTAGGGATATTCTAATATTGTGATCATTGCCAGAAAGTTGGAATATCTTGGTCATGGCTGTAAGTAACTTTGTCCCTAGTTCAAAGACTCTTAAGTTTGATGATGTTGTTGGTATTATTCTTAGTGAGGAAATGCGAAGAAAAATCATAGGTGAGACATCAGGTAATGCATTCACCATGGAGAGAAGAGGGAGACAAAATGAGAGAGGAAGGAGCCCAGGAAATTGCAGCAAGTATAAAAAGGGAAGATCCAAGTCCATATTTGGAAAAATAGAGTGCTGGAACTGTGGTAAGAAAGGACATCTGAAGAAAGACTGTCGAGCACCAAAGAATAAAGGTGAGAGGTAGCAAGAGACTACTCAGGAAGTGAATGTAGCAGGTGATGTGTTACAATATGTTTTGATTCTTGCATTAGATAATACTAGCAATTACTGGGTAGTATATTCAGGGGATTCATGTCATGCTACACCCCATAGGAAATTCTTTCATGATTATGTTCAAGGTGATTTTGGACATGTATTATTGGGGGATGATGAACCATGTAAAATTGTTGGAAAGGGTAAGGTGTGGATTAAGTTAAATAATGGAAGTGAATGGATGCTAAAGGATGTAAGGTACATTCCTTCCATGAAAATAAATCTGATCTCAACAGGGAAGTTGGGAAATAGCGGCTATTTGTCTACATTTGGAGAAATGTGTTGGAAGATCACTAAAGGATCACTAGTAATAGAAAAAGGAGATATGGTAGGTATGTTATATTTATGTCCTCATAATACTGATTCTTCTATCTCTGTAGCTTCCACATAAATGGGTGTGGTGTTGTGGCATCATAGGCTTGGCCACATGAGTGAGAAGGGGATGCATATTCTCCACTCAAGGAAACTGCTTCCAGATTTAAAGCAGGTAAGTTTGGAATTCTGTGAGAACTGTGTTTATGGAAAATAGAAGAGAGTTAGATTTCTCAGGGTTGGGAAACAAAAGAAGAGTGAAAAGCTAGAGCTTGTCCATACAGATGTATGGGGACCAGCTCAGGTACAATCTCTTGGTGGCTCTCGTTATTATGTTACTTTTATTGATGATGTGTTGGCCCATAACTCCCGATTCGATATATTACATAGCCAAATGCATATATTTATACAATTTCATGGGACGGTTGTGTTTCACCTTCCGCCTAGCCTTTTCGGCTTCCTGACTATTTAGTTTTCTTTATTTATTTACAATAATCCCTAATGGATTATATTCTAACAATCCCCCTCTTAATCCGAAGGGGTGTTCGTAAGTCCGAGCATGTTTCTGAATCTTTCAAAATTTTCTCGTCCAAGCGCTTTGGTGAAGATGTCTGCAACTTGATCATTTGTGGAACAATGTCGAAGATGGACTGTCTTGGCCTCTACATGATGTTCAATCAAATAATACTTTGTGTTGATGTGTTTGGTTCGATCATGGAATCTAGGATTCTTAGCCAGCTTGATTGCAGAAGTATTGTCGACCAACAATGGAGTGGAGTTCTCTTGTTTTTCTTGCAAATCTTCAAGTATCTTCCTGAGCCATACTATTTCTTTCGTTGCTTTAGCTACAACCACATATTTTGCTTCTGTTGTTGAATCTGCTGGAACTGACTGTTTGCGTGATCTCCATGAGACAGCTTCTGATCCAAGACTCATAGTGTATCCAGAAGTTGATACTCCTGTCTCCTTATCACCATCAAAATATGAATCTGAGTATCC